>JBAIZL010000002.1:175802023-176324523 GCA_036971475.1 Prosapia bicincta
TCCCTGAATTTTGTAAACAACGCGATGTCAAATTAAGGCCAAAACTAAAATAAATAAACTAATGTTGGGAAAATGTTTTTATATAAAAACAAAGTGAGAACTGACAACCAATCAAAACAAAATAATTAATTTATATTCAAATACAATAAAAAGGTGCAAAAAGAACAAACTAATGAATATTAACTAATTATAATCTTAATTTTCAAATAATAATTAACAAGGGCTTTTAATTGGGTGGGCAGTTGCCCTATTTATACTAAATTGAAACCAAAACCTCAAGAAATTTTATGTTTGGGTGAAACCTTTGAGTATGTTGTGCTATAAATATCTTTTTACGTAGGATGCAGTAAAGTGTATTATCTATTCAGCGATTCTTTATCGGATTCAATACGTGTTTAGCAAGAGCTACATACACAAACGTTGGTAGCCGTAGAATTTAATTTGGACTGACCTAGACGTAAAAAGAAACGCATAGTACTAGAATTTAAATATTTATTTAGCTAAAACCATTCCATTGGTATTCTAGGCCGTCTGATTGTCTACCCTTAGAAATCTAGAATCTTCAATAACTTGGTCATCTTTACAAGTTTTCAAAAATTATTTTTTTTACATTTTGCACTTTTTGTTTTGACGCTTCTCTGTTATTTGTACCTATCTCTCTCAGGACTAATTATTCATTTTATAAATTCGTTTTGAAACATTATTTAAATTAAGTTTGGTTTTGAGAGTAAGTATCAGTCAAACCAGATATTTTATGTAATCGAAAATACATTGCATTGTTATCATAAGATTGAATTTTGTATACTTCTGGTTGTACTATAGCGAAACAATATGTGGGCGCCGTTTTCAAATTTGAAATATTTGTTATAATTATTAATGTTCCTATATGTGTGAGCTGTAATTTATTAATCTATTAGTATAAAATAACTCAACGGTGCCAAGGGTAAAAGGAGATATTTGTTATAGGTGCTACGGCACAGCTAAATTACAGAATGAATTATTTTAGTAATATTGTTTTACTTTAGAATGTTGTAAGTGTACATTCATTCTTTCTTTCTAATTGATGACTGCATTTACTTATACATAGGCTATATTGAATAGATATTCTGTCGTGATTCCTCAAAGTTAATGATTACCATCAACAAATATGGATTATGTATTACATAAACACAATAAAACTTCAATTCCCACAAAAAATATTAATAGCTATAAACTAACACCTTAAGTACATTTCAGATATCATCGTACCATCTTCAGAGGCACAGTACCATTTAAGGAGGATAGGTAATAAATGAACGATGCACAATATTGTGATTACCTGCTTAAGGTGTTTGGCTGTAAGCCAAATTTTGAATTGTAGTGTCACTTAAGTATTTTTTCCAATATAATATACAGTCTAATACCGATAATCCGAATCTCGGTAATCCGAAACTCCTAATAATCCGAATCTATTTTCGAAAATACTAAACAAGAACGAAATAAATGGCTGTTAGAGAGGTTAAAAGAAGAAAGGCAGCATGGTTTTGTTTATTTTCCAATACCTCAGTGAATCGCTCCCTATAGATTAGCCAACCTATAGCAGTTTAGTTTCAACATTTACAGCAGCAGACGGTAGAATCGCTTTGTCAACGCAGAATGGTAATATTTAATTTTTATAATGACGTCTTCTTGTGTTAAAAGAAAACACAAAGCACTTTCGTTTGTAGTATAACTGCGACATTCTACAACTACTTGATCCCGTAATACCTGCTAACATTATCCTATACTTACCTTACTTTATAATACCATAAAGGCATATGTGTAGCTGTACTTACGTAGTAGATATACGTAGTATGCGTACACTCCGGTAATCCGAAATTGTCGCATACTTATTATTTCAGTATACCGGGATTTGACTGTACTGTACAGGCGCGTATCCAGCGACTTGCTTGGGGGGGGGGCGATCGATGCATTATATATATATATATAATATGTGTGTGTGTGTGCGCGCGCGCGTGCGTGTATATAAAAACATAGAACAGAAAAAGTTCTTTCTACGCTTGCGTTAGAAATCGGTAACGTGATAAAGATTCGTATCAAATTAGGCTTTTTAATAAATAATTATTCCAGTTTCGATATTACTTATGGCTAGAGAATATTATTAATTTCATATTAAGCTATTATTATTCAAACGGTTTATTAATTAATATAAGTAGTTATTCTTCAAACACGAACAATTCCGGAGTCAACTACGAATATTACGCTTGCAAAATTACGTATTGAAAATCATTTGTTCCAGACTAAGCTTCACTAGCGCTATCTGTTGTTAAAACGTTTAGACGTTTATGAGGGTATGCCGAGGAAACGCGTCACATTTTCGAATTAAAAATTAAAATGTTATTTTTTATTTACAATAAAAGACGAATTAACTTAAGTAAAAGTCTAATTTAATAGAAAGTCCTAATTTAATAATATATTGTCGATTTTTAACCCAAAGTTCTTGAGGGTTGGGGGGGGGCGATCGTACGCTGTATAATGTAAAGTTTGATTCTATGTAACTATTATTGTTATTTTGTCGAGGTATATATTTAAAGTCCACTGGCATGTATAACTTTTCAATCTATATGTAGTTCAAGCACTTCGAATAATGTCCTTATTCTATCTTAATACTATACGTTCCAGAGAGTAACTCGCAAAGAACAATCTCTTTGCTCAGGTTTTCTCAAAGTATAACGAGAGGTTTTGTCTTCATATTATACTTTTAAATTGAGTAGAAATAAAACGACTGGTTTGCGAGACCAGCATTGTAATTTATTAATTAAGTGGCTACAAGGGAGTTTGTAAAGATATTTTAGAAGGGTAGATATCTTCGATAGATAACCTACTCCACTGGGTTAAATTGGGTAGAATTCCGTACATGAAGGGTATTAAGATTTTGGATACTTTGCTTGTTTGGATTTTAAACTTTTTTTCTTAAAACGTATTTTAATTTCTCTTAATAAAATTCCTTTGTCAATATTACTTCTTGTCGTATGTAACGTATATTTATTTCGATGGGTTTCGATTCTAAATTGATGGGTAGAAATATGTATTCAGGAAAACTTTATTTCTATCTACTAATATAACCTATTCTATAATATTCAGAACAATTACATTATACTCGTATATCTGTGCGTCGTAATCCTAATACTCAGTGAACAAACTAAATCGATTTTCTTGTCCTACAAGCAAAATTTTATCTAATTAACTATTTTTTTAACTAATTAAAATGAATTATTGTGCATTATACGGGAATGATATTCACATTAAATATAATTTAAATTGAAATACAGTGTTTAGTAATAGAAGCGAACTTGCGTACAAGAATGATGAGTTAGTCATTCTGCCATGGGACCATTATCCTGACTCCTTTAATATCCATTTTACCTATATTCACCTGTTATACCCTTCATATAACCTCTAAACCATTCTCTATAAATCATAAAGACCTACTGTTTATGAGGTCTAATTAGGTTATGCAACCCTTCACACTTGTTGTTAACGAATCTCTATATAGCAGTTTCAAGGGTTTTCAATAAGGCTACACTTGTAAACCTAATTCGGACCTTTCGTTTTGCTTCCCACTGAAAAAATCGCCTAAAACACATAAAACAACATTAAATCAATTTCTGTGAATTTATGTTCAAGAAACAAGTAAAGTACGATATGATTGTTTTTCATTTTTTTAAAATTATCGCAAACAATTTAGGATGCAGGAAATGTGTTTATTATTTTTTTTTTTAATTATCAAAAATATCCATTGTCAATGGTTACGTTAAATACTGCAAACTTATAAACACATAATTTTAAAACAGTAAAAATTCCTCGAATTCCACAGGTTTTGAAATATAAGGAACATAATACTCAGTGAAATTACACGAAAAACACAATGGACATCCATTATTTCAGCGACTGTATATTAACAGTTTTTTTTATTAACAACAAAGAGCTGCAAGTAGTTAAAGTTCCCCGAAGGGCGTGGAACGTTCCATCCCTCGAGGCGCGCAAGCCGGCTAACACAGTATTAATTTGTTAGTTTCTTCATTTTAACAAAATGTTTTTTTACAAGTATTACTAGTTATATTCACTTAAAACATTTTATTATTTTGCAAATACGCAATCTCTTAACGTATTGACTTCAAATATTTATTTTGTTTTTTTCTTCGTTAACAATGATAAATCTAAAAACAGGAGTAAAAATATATAAAAGGGAAAAACCTAGTGATATAAGTCGTCAGAAAGCTGGACAGATAAAAATTATAACGTTATATGACGAGAAATGCAAAGAGTATTGAATATCAATTACAATTTTAAAAAATTAAATACATAGCAAAGAGGTAAATAATTACCTCTTCGCATAGAAAAATGCGTGAATAAAAAACGATAGTCCATCGAATGAAACTATGAGATTACTCATGTTCTTTCAATTGGATATTGAAATCATACAATAATTTAGATATTCCAAGTGTACCGTGGGAAATATTTAACGAGAGATTATTGGATCTGTAAAGATTTATTAAGAGGATTCAATGTTGAAAAGATGCAATGTTATGGAGGATAGGAATGAGTAGAGTAAATATATGGTATTTTAAAAACATGTTTACTTTAAAGTGTAGATAATTAAAACGTTTTCTATGGTAGATGGATCCAGTAGGGGGAAGATATTGTATATTAATGTAATTTGAGTAGGTTGTAATGTTTAAAAATGGTTTTGTAATTGGAGACACATGTAAAGATGACAAAGCTTTTTGTTGCGGAATGTTAGTATCTAGATTTGCTAGTTTTAATTCACGATTCTTTCAATGGTAAAGGAAAACTCTGAAAACATTATTTTATACTCCTTATGGTATTTGTAAGGTAAGGCAGAAAAATAGCGTATGCTCAGTTTATAAGATTAAGGGTTTTGTTTTACTTTAACATATATATATATATATATATATATATATATATATATATATATATATATATATATCTGAGTACATTTCCCCGTCTTTCCTAACATTATATGTAATGTTAGGAAAGGCAGAAAAATGTACTCAAGTATATAGAAATATGCCTAGCAGAAATGTAGACCAGTTTATTAGGGATTTCAACTTTAGCAAACTTGACTTCCGTTGCTAATATATTGTTTTAACATCTGATAGCCTGGAAAAAATACAACAAACAGACAAACGCATGCACGCAATCGCGCGAACTCTCTCTCTCTCCTTCTCTCTCTCTCTCTGTCTCTCTCTCTCTCTCTCTCTCTCTGTTACGAATCTTTTGTTGTATTCGTTTATTTAATACTATTCCAATAACAAGAAATGCTTTGAAAAAATAAAAATTGATTCGATTCCTTTCAATTACAAAAATCAGTGCCAGAATCTTGACGTACATACAACCCAAGTAGCCTACAATACACCTTTTCGAAGATGCTGACATTGTTTATATTTACACAAACACACACACACACAAACATACACACATATCTATATATATATATATATATATATATATATATATATATATATATATATACTATTAAATATCTTGAAGATATTTCAATAGCATGTTAGTTTGTTGTTTAATAATATTCAGCCGCACACATTTCCACAAGCACATCTTCTACGATGAACGCGTAGTTTGTAAATGTGTAATGTTGAATATGCTAATGCGTGACGATTTGTGTTGGTCACCAAAATTTTAATTTTTTCTCATGAAAACTACGTTTCTAATATTCTAGTTACATATTCATTAAAATTATTATTATTGCATTTTTACAATAAAATAAGGTATATTTTTATTTTTTTTAAACCGTGCCGTTTAAACTGTTGTTATGTCTTTGAACTATTTCCCTACTGAGCACAAATATAGATTGCATGCGAAATATTATTTTTCGGTACTGTACAGACCTTTGTGAATAACCTTCGGATCTATCTCTTGTGAACGTGTTCCGACGCTATCTCTGAGACGAGGACAACAGTAGTCGATTGGATTCATAACTTACGCCCACTTTTTGATTTTACCATTATTTCCAGCTATTTTAATAAAATAAAATAATTATTACAGTGATATTGATTATGTAGGGAATACTGCACTAATATATGTGAGTAAATTGGAGGGGTGAATTTAAAGGTTTTTTTTATTGAAAAAACTAATTTGAGAGAAAAAGTATAATAGAGTTTTGTAAATATAAACATCAATTTTACAGCAAATTTTGATTCTGATATTTTTCATACAAATTCTTTTATGGTGGTCTATTAAATAAAACTAATTTACATGATTGATTTAATTGACACTTATTATTGTGAAATTGTTATTAATTAAGACTACTATTGTCTATATTTTATCAAATTTACGACATTTTTTCAAATTTATGACACGGGGTTTTAATGCACGTGGAGCATTTTGCGTGACTTTTATATTAATATTTCACTGCAGAAAAGTCACTCTATACCCAGTAACGTAAATGAAAAACAAACAGCAATAAAATAAAGAACATACTTCTCCGTACTGCTGCCCGTCTAGACAGAAATAAACATATAATTTGAAAACATCTAACTCATTATCATTTATTCGTCTCTCTCTCTCTCTCTCTCTCTCTCTCTCTCCCTCACAGAAACACACTCACACACACACACACACACACACACACACACACACACACACACACAAATACTCAAATCTACAAACGCACACTCAAACCCAAAAAAAACACACATTCAAAAACTTAAGTATTTTTATTAATTTCTGTATTATTTATTAACGTTTTGTTTATCGAAAGATTTTTTTTAAATAATAAAATACAAAACGTTTAAAATTGAAATAGACTAAGTTGGAAACAAATATACAAGGAAAAATAAAGTAAATGTATTGTTAACAATGCACAAAAAGGTTAGTTTTATAATTATTTTTTAATCTATAAACACATAAAATTGACATTTAGTGGGAAACATGTTTACCATTACACTCTTCAAACCGGATCGGATTTCTTCCCTTTATCACTGTTAAAAATCACAATCCATTAAGCTAATGTAAAGTCACACTATGCCAAAAAAAAACAAACCAACCTAGATTACAATGGACGAAAATAGTTCAATTTAAATCAACCCAGTTTTATGTAACCGACGAATATAGAGATCAAACGAGATATGTGAAACAAAAGAACTTGTGATCTAGCGAAATGTTTCCCTCCGTGTCTGTTTATGTGTTTGCCGTATCGGACACTCTACGTTAAACTGATTTAACTCTGTTTATTATGGCTCAGGCTTATTGCTATTAAAAGTCAGGTGATAAGATAATACTTACGTGGTGGTGATTTATCAAAGCCCGGTTCACAACGCACAACACACGCGGACACTGGTTGCTTTGTGGGGCGGCACTGAACTGTCTGTATCGAAAGCAGTGTTTTTGTGTAAGGGTGGTGGGGAGTCGAGGCATGCGCGTCGAGACGCCCAACAATGTGTTTGATTGCTATCTCGTGGGACAATCTCTCGCCCACCGTCAAGGCCCGTACATGTCAGTGAGGAGTACGGGATCGGCTGACATATGTCAGCTAGCTAGTAATTACCCGGGTCAATGAGGCCATGCTTTTGTTTAGTGCTACTGTTAGCTGTACAAATTTTGAAAACTATTTTACTCAAGTTATTTACTTAAACGAACTTATATATTTGAAATGTATACATTGTAAAATTTTTAACAATATTTTCATTTAATCTTTGCTTAACTACAAACTCACTATATCGATTATAGTCGACAAAACGTCAACGAAAATTTTAGAAGTAATCCCACACATGCTACGACTTGGAACAGTTTCAAATTTTTAATCAGTTCTGTATTATTTGTCCTAGTTTTTAAATGTAGATCTAGTAAAATTTATTGTTTAGTTGTACAATGTAACGATCCCATTATAAATATGTGTTTTTAAGTTAAAAAGTTTTTTCTGTAGATTATATTTGGCCCACCACTGGATATTATTACACAACACCTTCTACCTTCCAATCGATTACTGATTGCGTGACCCTACTGTCTCTGCCAACCGGCCCAAAAGTACAGCCTGTGATGTGACATCTCTTCTCCTCTCATAATTCTATACTAATTCGCAAAGTCTACTTGTGTTTCTGTTGGGTTTTGTACCAATAGAACTTTATAATATAATATTTTGAAATAATCATACTCTATATAATTTTCATGTTTTTTTGTGTAAAACCATATTTTCTTCAGTAGCCTGTTACTTTTACGTATGATCCACTATTTCCTGGTAGTTATGCTTTATGTTGTTTTGAGTACATATTTCACTCTTATAAGAAATAAGTAAAGGTAACTATTATCGTTATTGAATAATATGAGCAAAATTGTTAACACAGGCATGATTCAGAAACCTACTGGTGGCTGTGGCCATGGTGGCAGTCTCGATGATGGTTGTATATTAAATGTTGTCAATTATGCAGTTTAATGTGTTTTGTAACTCATTGTCTCATTGTAAAGTATAATAGTTTTTGACTAATCTTCAAAAACGAAACCAAATCCTCTTCAATACTTAGATAGACATTTTGTCCTTCTATGGCTTTTTTTAGATAACGTTGCTGTATTATAGTGGTCATATAAAAGTAGTTAATTTTTGCTTACAATATTGTACGTTTTCAAAACATGACATTGTTCCTTTAAAATATTTCCATGGAGCTGTGTTCATTTCTGTCCATTCAGAATTTCCCCAAATAAAAATTTTTATCATGGGTGATTAGGCTGAAGTATTTCAGAGATTTTAAAAATCAAAAAATTTAAAACCTATTCCATTGGAGAATAATTTTATTGTGTAATGTGCACTTGTAAAATTGATTTTAAAAAATAACCAAAGTGTTGCCAAATTTTTGTCTTTGTACCGTATATATATATATATATATATATATATATATATATATATATATATCCTTCATGGATGCTCCACCCTACCCTGCTACCCACAGACATAAGCCCCCCAAAGCGTTACGTAACACATATAATCTTAGCCAGAGTAGCGGGTAACAAACACTCTTTCACTGAGTGCGATGTTTCAGTCAAGTGATTCTGCCCACGTCAAGCAATATTTTCTTCTACTCCAAAGTGTTCTCGAGGATTATTGTGTCACATCTTTAATCCTACCGTAATTTCTACCGTCTATTTTTACAAGAGGTTGTAACAGGTTGACTAAATTCACGTGCAGGGCATAAACATATCTCTGAGAGTAATCCTACAACATATGACTGATCAGAGCTATTTTTATGTAAACGGT
This sequence comes from Prosapia bicincta, assembly GCA_036971475.1. Lineage (NCBI taxonomy): Eukaryota > Metazoa > Arthropoda > Insecta > Hemiptera > Cercopidae > Prosapia > Prosapia bicincta. The sequence continues at coordinate 175,811,292 of JBAIZL010000002.1, forward strand.
CAATAATTTGGCTGTATTTATAATTATTATCAAATTGACTTATTGTTTCCACGGAGAGTGTTGAAGTATACTACTGACAGGTTTGAAAATAAATGTCATACACTTTAGTGACACACTATCAAGCACAATTGTTCAATTTCCCTTAAATATTCAAGTATTTTTACTTTTTAACCGCACTCCTAAATTAGTTTCATTTCTCAATTACACCCAATCGTGTTTCATCTATTTCCAATAAAGTAGCCTACAAGCATTAAACAATACAAACTCAACGGAAAATAATTGAATCATTATTTCCTTAAACTTGATATTTTATTTTCTTAAATAATTTTTGCTAATTCAAGTTACTACCAGCTTTCTCATATTTTGTGTACCTATAACTGACTTCATGAGACTGCCATCATCTCGAAGGGCAGAGCTTTAAAAAGCCTTCTCTGAAAAGTAGAAGTATATAAAAAAATACGTTACTTTAGCTAAGTATGTCATATCTTAGTAGTAATAAAATATTATTTTCTTAGTTTTGTTACAAAGATAAAATTATGTTTATGTTACTATAAAACAAGAATAGGTTTTTCGTCATCGTTACGTTGACCCTTACTATTATTAATAAAACATCGGTTGACCATACACTGAATATAACCTAAAATACTGATCACAGATACGTATGTCGTTGAATTTAATGATTATATATATATATATATATATATAGTAACAATTTGTAAATAACCGATTACGTATTTATTTGTAATATATTTCGTGTAATATAAGCCTAAACAAAATTATGTTACCGAGCTTACTGTTGGTTACTGGTTTATTTCGGCAATATTTCACAGATTGAACATTTTAATTCAAAAATTTATATCGCATTATACTTTATCCTCAGCTGATCATACTCATTGCCCAATCTTCCTTGTACATTATTTATTATCTTTTTAGCTTTGTACTATTAATATACCATGGGTACTCAAATATCTGTTATACATATATTATACAATCTTATACGGGTTTTCTAATTAAAATGCTAACAGCTGCTAACATTAAGTAATAGTGAATGATGTACAATCTATAACGACTTGATTTCGATAAATTAGTGTTTTCAAAAGATAAAACGGACTTACGGGTCAACGCCTTATGTAAATAAAGTAAGGTTAAAATAATAAATATACATACTTGCCATTAATATGCTAAGAATGCTTTGTAAAATAACCTTTCTCAGACACTGATTGATAAGTTATTATTCTCCTTTTAAACTAAACCTGAAAGCATAGATTTTAGTACAATATGTTGGAATTTTATTATTTATCTTAGTTTACAAATATACACTTGTTTGATGATTTAGAAAAACGTGTTTTAATCACTTTCATTTTAAAAGAAAAACTACCATGTTTACATTCAACTTTTGTAATGAAAATTGCTCTTAAACCAGACAAGTGTACCTCATAATTCCAACATTAACGTTGGATGTTTGATTATTGTTTAAATAACCATTAGGTTAATAAAAAGGTTGCTGATTATCTTGGAAAAAACGGTCCTAAAATCTGTTAAGTGAAACGAAATCTTGCTAATAATTAGAGATAAGTTTGTTATAATATAGACGATTTATGAACCAGCAATAAATCCTAATGCCATTGACAAACCTTAATTTTATAGATTTATTAGTTTAACAATAGTGGCATATCTTTGATAACAGATTGAGGTAGCTTGTTCTGGAGTGTTCTACGGTGGCGATAAACACTTGAACCGCGTCTACCGTAAACAACATTCCCCTCCCACCCCCTCCGCACCTAGCAATCACTGTACGATTTTCACGATTTGTGTGGATTCAGACTTACCTCATACCGTTGTAAAGAATCATTTGATTTGTTTACAACTAATTTGAATCCTATCTGTAAAGACATTAAATCTATTACCTAGAAAGAAAGCATACCACAGTTCAATAGGATAAAAATTCTACTAAAGAGGCGTGATTATTACTGTGAAACTTCAGCAACATTTATCGGTTGATTAAAAAAACATGCTATCGAATGGGGAAAATATGAGACGAAAATATATATAACAAAGAAGTACATTCAACACTTTACTTCCGTTTAGCAAACATAAAATTCAGGATAGAAAAAACAAACAAATTTAGTATACCAAGGGCAAACGAATCAAAAATATAAATATAAGATTTTTGAATACCGGATGCAAATAAAACCGATAAATACGAACAAAAAGTTATGAGAAACTCCATTCTTGCAATCGAAAAGTATAGTTAAAGATATCGAATTTCATAACACTAGATCCAATCTAAACAAGTGGGCACTCGATTAAAATACTACTGAAATCTAAAAGAATAGAAATTGAACTTCAATGTCACGTAAAATGGGAACGAATTGATATCGAAATCAAATTTTGTAACACCAATTGCAATTAAAACCGATAGTCATCCAAGAAGTATAGCCTAATTGCTTGAATCTTCAAGCAATCGAAACTAATAGTTAACATTTTATACCATCAGTTGCAAATGAAAAGATTAAATATAAAAATAGGTTTTAAATAATAAAACACATTCCAAAAGATTATCCATCCAATGAAACTCTACGCCACTACACACAACCTAAAATAATAATGGGATAAAGTCATTTCAGTTAACTCATTATTAGAGAAGTATTTTAGAAGTTGACTAAGGTTACCTCATTGTTCTATTGCAAATACTTTATTCCACAAAGCTGCATTACGTCACATGAAATGGTGGTAAGTAAATTAACAAGGGATAACATTGCAACTAAATGGTTTCAACCGAAGCTGCGCTAGGGCCGATGCAGCTTGATAGACTGAACGCAAATTTACCATTTGTATGCATTGCGTACGGAACTCCCAGGGAGTAATATTTTAGAGTGGCGCTTTATATTCAGTTAAAGCAAGGCTGCCGTTCTGATGCAAAACACTTATTTTTTTCGTTAATTCATTCTGTAATACAGTACGTCCTGTGGCATCTGCACATGACACAGGGAATAGGTGATATCTGAATTTTTAAACTCAATTCCTATATGAGGTCAAGAAAGAAAAAATTTATTTCGGGTATGTTTATTCTATAATTAAAAATTATATATATATATATATATATATAATCTACCAAAAGTGGAAGCTAAAAACTTTAATGAGGCGAAACCATTATTTTATGCAATGTCAAAAAAGTTTCCATGAGCACAGTTAGTGCTATCTACATTACACATCTGAAAATATAATCACATGTAAATTATCGTAGCATAAGCAGAATTAACGAATAATTGATATTAATATTCTATAAGCGTGCGGCGCAAGGGAGAGACAAGTAGCTGGCGTGTATAAGGTAGTTTACATAAAATATTGAACTCTTTATAGGAGTAATATAGGAGAAAGAGCCTCGTAGCATATAGTATGTGGTCATTATAGAGAAGGATTAGAGTTAAAGAGGATTATGGATATGTTAAATTCGTAAAGCTGAGTGACGTGAGTCAAGCTTTGCCACCGTTTGCAGAATTTCGTTCATAAAATATATTCAACATAGGCGGGTTGTCCTACCATAAAAGGATTGTGCTTATATATCTGTAGTATTATTGAGTGTAAATGTACGTTGTGCTTGAAATTATTACGAGCACGGGCCTTGTTTCTGTGGTTGTACGTTTTCTGTAGTATACACAGAAATACATAATGATGCCATTTCAATAGATATGACAATGTAACTTAATTTATATGTGTGATTAAGGACGAACATGAAATGCAGGGGTAATGAAAGATAGAAGTAAGAGAAGAATTAAACCGACAGCAATTGATTGGCAAAGGATTGCAGCTTTCCGATGATACTCTACTTAAAATGTTTTGTAATGTAACAAACAGTACATTCTCGTGGCCAAATACAAATGCAGATTAATCGAATTAGATATAATCATACGAAGAAAATAAACGTGTGTAAGAGAGAGAGAGGGAGCGAGAGAGAGAGAGAGAGGTTATTACAGATAGAGGGATACAGACAGAGGAATAGAGAGGGAGAGAAAGAGAGACATACTTTAAAGACCCAATGAATTCTTTGCTTATTAAAGTACGGTACGTATTTTTATTTCTAAAACGATAAATCCCGAATAAAATTTTAAAGTAGAAACAAATATCAATATTACTAGATTTAAAAATCTATTTTTTCGCATAAAAATCTAGATACAAATTCTATTTTTTAATTTTTAATAAAGGTCAGCGTCTTTGAGAAAAAAATATATAGAAATATAAAATACAAAATAAAATAATACTATAAAAGAAAAAGACAATTACGAATTAAATTTTAATTTACAGGAAGTTGAAAATAAGTTGTTTAAGACCAAAGACAATACATAAACAATAATATTAATAACAAAACAATTTAATAAGAGTTTAAATGAAAATAATAACGAATTAATAAATGTGTATTTATCTGGAAATTAGATATTATATGTCGACCAAACAAAAGACAAATATATATAAATTGTAACGTTGAGAATAAAACCTACACCTCCTAAATATCGAAGGTTTACTTCCCAGACTAACTGCACGTGTATGAACTGCATTGAAATCAATATTTTACTAGATATAAGGGAATGAAATAATTTGGTAATGAATATGCAAATATAAAAACCAAAATTAAGAAAATCAAATTTATACATTATGAACTTCAAGATAAGCTTTAATGTTTAAAAAATTTTATATATTACAAATTTAAATATAAATGTATTAATACTAATTGAATATAAGTGGACGTAGTGAGATGTATGGCGAGGGTAACTTGTCCAATGAAGGGGGAATAGAAAAACGTTTATAGACGAAAACAATGTATGGGGACCATAATTACTTGATACATGTACACTCAGTCCTGATTCCATAAATGTGCATGTTCGACCCGGAGGCCCAACAAACCAAATAAAAAGATGATCAGTACACAGATAATTCTGACATATGGAAGATATCAGGAACGCTTTTAACGCAAAAAGAGCGTCGCAAGGAAAAGGACGAAAATACTATCTCCAACCCTGTAAAGCCTCAGAATACACCCGCTTTAAAAAGTGTTTTATGAGAGGACTCAAATTATCATACGTCAGAACATAGCGTTATGAGAAACAAATAAAACAATCAAGATAACCTTCGTTTAGAAAATAATTAATTTTTACAGTCAACTATTTTACTTCGTGTAAAAGCAATTATAAACTACCGTGACGTAAGCAATTGCGTACGAAGTAATATCAATTAGTAATATTGTTTTAATAAAGCTAGGTTAGGTAGATTATAATTGGCACTTTGCTTTAGCGTATAATTAAAACAGTTGCATGCGAGTCGCGACACGAATCAATTGCCTTAGCACAGAAAACAGTTAGCTTATAAAGGCAAGATTGTAATGAGGAATTACTCTGTGACACGCAATACGGGCAGTTGACATGTGCTCAAGTAAAAATTTGAATAAAGCTTGGAGTAGTATCTTTGGAGAAACTTAGGTGTCAATTGTACAACGAAGATCCTCCAAACATTAAACTCGAATTACCTAATTCATAAGATGTTAGGAAGACGTGAGAATTTATTTTCTTGCTAAAAATAAACCTGTCGTGTTACTAAAAAAACAGAAATTGTTTGCTGTGGGCACCCATTTTGCCTTTGAATTATGCTATAAGTTAAACAGGTTCTATTCTTAAAAAATGGCCTAACATTAACACTATTTATTTATTGATTTGAATATTGTAAAACTTAATTTGTTTTGTATTACAGTTTTTCATTATATTCTTTCTCGCCAAGATTAGCCTTGATGGATGTTCTATCTTCTAATGTATCTTCAGTGTTTCCAACTGAATTATAGATTTTGTCTTGGGTGACGTGTTCCTTAAGAACAGTGTACTTGATTAACACTATCGTTTTTATAACTCTTCGTTAGATTCTTACGAGGAGCATTTCTTAAGAATATTTGTATCTTTTAACTATGACTGGTTTCCTTGATTTGTTTCCTAGTTTTTTATTTTAACCGTTTTCAACATTATGAAGCTTTCGTGGTTTAGATTAACATCAATCACTGATTAGACTTCAACATTAAATTAAAAGAGACGCTCTTTACAAATTGTGGTATATTTTGTAAGAAATCAAATTTTCGCTTACATTTAGGGCTCAGATATTCTCAACTGTGAACAATTGTTTTTTCCTGTTCTTCGTTACCCTCACCTAGTTTCAACCTTTGTGTGTTCCTTTCTTTCTTTATTCCTGAAGTTTATCCTCTACAAAAGAGTTTAACAATGATTACTTATGCCTAGGTGCTATTTTTATTCCATGTCCCTCCTCTCACTTGAAGAAATTGAATTTTATGGTATATGCACAGTATAATTGATGCCGTAACTTTTAAACTTTAATTATTTAAGCTAAATGTTTAAATTTCTTTAAACATAGTTTTAAAACCTTGTTTAAAAATTCATAAAAATTCTAAGTATACATAACTAAGTTATATATTCTGAATAGTTTTAGTTTCACACTTATATATATATATATATATATATATATATATATATATATATATATATATATATATATATATATTGACCATCACCAGAATTCGTAATCATAGTTACCGGAAATACTATTTACCGCTTCTTCTCAGTCACTTTATATCATAAACTAATGGAAATCGTCTGTTTTTATGTTTACAAGCTATTTATTCTGAAAAAACAAACAATTTTCCTACTACTAAGATTTTAATTAAGAGCGTTTTATAACTTTGTTTTTATTTGAGGCCTTCCCTTGTATTTTACTTCATGTCAAATTAAAAATAACTCGTTCTCTAAAATAAAAATTAGGCGGTTCGGATAAAACCGGATGACTAGTACTAAGTCGCTAACATTCGTCTTATAACGTTCCATTTTTACAAAAAACAATATTTAAAAGAGAGCTTTAGATGTCACAAATATTGATAATGAGAGATGATACTTAACTTACATAGTAGTCTCTAGTACGCACTCGAGGGATAACACAGTACATCACTACACTTTCCCTTTAGGAAATATAGTATGGTAAAGTCATTTAGAGACATCGTTATAACGTTTTCACTATACAATTTGACTTTTAACTTTAAAAACATAAACTTATTTATTCGAAATATTTTTACTTATAACTTTATAAAAATAAAAGTTTGGTTGTATCCTAACTAAAAACCACAGCAATTTAACGATAAAGATCTAACCATAAACGTTACCATTTTAAAACCATTGACATGGTACTACTGTACACACACACACACACACACACACACACACACATACACACACACACACACACACACACACCCACAAACACACACACACACACACCACACACACAAATATACAAGCACACACACACACCCACACACAAACACACACACACACACACAAACACACACAAACACACACACACACACATACACACACAAACACAAAACACTCACACGCACACTCATATATATATATATATATATATATATATATATATATATATATATATATATATATATAGAATATCAAATATGTTTTCCTGTTAGAATTATTTTTAAGATTAAATAATATACACTAACTACAGGAATAATTTATTGAATAATACGCTCAAAGCTTTTCGTTGGTTGACATTACCAACATTCTCAGGAATACAATACTAAGAATGACAAAAGAACTGTCTAACAAATAAATATGAAGTTACTAGATCAAGTTACTAGCTCTAGTAACTTCATATTTATTTGTTAGACAGTTCTTTTGTCATTCTTAGTATTGTGTTCCTGAGGATGTTGGTAATGTCAACCAACGAAAAGCTTTGAGTGTATTATTCAATAAATTATTCCTGTAATTAGTGTATCTTATTTAATCTAAAAAAAAAAAAAAATGTGTGTATATATATATATATATATATATATATATATATATATATATAGGGGGGGAGAGAGAGAGAGAGAGAGAGAGAGAGAGGGAGGGAGGGAGAGAGAGAGAGACAGACATACATATAGACAGACAGAGAGACAGACAGAGAGATAGACAGACATACAGGCAAGTAGAGAGTGATATAGGCAGGCTGCATATATTAAATAAAATGTAATATTTTATTTATTACACTATTATTCGCGGATAATCCAATTAGTTGTCCTACCAATGTTATGCTAATCCTTGCAGAGGATCTAAAGAGGAGAATGTTGAAAAGTTAGATCCTGACAACGAGCGTCTAAGCGGAAAATAGTGCTCAACTTTATCGAAACATAAAAAGTAAAAATCCTGATATATATACCTAAGGGGAAAATAATATTTTTTTCGTAACTTTAGCAAAATAGTATATATTGGAAAATTTAACCTTCTCTCAACATTATCTCCTTTACACTCGTAATATTGCTTCATTTTTGTTTATTTACAATTGACACATTTTATTTTTATTGTTTTCTTTTTTCTAATGTTTATACAGGTTGAAATTGATCGAACTGATACCTTTTCATCTGTGACCCTTTTTCTTTTATCTATCTAAAGATGTATTCCCTAAATCCTTAGTACCTTCTTTCAAATATTTTTTAAATTCTTTTCCCTAAGTGTATAAATAAATGATAGTTTTTATGTGATTATACAAAAAATATATTTATTTTTGTAATTCAATCGTTCCTACTTTTGCATAATTTTCAACAGTGAGTAAATTACAAAACACAGCTTTTACTGAAATATAAGGATAATTGAGCTTAATTATTGTATAAAATGCAATTTTGTTTTCAATTTCTTTACAAAATGAACTTTAAAAGTTTTATTTTAAATGCCTTTAGGCTTTGTCAGGAACAATTTTATTTACACATTACTGGCTGTAGACTAGTAGGATAATGAATTTAGCGCAAAGACTAATAGAAGGGGGAAATGGGCCTTGTCACTAGGGAATTAGGATAAAGGCGCCCTTTAGATATAATATCGTTGAAGAACTTGTTGAATATGTAAATATATACGATTTCATAAACAGGGAATGACATCGAGATTGTTGTCGTAATTGTACTGAAACGCCTACACTCTATTTAATTCCGTCATGTTACTCGCTTCAAACATAAAACTGTTACCCAAATTTAATTTCTTTTTTTTAAGTTTTGGTGTTGTTTCAATTGTTATTTCCATTAAAAGTTTTTAGTAAAATATACTTGTTCTAAAAATACTGATCTTTCCTTTAGAAGGTTAATATAAAGGCTAATAACAATGGAACAGATATCAGTTTGTTAAACAAATACTAGTTTTAAATTGCAATGCTCTTATGATGATGATGATGAGCATAACCACTAGCGTAAACCAAGATTTTGTATACATTCCAGAGATTCAGTGTATTCCAATTTCTCTACACTTTTTTTCTGGACGCGGTTCATTCAATTTTATATTATATTTTTACATTTGAAAGTTAGTGGTAGTCATAGCCAGATGCTTTCATGTGTTAAGTTGATGTATAACAGCTATGTGCTTCCAAATAGACCTGCGTCTGATACTAGAATATTCCAGAATATAGATTTAATTTTATTGAAAATATCTGTGATATATATACATAACATAACTGTTTTGTTTGTAAATCGAAATCATAAGTTATTTACAATTGCTATTCTTAGTATAAATCGATTCGAAGTTCAAAGTAATAATCATAAATTCAGTTGCTTCCGGCATCTTACCAAGGTCTTCTCGATACGAATTTATCGTAATGCACAGCTGGGAGCTGAGTTATGATGTTTGCATTAAACTTTATAGTTTAACATTCGGTTGTAGCATGCCTAAAACAACGATTCATTTATCAAAAAATTGAGGAGAGACGAATTAGCATAGCTATAGCTCAAAGTAATTTTTGGGAAAGTGAAGTGGATTTGATGTTTTGCCTCCTTACATTACTCATTCGAACTCTAAACGTAAAGACTTCGATTTTCTTAGAACCTCATACTTGATACGAGAATCAAATTAGTTGCCGAATGGTTGCATTAAATAAATAAACTTATCATTTATTCGGGTGCTTAAATAAACATAAGTGATTCATACAAAGCTACAACAGAAACTGTTCACATTTATCATTTAATATCAAATTATATAACATTTCTTAGACTGTACACAATTGTCCGTGCCTTCAACGAAAATTAAAATAATTTAATCTTCAAAGTAAAATAATTTACCAAGTATAACCATTAATTGCAATAGTTATAATGGTTTTGGTAACAATATACCCAACAGCTTGCCAGATTTGATATTTTTTCACTTACATTTCTTTATACAACAAATATATAACACAATAATAGAAATTCAATTTATTAAAGCGACAAACGCCCTCAAATTAAGCATTTCTATTTATTTTCTGTCGTGTCCTCAAAATTTATTAACAATCCTTTATTGACCTTAGAAATTGTCAATAAAGGGGTGAAAGCGTGGTGACAACGAGCGCACGGCCTTTATTAAGTCATTGTGTGTGAAAAAATGACAGTTTCATCCCCATCCCTTCAGGGGATGTTAACGTTTTCAGCAACGCAATATAGTTCAGATACTGAGTTGAGAACATCTATTTTCAAAAGACTTTTTTTTATTTTTAAAACATTTCAAAGCCAATTCATTGCTCAATTTGTGTCATCCGAGTTGATTAAAATATATCTGTTATAACGCAGTCATACTGTAGTAAGTTATTTTCAAAAGAAAACTGTATCATTTTTTTTTATTTTGAAAACCAGTGGTGTATATTAATTCACGGTTATTATTCCAAAACGTTTTGAAGCATTTTACGAACGTTCGTGCCTTCAACGTAAACTTTAAAATGGTGTTGGCGGTGGCCTTCGGCACCGGCAATATCTTAATAAAGTTATTTCCCTATTTTTTACTCCCTCGTTAGCAGAAAAATAATTTCCGTGTTAGCTTTTTTTCTTGATTATAACTAATTTTATACACGTTACTTTTATTTTATTGTTTCAAACATATTAACATTTTATTATGTTTTCTGTTTATTTGGTCTGTAGTTATTGAAATCATTAATTCGTACACATAAAATAAATAATTTCGATCTGTCATTTTGTCTACCATTATATCAAATAAAATTTTCAAGACTATACTTTTCTGTAAATTTAATTTACTACTGATAATTTAAATAGCTATTCACGTACCATTTGAATAATTTCATCGTTTTGATTACGTTCCTTCCTTTGAACATAAACTTTCTCATAAACAACCATTTGAAGCATTAAGCATATATTTGTTATTTATCGTAGGCAATTTTTTTCTAAACGTTTATATCTCGTACTTGTTATTGTTCTTAGAGCTTTTGACCCATCTAGTATGTATAACCATTTATGGTACATTTTATCAATTATTTTAATACTGTAGCAATATTCTTTGTTTGTGAAGGATTCTTTCGTGTAATCCACGAGCTTTCACACGCAATACAATTTGCTGAGGACAATACAAAAACTGGCTGAGGACTGTTATGAAGGAGAGTAGGTTGTACGTACAAATTTACTTGATTCAATAGTTGTTGAAGTCCCAAAATTTATAGTTGAAATATTGCGGGAAAGTAAATCCTGTAAGGAGACGTTAAACATTAGTTAGCTTAAAACAGATTAATCACGATCTCCACCATACCTCAGTACCAGAGAAACTTTGTCAAATGAAATTAAAACTGCAGAAACTTATTTCCAATTCACGACCGCAATTGGTCATTTATTACTACTCAATATTTTTTTTTTAGTTTTCAGGCCAGTATGACTGTTATCGCATATGGTAGTTAGAAGAGACTGATAATATATAGCGGCATAAAGTAAAGATTTATAAACTCTTAGACGAATACATAAGGGGGGCATGTTATCACATGTGCAAGGGTTGCGGGCCTGAATATTACGATCACACAAATGTATCGCTTACCGAATGTAAGCTTCTCTCATACGGGATGAAGAAACGTGCCTACCTGTTACCCGAAACCCTTTGATCAAGCTCTATGACCGTAATCGATTTCACAAGTATGAGAACCATTAATCCTCCTTAACTTATAATATGTACCAGAGTGGATAATTTTATTCAAAATTTTATCCTTAACAATTTACGTTAGCAATGACTACTTTCCGATAACAAATTATACTCTACTTGTGTCTATACTACATTTAGGTTTAAATTAACATTCCGTAGTCAGCGATAATCTCTAATTCTATGGTTCTTGTCGTAAACTACCAACCAAGGTTAATAATATTTGCTTTTAAATTTTAGTTAATTTGTGAGACCATTTCATAAATACTTGTTGTGAGACCATTTCAATTACTGTGGAATTATTTTGTCGCAATATTCTTCTATATACAAATACGTTTACCAATCGGGCTGTATCAATCCTCAATGCTTATTGGACCCACTCCAAACCCGGTTCCAAACAAACTGTTTATATTGTTAAAGATACGAAATATGTGGTAAAGTTAACAATATATTCTGTTAATAGCAACGGCACAAATAGTGTTTTTATAGCTCCAGTATTTGTAGACGAGTGACCAACTATTTATAGAGAACCGGGATTCGTGGAAGGAAAGCTGTTGACCGGAACGTTCTCCTAAGGCCGTATCTTAGATTTGTTCGTCTATATTTAAAGCTCATACATAGGACAGTGATTTAGTACATTTAAAATGTTTTTATGTAAAGACGATGACTGAATTTATGAAATATACAGTTCCTTTATAATGTAAGGGATATCTACTTAACTGGAGCAGATACTTCAGTAAGAAAAAAAGAAATCCTTTGAGGAAAAACCTTAAAAATTGGCTGGTTGAAAATAATGATAGTAAATACTACAAAAGAAAGGGAGAGAGATAGAGAGAGAAAAATAGGAAGAAAGAGAGAGAGAAAGAGAAAAGAGGATCATAATTTACAACCAACCTAACTGCGATATTTATTAGACATATATTGTAAGTAATAAACAGTCGTGACTAGCAAGACATTTGTTGGAATATATTACCTATTAATTTTAAGCTAGCACCTAAACTAGGACATCAGTAGAATAAAAATAAAATGTAACAAAGAATCAGTCATAAATTGGAACACAAATAAAGGATAAACGAAACAGAAAAGGAACTGGAAGGATCAATTGAGAAAATTAATGTCATGTCAACCAGATAAAAAATATATATATATATATATATATATATATATATATATATATATATATATTTATAAAATTTAGAATGCGAAAAGCATAGACAAATTAAACTAGAAGACAAAGCTATATCTCATACTTGCACAAGAATCAAAGCATAGCTTTTAACCCGTTCCGTGTGGGCGACGACATTGTATCTGTGACAAAAGAAGTGTGGAACTGTGAATCTTTGACTACAAATACAGCCATCCGCCAGCTGACACGCTATAACAGCTGTTGCTGTCACCAGCACTAAACGTATAAACACCAATGTACCTAGCCTCTGTCATCAGAACGCAGTCACAAGTAGTGAACTTTACGTACGTTTCGTAAGGAATTTTTTGCTATGTGAACAGAAATACGGTTTAGTGACAGTGGGAAAGGTTACATTTTGATATAAATTTTAAAACTATTAACCGCAAAAGAGAAATCCATAAATTATTTCAAAAATTTAAGAAATTTAAAAAAATAAGAAATTCATTAATAAGTATGCACAGTGATAAATAAAGTAAGATTTCCGCACGAAGGTAATTCTGCAATAATTTCATCATTTTCCCCCATTTTGATCATATGTTTTAATTATCAGAAATATTTTTACAAAATATAGACATTGAAATAGATAAGATTATTAAAACATATGATCAAAATGGACACTGGTTTAGATATGTAGATGATGGGTTATACATATCAAACAATAATGGTTTAAATATTGACAAAATATAAAAAGTATAAATAATAAACACAAAAATATAAAATTTACTCATGAATTTGAATCAAAAAATAAACTGAATTATTTATATATTACAATTACTAGAAATAATGAATCATTTGAATATAATATATATAGAAAACCAACGCAGACAAATCAAATAATACCTAATTATTAAAATCATCCATACAACCAAAAAATGGCAGCGCTATATAATTTACTACATAGAATGCACAAAATACCAATGAACTTAAAAGATCAAATAAAAGAGAAAAATATAATATATCAAATTGGTTTAGAATATGGATATAAAAGAAAAACTATAGATAAATTGAATAATAATATAAGAAAACAGAAACTCGAAAATAACTTTGTACCTAATAAGAGAGAAAATATTTGGACAACTTTTACTTTCACTGGTAACGAAATAAATAAAATTACAAGATTATTTAAAGATACAAATTTACAAATTACAGATAAAACAGATAATAAAATTAAAAATTTATTAAACAACAACAAAAATCAAAATTATATGCACGAAAGAAATGGAGTATATAATATAAAATGTCACACTTGTAATAAATTATACGTAGGACAAACAAAAAAGAAATTAAAAGAAAGATTCAAAGAACATTTAATCGCTTATATCAAACCAAACATATACAAATCTAATTTAGCTACGCATTGTATTAAAAAACGGAATCGAGTTTCCGGAAATAGAAAATATGAAATTAATAAAAGAATTAAATAAAGGATTAAAAATGAATATATTTGAAACATTGGAAATTTATAAGCATAAAGTTAAAGACACATTAATTGATGAACAAATTCAAGTGAGATCAAGGCACCAAACTATTTATAAGGTCATTGATGTTATAGAAAAAATTACATAAAGTGCAATACTTATAAACATATGGTAGTTTGTAGCACATATGATTTAATTTTGTAAAAATATTTTATTAGATAATTATATTCCTGAAGATGCTGGTACTATTTTATCGGCGAAAAGCTTTGAATAAATATATTCATTAAAAGTATTCTTGTTTTTGAAATATTTTAATTTATTAACTATATTACAAGAAAACATATCACCATATTAAATATATATATATAACGGCTAGTATGTTAGAAGAATAACACAACCGAATTACGTTGAAAAACAAGTAGAAGGTTAAGCTATGTGGTGAAAGATTAAAAACACATCAGTGTATAAAGCTACTGTAATAGTATTTTAATAGCATTGTAAGACGTATAATATATGTTCCTATAAAGGAGAAACGTTAGCTAAACAATGTAAATGGGGCGTAAATATGACGTAGGAAGCTGTACATTACTTATTGCAAAATAATCTTAATAAATTATCAAGCTATTAAGTTTACAGGTCAACCATTCATTATAGATTATGCGCTACTAAAGCTTACGTGTTTATTACTCACTGTGTAAAGTATATTTTCCTTTCCAAGTAGGAAACTTTCTTTTGCTTTAAAATTCTATTTAGTACAAAATTATTTATTGCTAATTATTTCACTTTATTAATCCACATACTAATTAGGACAATAAGAATATATTAGAACAATATAATATTACAATTAGAATAAAAATACTTTAAAATAAATCTTATATTATCTTAAAGACAATAAATCTATATGGAATTATACCTTTTAAATGTATAATATTTCCTAGAAATGACGTAATTTGGAATGTGATTCATTATAGGGAGAAAAAGTTTTAAAAATATAAAAGTTAAAAAATAAAAATATAAAAAATTATAACTTTAGAAAAGCAAACAAAATTAAAATTACTATATATTGAAAATGAAAACATGAAAATAATACAATATATGTGTAAGACATTTAATCAAAGTATATGAAAATGAACAAAATTATAATACAAATTTATTAAAATGGAAAACACAAAAGTAAAATAGTAGTATATATGTGTTGAACTAATGAATCGAAATACATAAAAATCAAAACAATTCAAGTAAAACGTTAAAAGAAGGAAACAAAATAGAACAAGTGTGTGCGGTACCTTTGATATTCGTGTTGGTTTAAGGACAAAACCCATAGGCATAGGGTATTCAGATCATATTGAAAGAAAACGTTCCTACTGTCGGAATGGCAAGCGTGACAGGATAAGAATGAAACTCTACCTTTCATTTCTGTTTTAGAGATAAGTGAATGCCTCAAGCGACGAGCTTGGATGGAGCGTATACGTCCTATCACAACAACAGAATGAAAATACGTTGCTTTTATAGGTCAGAGATAATTACTTCCGCCCAAATTACAAATGGATAATTGAAATATGTGGCCTATTGGATAACTGTGTAAATTCGGGTTTCAAATAAATTTAACATATTGGTGAATTTTGTTCGTATTTGACTTCATATTAAATATTCTTTTCCCATAAATCTGAAGATCGAAAGCCCACAAAGTTTAAACTTGATTGGTTTAGATTGACTAAAGTTGCAAATATAAATGGAAGTTCTGAAAACGTAATAAGGAAAAATAATTTTAGTTATTAAGAAGGTAGGTAATGGTTTATCATTTTATTGGCTCCCTATTACCAATAGGTTTTATAAAGATTGTATGCTTCCCAAGTATACATATAAGTATTTCTATATACGTAATACATATAGGTTTACATTATATTTCAGTATTTAGTAAAAAGCTGAATAATGTTTTCTAATTTTATTGACTAGTTATTAGCTATAACTTTAGAAAGGTGTTATTTTTTCTTGTTAGAGTTGGAATTGGTCTAACATTATGACCCATTTTACTTATAATCAAGCCAGATATAATTTTGTACGAATTTTAATTGCTCTTTAGTAGCTAAAATTTTATCTAACTAGATTGTTTTGATTTTTCGAATAAACATATGCTCAGCAGGACAAGCTTTTTCAGTTAATAGCCAGCTACATGTGGCTTTCTACACTATTTTTTAGTTCGATTACACTTACAAGATTATAAATGTGAATAATGCCTATTTAATGAAAATGGTTTATTCTGTGTTATTCATATGCTCCACAGGACAAGCTTTTTCAGTTAATAGCCAGCTACATGTGGCTTTCTACACTATTTTTTGTTCGATTACACTTACAAGATTATAAATGTGAATAATGCCTATTTAACGAAAATGGTTTATTCTGTTTTGTTTTTCTATTACTTACTATCCACAGTGTATTTTCACGTTTATATTGTCTCGCCTAAGGATATAAGATTGACATATCTTGATCTTTCGTTCCTGTTTTCTGATTACTATTAGGATTTATTACCTTGTGTATAAAACGTCTTAGCTTTATTATGCTCTTTTTGTATAACGGATAATTAGTCAGTATTGTGTATTAGTAAATCTTACCTACGCCTAATCATGTGTTGCATATTACTTATTTACGCTACGTTATCTTTCGGATCAATAAATTAATATATTTTTAAATCCTACACAGGATTTATCATAAGAAACACATTACTCATAGACATATTCTAACCTTACCCTTTAATCAGAATAAATGAAACAATATTAAACTAAATATTACCTGCAGTTAATCGTGCATTATCTATTACTCAGTAAATTTGCCCCATCTTAAGGGCAGTACATTATAATAATTGAAATCTAAAATATATTATTAATTAACTTAACCTAACTTTAGAACTTCTTTAGAAACATCTAAATGATATTTTGTTGAATCCTATCAAGGATTTACCACGTAAAACTAATTATCCATTAAAATAAATTAACTTTAAACTCCCCTTTATTCACTTAGTATTTTTTTTTAAATCATAGCTAGACATCCCCTTGTGAAGCAGGTTACTTAATAGCCTATCTTCTTGCAGACCAATAGCGTATTATTTTGTTAGATCATATATATTGAAAACGTATTAGATGTAAATGTGAAACACATTACCCACTAAATAACCTTGCTTTAAAACTACTTCTGCATATTCTGATATTAAACTCTAGCTAAAAATTGTCAAGGGGAAGCATATTACTTAATTACCTAACCTGATCGTAATATTTCTTTCGTGTCAAGAGAATATTGTACTAAATCTTACCTAGGAAATCCATGTGAAAAACATTACTTATTGACCTAACCTAACCTTAAAATGTAGACTAATATAGTATTCGGTTAACAAATCCTAGCTAAGAATCTCCTTGTACAAACATTACCTAATAAGCTATCCTCACCATTAACCTTTTTCCAGATGAATGGAGTATAGGATTATTAAATCTTACCTAGAAGATTCACCATGAGAAACTTGTTATTTATTGACATAACCTAACGTTAAACAGTCAGATTATTAGAATATTGTATTATTAAATCATAGCTGGAAATTCCATGGTAAATTCCATTACTAATAACCTAACCTAACCACAAGGATAATGAATTAGTAATATATCCTCCGGATCAATGGCCTTATATGTTTTTAAATCTTACCTAAAAATCACATCGCCAAATACATTATTTACTAACCTAACCTAACTTAACATTAAACTGCAGACTAATACAATATTCTGTAAGTTACAAAAAAATATTTAGTTAACTAACCTAACCGTAAAACGTCTTCCAGATTAATGATGTAGAGGGATGTTATTATAATATTGGATTCTTGTAGAAACACAATACTTAATAACCTAACCTAACAATTGAAATTTTTCCCAGACTAATATAGTGTTCCATTGTTATAATTAGATTAATTAGACTAATTAAACCTATAGTGCCAGAATATTTAAACCTTTTTTTTAAATATCAAATGGTAATGCACTCATTGATTACTCCATAAATTATCATAGCGTTAATCATGTTTAAACACAAACAAATGTATATAATATACATGATATACTACACAATTAAAAATTAAAGTCATTGAGGAATTTTTATACATCTGAATTCTGTGCTACCCTTTAAATACGCTGTGATTCAAAGCACAGCCAAAATAACACGTTCCCTTTGTGTATTAAAACATTGCATTCAAAGTGCAACCCAATACAATTCTTGGCGTCTAGCCAGTAGAAAGAAGTAAGCTACGATACAGTCGGTGTAACTTTTATTTTTAATAGGCCACGGCTCTGTGCACGACTTGAAATAACTCACCCACAAATATTCCGCGTCAAATACCGCAACACAGATGATGTAAGCAAATATTAAAATGTGTGAACGCAGATGCCGGATGAGGTTTTAATTTACGACAAAATCTGACCTTTGAAAGAATTCCAAGAATAGAAATGTTTGTGTTGTGTTCGAAGCCGAAGTTTACAGTTGGATTAGAGCCGGTCAATTTTGATATTAGAATTGTTTTTTAACACACAGTTAATCAAGCAGCTTTTAAGTGGGTCAACTTTACACCGCCATAACACAAATTGTCAAGTTGTTTTTAATTAATAGAAAGATAGTCTATAGTACGCAATATAGACGGAATCTATCTCACCGTGAGCTCCGCCAGTAATCGTAATAGAAGAGAAACGTCATCTTCTATAATCTAAAGTTTCTAAATCTTTTCTTAAGCACTAAGGGCTAATTTCAACTAAATAAATAAAAACCCACTAGCTTTTGAAAACGATAACCATATGGTTGAAATCCAGATAAAGTAATTGTAGTAAGAAAAAGATTTTTATATTGTGGTTAGTGGCTTTTTTTATTTAGTTAGTTGTAGTATTCTTTATTCTTGCTTCTCAGAAAAGAACTACAGACCTAGCTAGGAGGGCCAAAGGTCTGCACAACTGTCTCCTGGGTTCAACCTGATCTTCTGAACCAAATTCTATAACATGATCCCAATGCAGTCTACTTCAATAGAGAGTGATTGTGCTTCCTTTGCAAACCCACAAGACTCAATTATGTGTCCAAATGATTGGTACCAACTTCAACTGCATGGAAGTAGAACTTGTAACCCTTCATGCACAGGGACGAACACCAGGAGGCGTACTTATTTATTTACAGTTTGTGCTGTTTAGGAATGTTGGTATCCAAGATAAAGATGTTTCAACAAAAATGGCAGTTTTTATGAAAAAAATCTGACACAAACAAAAAATTAATAATTTTGGTTTCCTCTGTCTGCCCAAACTATCCAGACATGTGGTTGTACCTTGAGAGACCTGGATCTACAAAATATACAAACTCACTGCCTGTCTGGGCACACTTAACAGCCTGGCTACGGCATCTATCCTCCTCCAGGGGACAGCCGGACTATATGTACAAAGCTGTCACAGGACCTCTGAAAAATAATGTGCAACTGTTATTAGTGGGAAACCACTGCCAAATCCTTTAGTTAGTAATGTGCACTGGGTTACATTAGCACAGAGCTTTATCATCTCAGGAGTCCAGTCTAGAATGAAAATAGCAACTGATACACAAATTAATTTTCTAAGACAGGCTTTTAAACCTACCTATATTTTACAGGCAGGGTTTTTGACCCAAGATAGGCTTTTTGACCTATCTTGATTTCAGAGGATAGCAGGTATACATTTAGATAATTGATCTATTAGCTGTAAGGATATAAATCACCCTTTTTATTACTTATGTAGGAAGGATATGATTCCTTTCCTCCTTTTACTATATGACTATACCACATACCCTTTTATATTTATTAAAGGAATGCACGTTAGAAAATTAATCAAAAACGTTTAAAATATGTTATAAAGTAGGCTAATACTAAAAATTAAACGATAGGAAGTGGGAGTATTTGTAGAGTTTAAATTTAGCTTGTATTTTTATCTTTAAAGTTTATATATGTAAAACGAGTAGAGCTGAGTGTTGTTCAAGTGTTTGCCAAGGTTAGTCTTAAATTAATTTTTTTAAAGTCATTTGATAAAATCAGTAAATATACAAAAAGTTACCAGTGTGCATCTAACCAAATGTAGTCTAATGCAATAATTTGAAAAAGACGTAAACCTTTTTCAAATTATATTATTCGACGTTTTTAAAATGGAATTTATTTAAAATTTTTTAAAATTAAATTTCTTTTTTTTTTAACTTTAAACGTTGACTTCAATGTAACCTATCTTTCTTCACAACGGTTTGGATAGACCGTAGCGGAACCAAGATACAATTAGTAATGTCAACAATAAACCCTATAAGTCTTTCTAGAGTGTAAATAATAATTTGTATGTGAATAGAAATTTTGTTTAAATGACCTAAAACACATTTCAAATAAACAGAGGTTACACAGTTTTTCACGCTTACTCGGTATTTTTTCTCACTCTCGAACAGTTGAATTATTGACCCTTCCATCGTGGTTTATGACGGTTGCTATTATATGATTTCCTCATTCTAATTCAATAACAAGTTTCCTCTATTCCCTATTTATTGGAATTTTGATCAGGTTGCTCTGCTTTCAAGCTCTAACGAGGTGAGTGATCCCCCTGTAGGACCAAGTCCATAGTCTTGGGTTTCGGGCGTTCAATAAGGGCGATCGAAAGTGGATAAAGATCCGGTTGCACAACCTAGACCGAACTAATCAGACGGGGTACTGAAACCTGACCGTTTGGAAGGTTTTACTGGTCCCGAGTAGTTATGGAAGAGAGGTCGAATTGCTGTCTATGATAGAATTCTACGGTAAGATAAAATATGTTTTCTTATATATTAATAAAAATCAACTGAGGTTATTCAAATACAAAAAGTATTTTTTAATTTTTATTCAAAGCTGATAAACAGTACCATAATCAGTAATTGTTTATTCTTGATGATGTTGATACTGTTTATCAACGAAAAGCTTTAAATAACTTTAAATAAATAAATATTGTATTTGAATAGCCTCGGTTGTTTTTGATATATATATATATATATATATTTAATAAATTAAAAATATTTCAAAAACAAGAATACTTTTATTGCATATATTATTCAATATATGTATTCTTGTTTTTGAAATATTTATAATTTATTAAATATATTACAAGAAAACATATCACCATATTTAATATATATATATAATATCGTAATTATGCACCAACAAGACATCGACATGAATGTCAACAGCTTCATTACTGAAAACAAAATAGCCGAACTCCGATCAGACCCCACACCAAAATTCCAAACAGAAATTAAAAATCTTTTAAACACATGCACCGAAATCATGAAAAGTGAATAAAAGAAATAATAAACAAATAAAACCCCAAGCCCCCATATTAAATGCATTACCTAAAATCCACAAGGGAAACACACCCATCCGTCCACTAATCAATCACACATATGCACCATCACATAAATTAGCCAAATATATAGACAAACGTATCAGGGACAACATAAACTTTTACAACCACACATCCAAATACAATAACATAGACCTCATACACAAAATACAAGACATCCACATACCACACAACTCCACCATTGCCTCATTCGACCTAAAAAACCTTTACACTAATGTGATAATAGAACAAACACTGAACATACTACAAAATATGCTCACAGGAAACAACACGCCAAATAAACTCACACATGAAATAATCACACTCACCAAACTCATCACATCACAAATCTACTTCACATACCAACACAAATACTACACACAGAAAGATGGCCTCCCAATGGGTTCCCTATCTCAGGCATCCTAGCAGAAATATTCATACACCACATCGAAAAACAATATATTCTATAAAACAAACACCACACACATAAAATAATTTACTGCCATAGATATATAGATGACATTTTAATATTATACAACGACAACAAACGGCAAATCAAACAACTACATAATTACTTTAATACCATACACCAAAACCTCACATTTACTCTCGAGTTAGATGAAAACAATAGAATAAACTTTCTAGATCTTACTATCACCAAACACAACACTAGACACAATTTCAAAATATACAGAAAACCAACAACTACATATATGGTCATACATAATACATCTAATCACCCCAC
Source organism: Prosapia bicincta (assembly GCA_036971475.1). Lineage (NCBI taxonomy): Eukaryota > Metazoa > Arthropoda > Insecta > Hemiptera > Cercopidae > Prosapia > Prosapia bicincta. The sequence goes on from JBAIZL010000002.1 coordinate 175,833,986, forward strand.
AAAACACAAACACGCTGCTTTTAATCATATGTTACACCGTCTAATAAACATACCAATGCTACAGAAAGATTACGACGAAGAACTTAATACCATAAAATACATCGCCCAACAAAACGGCTACCAACACACACTCATAAACAACATTCTCAGGAAAGTAAAACATAAACACCATCAAATACCCACTCAAACAAACCACACAAAAAATAACAAATACATATCCCTCGCCTACCACAATAAAAACACACACAGAATAGCCTCCACATTCAAAAAACTCCATTACCAAATATCCTACAAAACAACAAACACGCTAAGAAAACATATACAACCATTTCAAAAAGAAACTGACATATACAAACTCTCAGGTGTTTACAAATTAACTTGCAACGATTGTCCCAACTATTACATCTGTCAAACCGGCAGGTCATTCTACACACGCTTCGATGAACACATTACCCAATCAAAACAAACAAACCCTAAATCCAGCTATGTAAAATACCTAAATAACACCCAACACACACATACCGACACACACTAATTCAAATATTCTACACACATTAAAACAGAGTAAAAAACTAACAACCTTACAAAAATATGAAATCTACAAACACTACACAACAGACAGGGATAATATACTTAATGACCACTCACACTTTGAAGCCAATAGTCCTTTCAAATACATCACACAAGACACGACACCTCACCTAATGTCCTAAATCCAATCCTATTATACCGTTTGTAAAGAGCCAAAAGCCGCTAGTAGAAGGTTAGCTTCGAAAAGGGAACGATTGTTTCTAATCGCGTTAGCAAGTAAGCCCTTACGTATTCCGTTAGGTAAGTAGTGTAAAATTAGTATATATGTGTGTGTGTGTGAGTGTGTGTGTGTGTGTGTGTGTGTGTGTGTGTGTGTGTGTGTGTGTGTCTCGTATAGGACTTTCTCGTATAGGAAGTAGTGTATAGATAAGCAAGTAATATAACTTTAAACTAGAAGTCTCAATAACGATCGAATTCGTCAATAATTATCGCGCAATTAGTCCTAAATGATTAAATCCAATTTTTCAATACACATTAATTAAACATTATATCGATAATTGACTTTATTTTTTAAAACGGATTGCCAAAGTGTAATTGGATTTGACAAATCAAATGCAAATAATTAATCCCTGCCACAAAACAATACCTACACATGCTCTGGGATGATTGAATGATTTTAATTAAAATAATAGCTGGCATTAACCGTTATGTAGGAGTCCTACATTACAAACAAAAATCATACTTTGTTCGAGAAAATTCTCGTAGCATCTGAAACATTAGGGAAACCTCGTAACATATAGTAATAATAAAAAAATTGAAAAAAGATAAATTAATCTCACGTGTCAACATATCCCGAGCTTTATACTGCAGTTTTCTCATATTATATGTACTAATTTTCGCTACATTAAAATATAATTATGTTCAAACATAACTCAATGAACCCGTATAGCGTGGACTTGGCTTTCAAAATAAAGTACACTAGTTCAATGTCTGTGGGTAAATAGTTCAATCTTGAAGAGAAACATGGATTGCCAAGAGGAGGTCACGTCCCTTGTGAACAAGTTCACTTATGTTATGAAACATTTTTTATAGTCAAATTTATCCTACACATACCAAAACTGGTAAACTGGTTTTATCTGTATACCAAAACTGTATTATTCCATAAATAATGTTGAACTTTATATGAAAACCTATATACACTTTACAAATCACATTTTTTTTTTCGAAATGTTAATTTTTAGGGCGTCCGCACAAGCTTTTCCTATTTTATTTTATTTATTTTCTTTGATTGAATTTCTCAGAACACCCTCCATGGCCGGATACATCGTTTTTTGCAATATTATAAGGTCTGGACAAACAAAGATTAACAAAATAACAATTGCTTCAATCTAATGAGACTCAAGGTATCATTTTGGTAAAATGTTTTAAATTATAACTATTTAATTGGAATATTTTTACCCTATGCTTATAAGAGGGATAGCTATTTTTTTTAAATCTATTAAATCTGGATTACTAATAATTGCTATAACATAATTTTTACTGTGAAAGAAACCAAGTTTTCTTGTGCCCCGTGGGTAAAATATTTATAGGTAAATAAAGTTAATGTTGTATTACTATTATCATAGCATCACAATTTGTTGTTTTTTCACAATAGTTAAAATATTTATAATTAAAATGAATTATGCGAAGCATTGTAAGAGTGCGTAACTATTATGGTATATCATTACAACGTATGACCTCGTCTATTTCAATAGCATAATTGATTCATTTAATATTCACAATGTTTCACACTTCGTATTTTGTATTATTATCCCATATTTCCAATGTTGTATGACACTATATCATTATTCCAATGTTGTATGACATTGGTGTTTTCATGCGAAGAATATGTTAAGTCTATTGTATCTGCTACTAAAACGAGCCACTTTCATGGCTGTGGATCACTCCGACGATGATAATGGATGAGCAGGGAAGAGGGAAGCTCTACTGGGTGGAACGTCGAGCAGAGCTGTCACGGACAGGCTTTGTAAGGATAGGTATATCTTGTAAGTAACAATCGTCCCCTTATCTTCCATCAGGCCCAAGATAAGAAGGATCGCTACTAAGTTTTGCAAGGGTCGCCTTCTTTGAAGGTCATATGGAGGTCAATAAGAGAATTGTGTAAGATCGGTAGGAAAGAGAGAGTTGAATATAAGGAGGAAATGAAGTATATGTCACTCCAGAAGTTACAATGGTGCGTGGCCAAGTTCACTAACCTGAAAACACATAATTACTACTCCAGCCTCACGGAAATATTTTACAATTGTTGATCTTATCTCAAGAAAAAGAAATACAAAGCAACAAATCTCAACATTTAGTTTTGTAGAAATAGACTGATGTTGTCGAACAGGTTGCCTATCGAACTAGGAAAAACATTCATTTTTTACCTCGTAGCTTTAATAACACTTCAAATTAAAAATTTTTGTTTATTACCTTAAAATATACAATAATAAAAATTAACTTTTTTTCAAAATAGGTTTAAAAATCTTTTAAATTTCACTAGAACAGAAATAGAGTAAATAAAACCTGATACAAAAAATATTCAATATTATCAACATTAAATATTAAACAACAGTATTATTTATTTCGCTGCCAACTCTAAAGCTAGCCAAATTTATGACACTGTAATACTGATGTACGAAATTGCTTCTGGATCTTTTCTAGTCACAAGATTTAATATAACAAACATGATAACCAAATTTTAAGAAATATAGTTAATAAAACCTGATATAAAAAAGACAGTGTTTAAATACAAGAGGTGAAATATCGACGGGAGGATCTTCTGTGATGCCAATATTGTTTAGTACTTTTTTTTATTAAACGAACGAAAATATACACCATTGCCAACGCTACACTACCAATATTAATGAATTTACATTTCTCAAACTGAATGAATGTATACAGACAGTCTCGCCACATGTGTGGTACTATAATACCGTTGTAAGATATAACGTCTGGCCGTAAGTACTTTTCTAGTCACACGATTAAAAATGACAAATATGTTAAAAGCAAAATACATCATAAACGCATGTTTAACGAATTGAATAGAATAAATTTTGTGTAGCTGTCGTGCGTCAGATAACTAGGTTAGCCAAACATCTTGGGAAAACAAAGTAGCTATTTTTGTTAGTTTCTGGAAAGAAAACGCGAAGGCCAAGCCTTGTAAACTTTAGGGTCTAATTGTTTACAGCGATCAGATTATTTTATAAATAACCAGGTTTTTACTTAAATTCCAACTGTAAATAATACTACTCACAAACATACTTGACAGTCGAATTGACCAATCAGTCGTTGTTTACTGGACACACTCCAAACCCTGTTGTATACATCTACAAAGAAAATGTTCAGTGTAAACGAAACGTAATATATGTTGAAGCTTTTAATAAGTTTGACCTTAGGGCAATCCTATAAATCTGTCAACCTGGTGTTGAGTAATTAGTATATATGAGTATATGACTTATATACTTCATGTGACACAATATAGTATACATTTATATATATATATAAGTGTATACGGTGATGCATGAAAATATGCAGAAACTTTGGAACCTCATTTTACACATAAAAATAATGAGATAAGATTATGTACACATGGGTCAAGAAACGCTTTGTTAGCGAGTTACGGCTAGCGAAACATTTCGACCGGATTATAGCTCACTATGTAAAACGTGGTCTTCCTGAAATTCTGGTAGTTTAATGGGCGAATTCAATTGCTTCGTATGGTGTCTGACCCGATAAATTGAATTAAACAAGTCTTAGACCGGTAAAATAGGTATTTCTTAAGAAAATCCGTATCAAATGCAAAATAATTGACTGAAAAAAACATTTTTCTCATCTTTGGGCATCAATAATTTTTTTTATTTCAGCAAGAAACAGATGAAAATTGTTAATAAAACTTGTAGAAAATATTATCCTGAGCTAAACTGTGTAAATAAAGAACACAGAAAGTGAATAGAGGTTTGATTAAATTAATTTTTATTCATAACAGCATAACGTAAAATTAACCAGAAAGAAAACATTAATCTATACTTATTTAACCTAATTACAGTAAATTTTCAAGAGTGTCTCCGCCGACTTCAATGTTTTTTTCTGCTCGTTTGAGGATGGTCCTTGTTGCTTTCTGTAGTTCAAAACGGCTTTCCATTAACTGTGTTAAAGCTTCATTAATACGTGTAAGTAACGCCTCACGGGAATTACCTTTGACCTCGTAAACTATCCAATTCACCTATACAAAAATCCAACGGCGTATGATCTGGTGATCTGGGTAGTCAGTGTATAGTAGCTCTACGGCCGATCTTTTTTTCCGGTACGTATATACTTACTTTACTTTATCCAACGCCTGCCCTTGGTAACTCGACCATTTGGCATCGTGCATACCAGTAGAGCTTGGAGAGTCTGGTTTTTGGTTCGCTATTGTATGCTTCGAGCTGTGGGCAGACAGGAAGGTGGTCTCCATCCATCTTTCCTGTTTGGCACAAGGGGCACCGATCCGTGTCCGCCAGCCAAATGCAATGAAGGTGCGCCTGAAGGTAGTCGTGTCCCGTGGTTAGACGGAACAGCGCAACACAGATAGGTCGAGGCAGGTTTTTGAAATGGGGTTGGTGCAAAGTTGTTGCCATCTCTTTCCAACAGCTAGGTTTTCTTGTGATGTTTTCAAGTACGTCTTAAATGCAGCGTGAATCCTGGTGTAAGCAGAGCCCAGTGATATTTTGATTTGTAGATGTGGTAGGCGGTACCCACTCTTGGCGAGGTTGTCAGCTTTTTCGTTCCTTGTTGTGCCAACGTGGCTGGGAATCCACTGGAGCGCAATTCTGAAGCCTGCCTCTTGGCATAGTTGCATTTTTCCTCTGCACGACACTGATACGTATATGAGTTACGTTATATGACGCAAAAAAACTTGTCCTGTTGTCTTCAGTACTTCTAACATAGCCTGTCCTTTCGTCGTTGCTCCCCTCCTACTGCATATAAATACAGCCTTTGAAAAAGGAACGTGGTGTTTGATTACTTGCTTCGTTGTCGGATTTTTTACATGTCCTATAAGAACCAACCATGCAGAGCTTTGACCAACAAGGCTGATGTATAAAATTAACGAGACAAATATGCAGTTTTTACAGGGACTACATCATATATCTTACATATATCTTATACGATCTAGGGAATATTTTACCCAATCTTACGCGGGTTTTGACAGCAGAGCCCATGGCTCTTACCGACAGGGCGTGAAACTGATTCAGAGTTGTAGCACTTATTACTCAATGTCGTTGAATATATAAAAAACACACCGAAAATTCTAAACGGAACAGTTTTAAACAAATTATAATCATTTAAACCTAATAATGTAATTACGATAAACATTTGGGAAACAACCCTAATACAACAAAAATAACAAATAATAAAAGCTGTTTAAGATTAAACCCTAAAGACAGACTTTTCTATTTTCTGTAAAAGAGTTTAATAAGACTATCGCAAACAGTTTATATTTATAATGAGTAGTTAATATGCGGAGTACATACGTTACCATATGCAGTTAAACATTTTATTGGTATTATAATTATTAAAACAAATTATCCATAAAAAAGTGGTATTTTAGAATACAATGATAACATTTTTCAACTCCATTCATTTTCGAGGTTATCTGAAAATTTACAATATGTGCAAAAAGGTCCAACTATTGTGTTTTAAGACTTTTTTTTAAGTACTGTATGATTTTTTGTTTTTGTATAAGAGCTGCGTACTACCTTGAATCTCCCAGGTCTTGGTTAAAACTAATAACCTACGATATTAGAATAGGTAACTAATATATATATATATATATATATATATATATATATATATATATATATATATACATATATATATATATATATATATATATATATATATATATATATATATACATATATATATATATATATATATATATATATATATATATATATATATATATATATATATATATGCTGATACGTATTCCTTCACGGAAGGAAAAATATGATGAATAGTTACTATCTGGAGTACATCCGTTCATTCTGCAGTCCACAAATTCGTAGTTCCGACGTTTCGCTAGAATCTCATCCAGCATTGACGAGGTGAACCCAACAACAGTAGAAGAGCGAGAACAGTCTCTACTGTTGTTGGTTTCACCTCGTCAATGGTGGATGAGATTCTAGCGAAACGTCGGAACTGCGAATTTATGGACTGCAGAATGAACGGATGTACTCCAGATAGTAACTATTCATCATCATCATCATATATATATATATATATATATATATATATATATATATATCTTCACTAATTTTAGAACTAATATCTTATATTACATTAGTTTTAGGACCGTTATTATGGACGTGGTTTTCAATATGGAAGGTGACTATCATGGTAGAGACAGATAGAATGATTTACTCATCATTGACTGGTTGATTTATCTCACTGGGTACGTCTGGCTGCCGAACCTAATTTGACATAAATGTAGACTGTAGTAGAGTACATAAATGATTGACATTTTCTTCTAGACAAGATATTACAAAATTACATTTAAAGTATTTAAATGGCATATAAAGTAAAAACAATTAATGATACAATCTAAGGCTAGGTAAGTGGGAAAGACAATTTGAGAGAGCCGTATGGAAAGTCATGAAGATCATTGAAAAATAGTCGAAAATCCCAACCGTAAGTAAACAACCAGAGCGGTTGAGGTGACACTAAAGAGTGATTCGAAATGCGCCTGTACGTCACTTGGTAGGCTACCCTAATGTGTAGTCAAGACGAGTTGGTTGAATATATCTTCACTTTTAGTCTAGGAAGTAATGGAGTTTCAAAGTAAGGTTATTTTAGAATTGAATATATTTTCTAGGGTAAAAATTTACTTTCTACATTGATAGAAAGCTTTCACGGATTAGCTTAACAATAAACATTTTATACCTATTACAGACCAATGATGAAGTAAAGGGATTTTACCAAACAATATGCGTATACTACACAATTTGTTGCTTTCCTGTCCAAACAAATGACAAAGTGAAAATATCCACCAGACTAAACAGGCTTTAATTCTCTCTCATGTTCGTTCTTACACTTCACGTTCTTTCAGACGCCTCAATTTCTTTCTTTATGTTTAAACAAAAAATTAATGTCTCACATCTACTCAAAGCCAATTACATTGAACCAAAAGTAATGCATGGATACATAATTTTCTCGTTTTACAATACCTAGGCCCGGTCTAGCTGCAAAATAATTAATGAGCCCTAAATCACTTTCATACGATTCAATGGAATAAAATTAAATACAGACGTTATTTCAATAGCAAAATGAGAACCTAATTATCATGAAGGTTTCGCCCGTTAAAAATTTATCGATTTCAATATCGTTTACTTCAACTTTTAATTTCACTTACACAAATTATCTAAATCAATTGTTCGTTTATTAATTTACCGTGGTTTTGCTACATAATGCATTTAACTATGTAAATTTCAAAATCGGTAATGGGTGTTGTATGGTATTGACGTGTAAACGTTATCTTCCGGCTCCGGCGGGCTTGTATTGTTGGCGCAGATTAGTTCCAGCCAGTTTGTTTGTGAATTGACTTCTGCTGCTGCAAATCCCGATCGTTTCAGCCGTTCCCATCGATACTTGTCTCCCCTTATCGCCAATTTTAACACGGGCACTTGTGTTCACTCGTCCTCTCCAGTATAACCAACCTATTCTCCGTTATAAGCTAACTGCAGTTAACGAGTTCAAATGGAAATTGGATTACAGTCATTTACTAATTAATTCAGATGACAATAAGATTTATAGTATTGGATAAAATAGCTTTATGCTAAAAGCGGAGGACCTAAAACACGCCTATAAACACTTACCTATACCGAAGGAAAGTTGCGCAATACGAATCGAAACCGGAAATAACACTTGTCGGCCGATTAACATGAGACAAACACGCAATTGTTTTTTTAATAATAATTAAGAAAACCGTATAAGCGTTTTTTCCGATACAATGAGTATTTATTAGATTAAGGTTTTTAGGTAGAGTAATCGGCGATGAGTCACTAATGGATGTTCACTCCGGGCTGCCCCAACCTATTCATAGGCCCAGTTCGATCATAACCCCCCAGCTACCTGGCTTGCCTCAACTTAACCTGAGATGCCGTATAAAATGAAGAGTGATTTCTGATGTTAGATTTAAGATAGATTACTCTGTAATTTTGATATATTTCAACTAATGAATCTTTCTCTTTCTTGGTGTCTGAGGAAATAATCCCGTGAGGATGTAAAACTAAGCAGGCATCGTAAATTTTATATATTCAGGGTTAAAAAAAGGTTTATTTAGGGGAAGAGTCTCTGCTGATGACCCTTTAACCAAAATAGAAGTCGAGCTACTGTATTGAATTCCATACCAGGTTTAGACTGTAGCAAACTACGAGTAAGCCTGTCTCTACTCATAGTTCTACATTCAAGTAGATCCCAAACAGTCATGTCACTACAGCTAGGAAAAAATAAGAAAAAAGAAGATTTATTTCTTGGTATCCTTCGTATAAATCTTTATTAAAAATAGGCATGCTTCAGGATTTACTGAGTTTTTTAAATTCAAGTTATTTACACTTTCAGATATGAATTTCTATATAGTTTTTATATAAAATATACTGTATAACACATGGGCATTTCTCTATACCTTTTACTAGAAGATTAATTTTTGGGATAGAAGTTCCGTATAAATCAACATTCCGATGTGTAGCAGAAATACTCTATTTTTAAGATACACAGCAGACAACGGACAGATCTTTATATATATATGTCAAACATTTATTTCTCTTTAATTAGGATTTAGAAAATATTTATATCTTGGTATAATGTCTCCTCATAAATATTTAACACAAATGGATATGCAGCAGGCATTGCTCTGTTACTAAGATTAGAATCTGGTTTATCTCATAGAAGAGACTCTACTCATAGCTCTTTATCTAATATATATATATATATATGTATGTATGTATGTCAAACATTTATTTCTCTCTCTCGAAAAGCTTTGAATTGTAAATTCAATTATAATTCTTGTATTTGTATTTTGACTTATGTTCTTTATATATATATATATATATATATATATATATATATATATATATATATATATATATATATATATATACATGTCAAACATTTATTTCTCTTTAATTAGGATTTAGAAAATATTTATATCTTGGTATAATGTCTCCTCATAAATATTTAACACAAATGGATATGCAGCAGGCATTGCTCTGCTACTAAGATTAGAATCTGGTTTATCTCATAGAAGAGACTCTACTCATAGTTCTTTATCTAATATATATATATATATATATATATATATATATATATATATATATATATATATATATATATATATATGTCAAACATTCATTTCTCTAATATTAGTAATGCGAAAATATTTATTTCTCACTTTAATGCCGCCTCATAAATCTTTGTGAAAAATGGATATGTAGCAGGCATTGCCCTGTTAATAAGAATAAGAGCTGGCCTATTTTGGGGGGGCAGTATCTACTTATAGTTCTTTATCAAATATATATGTAGGTAAGCATACTGATAAGAGATATCTGTACGCTTTAGGGAGAGAAAGGGATTAAGCATTAGTAGGTATATAAGATACACCTGGTTCTATACCAAGAAATAAATAATATATAAATTTTAATTATAGATAATGCTTGTTAAAATTCTGATTATGTATTTAAGAAGAACTTATATCTCTAATCAGTATGCTGATTAAAAAATATTCTATGCTTACTCCAAATAAAAACTAGTATAGAATCCCTTTTCCATTATATAATATGTTTGTTTTTTCTTATACTCTTGTACCTCCTTCATACAATTTCATGTATTTACTCTATATTTAAACCAAACATATCCCTCAACAATAAATATTTTTCTACAATTTGCGTATAACAAATAGATACATTTTTATACCCATATGACAAAATAAATTACAAATTCTCTATAAATGATTTTTTAAAAATTTCGTTCATTTCACAAAATTAAAAGTGCATTGCTTCTAGCTTACGATGGGTTAACTAAGTTAATAAACACAACTAAAGAGTCAGTTAACTAAGCTACTTCTCTTTCTATTGTTAATTTTTTAATATTCAAAACGCATGATTTAAACAATTTAAATTACTTTTAATATTGTTTATGTGGTGGCGAAATAAAAAGCCAATATTCAGATATATCAAAATGATATTTATTCGTTCACATCTGTAACGAAGGGATAGTGGCAAAATGATTTCCTTGCTTCTACGAACCAGAAAACTTAAGTAGGTGAAGAAGTACAAATAAAAAGACTTCATCTTATTCGTTTACAGTAGCGTAACGATCCTCCATTTAACTGTTTCATTGGAATCAAGACATAACTTCCCTATTGCGTTTTAGCATGTAAATAAATATTTTACACAGATAAATTATTCCACCAGATAATGTTAGCAATTTGGTAAACGTTTAAAAACAAAACAATGCAAATCTCAATGAAGTAAAACTGTCTAGCTTTGCCTAGCATTGTTCACGGCTATTGTGACGACATCTACTTTAATGCTCCTAAGCTTCATATGTCATGAGAGAGAGTCATGTTGTGTCAGGTATTAATATTCGTCTTTACTATGAACACTGTCAGTGGTATTGCCATTAAGAGCCTCCCAATACCAACAGCTACAAACTTGACGTTATTATCGTCCATCCAGGATCTTGAAAACACGCGTAAGAATAAAGTGTTTAGAGTTACAGTTCTAGTCTTCACTGAGAACACTGTCAATAATATTGCCATGGGGACCCTCCCAACACCGCCAGCTACAAACTTGACGTTAATATTATTGTCCATCCAGGATCTTGAAAACACGCGTAAGAATAAAGTGTTTAGAGTTACAGTATTCGTCTTCACTGAGAAAACCGTCAGTGGTATTGCCATGGGGAGCCTCCCAACACCGCCAGCTACAAACTTGACGTTAATATTATTGTCCATCCAGAATAAAGTGTTTAGAGTTACAGTTTTCGTCTTCACTGAGAACACCGTCAGTGGTATTGCCATGGGGAGCCTCCCAACAACGCCAGCTACAAACTTGACGTTAATATTATTGTCCATTCAGAATAAAGTGTTTAGAGTTACAGTTTTCGTCTTCACTGAGAACACCGTCAGTGGTATTGCCATGGGGAGCCTCCCAACACCGCCAGCTACAAACTTGACGTTAATATTATTGTCCACCCCGGATCTTGTCATCACGAGTAAGTATAAGGTGTTTAGAGCTATAGTTCTCGTCTCCACAATGAACACTGTCAGTAGTATTGCCATGAGGAGCCTCCCAACATCTCCCGCTACATGTTTGACGTTAATATTATTGTCCATCCCGGATCTTGTCACCACGAGTAAGAATAAGGTGTTTAGAGCTATAGTTTTTGTCTTCACAGTGCACACTGTCAGTAGTATTGCCATGGGGAATCTCCCAACACATCCTGCTACTAGGTTGACGTTCATATTAATGTCTATCCAGGATCTTGAGCCACGAGTAAGATTATAGTGTTTAGAGTTGAAGTTCTCGCTTTCACTGTGAACACTGTCAGTAGTATTGCCATGGGGAGCCTCCCAACACCGCCAGCTTCAAACTAGACGTTATTATCGTCCAACCAGGATATTGAAAACACGAGAAAGAATAAAGTGTTTAGAGTTACAGTTTTCGTTTTCGCTGTGAACACTGTCAGTATTATTCCCATGGGGAGCCTCCCAACACCGCCAGCTACAAACATGACGTTATTATGGTCCAACCAGGATCTTGAAAACACGAGAAAGAATAAAGTGTTTAGAGTTACAGTTTTCGTTTTCGCAGTGAACAATGTCAGTAGTATTGCCATGGGGAGCCTCCCAACACCGCCAGCTACAAATTTGACGTTATTATCGTCCAACCAGGATCTTGAAAACACGAGAAAGAATAAAGTGTTTAGTGTTACAGTTCTCGTTTTCGCTGTCAACACTGTCAGTAGTATTGCCATGGGGAGCCTCCCAACACCGCCAGCTACAAACTTGACGTTATTATCGTCCAACCAGGATATTGAAAACACGAGGGAGAATAAAGTGTTTAGAGTTACAGTTTTCGTTTTCGCAGTGAACACTGTCAGTAGTAATGAAATAGGGAGCCTCCCAACACCGCCAGCTACAAACTTGACGTTATTATCGTCCAACCAGGATATTGAAAACACGAGGGAGAATAAAGTGTTTAGAGTTACAGTTTTCGTTTTCGCTGTGAACACCGTCAGTAGTATTGCCATGGGGAGCCTCCCAACACCGCCAGCTAAAAATGTGACGTTATTAGTATTGTCCATCTTTGATCTTATCAACACTAGTACGATTATAGTATTTAGAGGTAAAGTTCTCGCCTTCACTGTGAACACTTTCAGTAGTATTGCCATGTGAAGCCTCCCAACACCGCTAGCTACAAACTTGACGTTAATATTATTGTCCATTCAGGATCTTAAAAACACAAGTAAGATTATAGTATTTAAAGTTAAAGTTCTCGATTTCACTGTGAACACTGTCAGTAGTATTGCCATTAGGAGCCTCCCAACACCGCTAGCTACAAACTTGACGTTAATATTATTGTCCATTCAGGATCTTGAAAGCAGGAGTAAGATTATAGTATTTAGAGTTAAAGTTCTCGCCTACACTGTGAACACCGTCAGTAGTATTGTCATGGTGAGCCTCCCAACAGCGCTATCTAAAAACTTGACGATAATATTATAGTCCATTTAGTATCTTGAAAACACGAGTAAGAATATAGTATTTACAGTTAAAAATCTCGCCTTCACTGAGAACCTGTCAGTAGTATTGTCATGGGGAGGCTCCCAACACCGCCAGTTAAAATGTGACGTTTTAATTTTTATATAATATTTTCAATCCATGATCATGAAAACACGAGTAAGAGTAAAGTGTTCAGAGCTACAGTTCTCGTTTTCACTGTGAACAATGTCAGTAGTATTGCCATGAGGAGCCACCCGGCACGCGCCAGCTAAAAACGTGACTTTAATAGTATTGTCCATCTAGGATCTTGTAACAACGAGTAAGATTACCACTGTCAGTAGTATTGCCATGGGGAGCCACTCTACATCGTGAGCTAAATATGTGACGTTAATAATATTGTCCATTTAGGATCCTGGCATGACGAGTAAGATTAAAGTGTTTATATTTACGGTTCTTCTTTTCACTGTGAACACTGTCAATAGTATTGCCATGGGGAGCCTCGCAACAACGCTATTATACAAACTTGATGATAATATAATAGTCCATTCAGTATCTTGAAAAGACGAGAAAGAATATAGTATTTACAGTTAAAGTTCTCGCCTTCACTGAAAACACTGTCAGTAGTATTGCCATGGGGGGGGGGGCTTCCAACACCGCCAGTTAAAATGTGGCGTTACAATATTCTCCATTCATGACGAGTAAGAATAAATTTTTCAGAGTTGCAGTTCTCGCCTTCACTATGAACACTGTCAGTAGTATTGCAATGGGAAGCCTCCCAACACCGCTAGCTCCAAACTTAATATTATTGTCCTTTCAGGATCTTGAAAACACGAGTAAGATTATAGTATTTAAAGTTAAGGTTCTCGCATTTACTGTGAACACTGTCAGTAGTATTGCCATTGGGAGCCAACCAACACCGCTAGCTGCAATCTTGACCTTAATATTATTGTCATTTCAGGATCTTGAAAACACAAGTAAGATTGTAGTATTTACAGTTAAAGTTCTCGCCTTCACTGAGAACACTGTCAGTAGTATTGTCATTGGGAGCCGACCAACACCGCTAGCTGCAAACTTGACGTTAATATTATTGTCCATTCAGGATCTTGAAAACACGAGAAAGATTATAAGTATTTGCAGTTAAAGTTCTCGCCTTCACTGTGAACACTGTGTATAGTATTGCCATGGGGAGCCTCCCAACACCGCCAATTAAAATTTGACGTTAATAACATTGTTCATCTAGGATCTTGTCACTACAAGTAAGACTAAAGTGTTTAGAGTTAGAGTTCTTGTTTTCACTGTGAACACTGTCAGTAGTATTGCCATGGGGAGCCTCCCAACACCGCTAGCTACAAACATGACGTTAATATTATTGTTCATTCAGGATCTTGAAAACACGAGTAAGATTATAGTATTTAAAGTTAAGGTTCTCGCCTTCACTGTGAATACTGTCAGTAGTATTGCCATGGGGAGGCCCCCAACACCGCCAGTTAAAATGTGACGTTTTAATTTTTTTTTCATCCATGATCATGAAAACACGAGTAAGAGAAAATTGTTCAGAGTTGCAAATCTCGTTTTCACTGTGAACACTGTCAGTAGTATTACCATGAGGAGCCTTCCAACACCGCTAGCTACTAATTTGACGTCATTAATGATGTACATCTATGATCTTGTCAACACTAGTACGATTATAGTATTTAGAGGTAAAGTTCTCGCCTTCACTATGAACACTGTCAGTAGTATTGCCATGGAAAGCCTCCCAACACCGCTAGCTGCAAACTTGACGTTAATATTATTATCCATTAAGGATCTTGAAAACACGAGTAAGATTATAGTATTTACAGTTAAAGTTCTCGCCTTCACTGAGATCACTGTCAGTAGTATTGCCATGGGGAGCCTCCCAACACCGCTAGCTGCAAACTTGTCGTTAATATTATTATCCATTAAGGATCATGAAAACACGAGTAAGATTATAGTATTTACAGTTAAAGTTCTCGCCTTCACTGAGATCACTGTCAGTAGTATTGCCATGGGGAGCCTCCCAACACCACTAGCTACAAACTTGACGTTAATATTATTGTCCATTAAGGAACTTGAAAACACGAGTAAGATTATAGTATTTACAGTTAAAGTTCTTGCCTTCACTGAGAACACTGTCAGTAGTATTGCCATGGGGAGACTCCCAACACCGCCAGTTAAAATGTGATGTTATAATATTTTCCATCAATGATCATGAAAACACGACTAAGAATAAAGTGTTCAGAGTTACAGTTCTCGTCTTCACTGTGAACACTGTCAGTAGTATTGCCATGGGGAGCCACCCAACAACGCTATCTACAAACGTGACGATAATATTATAGCCCATTCAGTATCTTGAAAACACGAGTAAGGTTATAGTATTTAAAGTTAAAGTATTCGCCTTCACTGTGAACACTGTCAGAAGTATTGCCATGGGGAGCCACCCAACAACGCTATCTAAAAACGTGACGATAATATTATAGTCCATTCAGTATCTTGAAAACACGAGTAAGGTTATAGTATTTAAAGTTAAGGTTCTCGCCTTCACTGTGAACACTGTCAGAAGTATTGCCATGGGGAGCCACCCAACAACGCTATCTAAAAACGTGACGATAATATTATAGTCCATTCAGTATCTTGAAAACACGAGTAAGGTTATAGTATTTAAAGTTAAAGTTCTCGCCTTCACTGAGAACAATGACAGTAGTATTGCCATGGGGAGGCCCCCAACACCGCCAGTTAAAATGTGACGTTATAATATTCTCCATCTATGATCATGAAAACACGAGTAAGAAAAAAGTGTTCAGAGTTACAGTTCTCGTCTTCACTGTGATCACTGTCAGTAGTATTGCCATGAGGAGAATCCCAACAACGCCAGCTACAAATTTGACGTAAATAATATTGTTCATCTGGGATCTTGTCAATACAAGTAAGATTAATGTGTTTAGAGTTACAAATCTCGTTTTCACTGTGAACACTGTCAGTAGTATTACCATGAGGAACCTTCCAACACTACTAGCTAGAAATTTGACGTCAATAATAATGTACATCTATGATCTTGTCAACACTAGTACGATTATAGTATTTAGAGGTAAAGTTCTCGCCTTCACTCTGAACACTGTCAGTAGTATTGCCATGGGAAGCCTCCCATCACTGCTAGCTGCAAACTTGACGTTAATATTATTGTCCATTCAGGATCTTGAAAACACGAGTAAGATTATATTATTTAGAGTTAAAGTTCTCGCCTTCGCTATGAACACTGTCAGTAGTATTGCCATGGGGAGCCACCCAACAACGCTATCTACAAGCGTGACGACAATAGAATAGTCAATTCAGTATCTTAAAAAACACGAGTAAGATTATAGTATTTAAAGTTAAGGTTCTCGCCTTCACTGTGAACACTGTCAGTAGTATTGTCATTGGGAGCCGACCAATACCGCTAGCTGCAAACTTGACGTTAATATTATTATCCATTAAGGATCTTGAAAACACGAGTAAGATTATAGTATTTAGAGTTAAAGTTCTTGCCTTAACTGAGAACACTGTCAGTAGAATTGCCAAGGGGAGACTCCCAGCACCGCCAGTTAAAATGTGACGTTATAATATTTTCCATCAGTGATCATGAAAACACGACTAAGAATAAAGTGTTCAGAGTTACAGTTCTCGTCTTCACTGTGAACACTGTCAGTTGTATTGCCATGGGGAGCCACCCAACAACGCTATCTACAAACGTGACGATATTATTATAGTCCATTCAGTATCTTGAAAACACGAGTAAGATTATAGTATTTAAAGTTAAGGTTCTCGCCTTCACTGTGAATACTGTCAGTAGTATTGCCATTGGGAGCCGACCAACACCGCTAGCTGCAAACTTGACGTTAATATTATTTTCCATTCAGGATCTTGAAAACACGAGTAAGATTATAGTATTTAGAGTTAAAGTTCTCGCCTTCACTGTGAACACTGTCAGTAGTATTGCCATGGGGAGCCACCCAACAACGCTATCTAAAAACGTGACGATAATATTATAGTCCATTCAGTATCTTGAACACACGAGTAAGATTATAGTATTTAAAGTTAAGGTTCTCGCCTTCACTGTGAATACTGTCAGTAGTATTGCCATTGGGAGCCGACCAACACCGCTAGCTGCAAACTTGACGTTAATATTATTGTCCATTCAGGATCTTGAAAACACGAGTAAGATTATAGTATTCAAAGTTAAGGTTCTCGCCTTCACTGTGAATACTGTCAGTAGTATTGCCATTGGGAGCCGACCAACACCGCTAGCTGCAAACTTGACGTTAATATTATTGTCCATTCAGGATCTTGAAAACACGAGAAAGATTATAGTATTTAGAGTTAAAGTTCTCGCCTTCACAGTGAACACTGTCAGTAGTATTGATATGGGGAGCCACCCAACAACGCTATCTAAAAACGTGACGATAATATTATAGTCCATTCAGTGTCTTGAAAACACGAGTAAGATTATAGTATTTAAAGTTAAGATTATCGCCTTCACTGTGAATACTGTCAGTAGTATTGCCATTGGGAGCCGACCAACACCGCTAGCTGCAAACTTGACGTTAATATTATTGTCCATTCAGGATCTTGAAAACACGAGTAAGATTAGAGTATTTAGAGTTAAAGTTCTCGCCTTCACTGTGAACACTGTCAGTAGTATTGCCATGGGGAGCCACCCAACAACGCTATCTAAAAACGTGACGATAATATTATAGTCCATTCAGTATCTTGAAAACACGAGTAAGATTATAGTATTTAAAGGTAAGGTTCTCGCCTTCACTGTGAATACTGTCAGTAGTATTGCCATTGGGAGCCGACCAACACCGCTAGCTGCAAACTTGACGTTAATATTATTGTCCATTCGGGATCTTGAAAACACGAGTAAGATTATAGTATTCAAAGTTAAGGTTCTCGCCTTCACTGTGAATACTGTCAGTAGTATTGCCATTGGGAGCCGACCAACACCGCTAGCTGCAAACTTGACGTTAATATTATTGTCCATTCAGGATCTTGAAAACACGAGAAAGATTATAGTATTTAGAGTTAAAGTTCTCGCCTTCACTGTGAACACTGTCAGTAGTATTGCCATGGGGAGCCACCCAACAACGTCATCTAAAAACGTGACGATAATATTATAGTCCATTCAGTGTCTTGAAAACACGAGTAAGATTATAGTATTTAAAGTTAAGGTTCTCGCCTTCAATGTGAATACTGTCAGTAGTATTGCCATTGGGAGCCGACCAACACCGCTAGCTGCAAACTTGACGTTAATATTATTGTCCATTCAGGATCTTGAAAACACGAGTAAGATTATAGTATTCAAAGTTAAGGTTCTCGCCTTCACTGTGAATACTGTCAGTAGTATTGCCATTGGGAGCCGACCAACACCGCTAGCTGCAAACTTGACGTTAATATTATTGTCCATTCAGGATCTTTAAAACACGAGTAAGATTATAGTATTTAAAGTTAAGGTTCTCGCCTTCACTGTGAACACTGTCAGTAGTATTGCCATTGGGAGCCGACCAACACCGCTAGCTGCAAACTTGACGTTAATATTATTGTCCATTCAGGATCTTGAAAACACGAGTAAGATTATAGTATTTAGAGTTAAAGTTCTCGCCTTCCCTGTGAACACTGTCAGTAGTATTGCCATGGGGAGCCACCCAACAACGCTATCTAAAAAGGTGACGATAATATTATAGTCCATTCAGTATCTTGAAAACACGAGTAAGATTATAGTATTTAAAGGTAAGGTTCTCGCCTTCACTGTGAATACTGTCAGTAGTATTGCCATTGGGAGCCGACCAACACCGCTAGCTGCAAACTTGACGTTAATATTATTGTCCATTCAGGATCTTGAAAACACGAGTAAGATTATAGAATTTAAAGTTAAGGTTCTCGCCTTCACTGTGAACACTGTCAGTAGTATTGCCATTGGGAGCCGACCAACACCACTAGCTGCAAACTTGACGTTAATATTATTGTCCATTCAGGATCTTGAAAACACGAGTAATATTATAGTATTTAGAGTTAAAGTTCTCGCCTTCACTGTGAACACTGTCAGTAGTATTGCCATGGGGAGCCACCCAACAACGCTATCTAAAAACGTGACGATAATATTATACTCCATTCAGTAACTTGAAAACACGAGTAAGATTATAGTATTTAAAGTTAAGGTTCTCGCCTTCACTGTGAACACTGTCAGTAGTATTGCCATTGGGAGCCGACCAATACCGCTAGCTGCAAACTTGACGTTAATATTATTATCCATTAAGGATCTTGAAAACACGAGTAAGATTATAGTATTTACAGTTAAAGTTCTCGCCTTCACTGAGATCACTGTCAGTAGTATTGCCATGGGGAGCCTCCCAACACCGCTAGCTACAAACTTGACGTTAATATTATTGTCCATTAAGGAACTTGAAATCACGAGTAAGATTATAGTATTTAAAGTTAAGGTTCTCGCCTTCACTGTGAACACTGTCAGTAGTATTGCCATTGGGAGCCGACCAACACCGCTAGCTGCAAACTTGACGTTAATATTATTGTCCATTCAGGATCTTGAAAACACGAGTAAGATTATAGTATTTAGAGTTAAAGTTCTCGCCTTCACTGTGAACACTGTCAGTAGTATTGCCATGGGGAGCCACCCAACAACGCTATCTAAAAACGTGACGATAATATTATAGTCCATTCAGTATCTTGAAAACACGAGTAAGATTATAGTATTTAAAGTTAAGGTTCTCGCCTTCACTGTGAATACTGTCAGTAGTATTGCCATTGGGAGCCACCCAACAACGCTATCTAAAAACGTGACGATAATAATATAGTCCATTCAGTAACTTGAAAACACGAGTAAGATTATAGTATTTAAAGTTAAGGTTCTCGCCTTCACTGTGTACACTGTCAGTAGTATTGCCATTGGGAGCCGACCAATACCGCTAGCTGCAAACTTGACGTTAATATTATTATCCATTAAGGATCTTGAAAACACGAGTAAGATTATAGTATTTACAGTTAAAGTTCTCGCCTTCACTGAGATCACTGTCAGTAGTATTGCCATGGGGAGCCGACCAACACCGCTAGCTACAAACTTGACGTTAATATTATTGTCCATTAAGGAACTTGAAAACACGAGTAAGATTATAGTTTTTACAGTTAAAGTTCTCGCCTTCACTGAGAACACTGTCAGTTGTATTGCCATGGGGAGGCCCCCAACACCGCCAGTTAAAATGTGACGTTATAATATTCTCCATCTATGATCATGAAAACACGAGTAAGAAAAAAGTGTTCAGAGTTACAGTTCTCGTCTTCACTGTGATCACTGTCAGTAGTATTGCCATGAGGAGCCTCCCAACAACGCCAGCTACAAATTTGACGTAAATAATATTGTTCATCTGGGATCTTGTCAATACAAGTAAGATTAAAGTGTTTAGAGTTACAAATCTCGTTTTCACTGTGAACACCTTCAGTAGTATTACCATGAGGAACCTTCCAACACTACTAGCTAGAAATTTGACGTCAATAATAATGTACATCTATGATCTTGTCAACACTAGTACGATTATAGTATTTAGAGGTAAAGTTCTCGCCTTCACTCTGAACACTGTCAGTAGAATTACCATGGGAAGCCTCCCATCACTGCTAGCAGCAAACTTGACGTTAATATTATTGTCCATTCAGGATCTTGAAAACACGAGTAAGATTATATTATTTAGAGTTAAAGTTCTCGCCTTCGCTATGAACACTGTCAGTAGTATTGCCATGGGGAGCCACCCAACAACGCTATCTACAAGCGTGACGACAATAGTATAGTCCATTCAGTATCTTAAAAAACACGAGTAAGATTATAGTATTTAAAGTTAAGGTTCTCGCCTTCACTGTGAACACTGTCAGTTGTATTGTCATTGGGAGCCGACCAATACCGCTAGCTGCAAACTTGACGTTAATATTATTATCCATTAAGGATCTTGAAAACACGAGTAAGATTATAGTATTTATAGTTAAAGTTCTTGCCTTAACTGAGAACACTGTCAGTAGTAATGCCAAGGGGAGACTCCCAGCACCGCCAGTTAAAATGTGACGTTATAATATTTTCCATCAGTGATCATGAAAACACGACTAAGAATAAAGTGTTCAGAGTTACAGTTCTCGTCTTCACTGTGAACACTGTCAGTAGTATTGCCATGGGGAGCCACCCAACAACGCTATCTACAAACGTGACGATATTATTATAGTCCATTCAGTAACTTGAAAACACGAGTAAGATTATAGTATTTAAAGTTAAGGTTCTCGCCTTCACAGTGAACACTGTCAGTAGTATTGCCATGGGAAGCCTCCCAACACCGCTAGCTACAAACTTGACGTTAATATTATTGTCTTTTCAGGATCTTAAAACACGAGTAAGATTATAGTATTTAAAGTTAAGGTTCTCGCCTTCACTGTGAATACTGTCAGTAGTATTGCCATGGGGAGCCTCTCAACATCGCCAGCTACTAACTTCACGTTAATATTATTGTCCTTTCAGGATCTTAAAACACGAGTAAGATTATAGTATTTAAAGTTAAGGTTCTCGCCTTCACTGTGAATACTGTCAGTAGTATTGCCATTGGGAGCCGACCAACACCGCTAGCTGCAAACTTGACGTTAATATTATTTTCCATTCAGGATCTTGAAAACACGAGTAAGATTATAGTATTTAGAGTTAAAGTTCTCGCCTTCACTGTGAACACTGTCAGTAGTATTGCCATGGGGAGCCACCCAACAACGCTATCTAAAAACGTGACGACAATATTATAGTCCATTCAGTAACTTGAAAACACGAGTAAGATTATAGTATTTAAAGTTAAGGTTCTCGCCTTCACTGTGAATACTGTCAGTAGTATTGCCATTGGGAGCCGACAAACACCGCTAGCTGCAAACTTGACGTTAATATTATTGTCCATTCAGGATCTTGAAAACTCGAGTAAGATTATAGTATTCAAAGTTAAGGTTCTCTCCTTCACTCTGAATACTGTCAGTAGTATTGCCATTGGGAGCCGACCAACACCGCTAGCTGCAAACTTGACGTTAATATTATTGTCCATTCAGGATCTTGAAAACACGAGAAAGATTATAGTATTTAGAGTTAAAGTTCTCGCCTTCACTGTGAACACTGTCAGTAGTATTGCCATTAGGAGCCACCCAACAACGCTATCTAAAAACGTGACGATAATATTATAGTCCATTCAGTGTCTTGAAAACACGAGTAAGTTTATAGTATTTAAAGTAAAGATTATCGCCTTCACTGTGAATACTGTCAGTAGTATTGCCATTGTGAGCCGACCAACACCGCTAGCTGCAAACTTGACGTTAATATTATTGTCCATTTAGGATCTTGAAAACACGAGTAAGATTAGAGTATTTAGAGTTAAAGTTCTCGCCTTCACTGTGAACACTGTCAGTAGTATTGCCATGGGGAGCCACCCAACAACGCTATCTAAAAACGTGACGATAATATTATAGTCCATTCAGTATCTTGAAAACACGAGTAAGATTATAGTATTTAAAGTTAAGGTTCTCGCCTTCACTGTGAATACTGTCAGTAGTATTGCCATTGGGAGCCGACCAACACCGCTAGCTGCAAACTTGACGTTAATATTATTGTCCATTCAGGATCTTGAAAACACGAGTAAGATAATAGTATTCAAAGTTAAGGTTCTCGCCTTCACTGTGAATACTGTCAGTAGTATTGCCATTGGGAGCCGACCAACACCGCTAGCTGCAAACTTGACGTTAATATTATTGTCCATTCAGGATCTTGAAAACACGAGTAAGATTAGAGTATTTAGAGTTAAAGTTCTCGCCTTCACTGTGAACACTGTCAGTAGTATTGCCATGGGGAGCCACCCAACAACGCTATCTAAAAACGTGACGATAATATTATAGTCCATTCAGTATCTTGAAAACACGAGTAAGATTATAGTATTTAAAGTTAAGGTTCTCGCCTTCACTGTGAATACTGTCAGTAGTATTGCCATTGGGAGCCGACCAACACCGCTAGCTGCAAACTTGACGTTAATATTATTGTCCATTCAGGATCTTGAAAACACGAGTAAGATTATAGTATTTAAAGTTAAGGTTCTCGCCTTCACTGTGGACACTGTCAGTAGTATTGCCATTGGGAGCCGACCAACACCGCTAGCTGCAAACTTGACGTTAATATTATTGTCCATTCAGGATCTTGAAAACACGAGTAAGATTATAGTATTTAGAGTTAAAGTTCTCGCCTTCACTGTGAACACTGTCAGTAGTATTGCCATGGGGAGCCACCCAACAACGCTATCTAAAAACGTGACGATAATATTATAGTCCATTCAGTATCTTGAAAACACGAGTAAGATTATAGTTTTTAAAGTTAAGGTTCTCGCCTTCACTGTGAATACTGTCAGTAGTATTGCCATTGGGAGCCGACCAACACCGCTAGCTGCAAACTTGACGTTAATATTATTGTCCATTCAGGATCTTGAAAACACGAGTAAGATTATAGTATTTAGAGTTAAAGTTCTCGCCTTCACTTTGAACACTGTCAGTAGTATTGCCATGGGGAGCCAACCAACAACGCTATCTAAAAACGTGACGATAATATTATAGTCCATTCAGTATCTTGAAAACAACAGTAAGAAATTAGTATTTAAAGTTAAGGTTCTCGCCTTCACTGTGAACACTGTCAGTAGTATTGCCTCCATTGGGAGCCTACCAATACCGCTAGCTGCAAACTTGACGTTAATATTATTATCCATTAAGGATCTTGAAAACACGAGTAAGATTATAGTATTTACAGTTAAAGTTCTCGCCTTCACTGAGATCACTGTCAGTAGTATTGCCATGAGGAGCCTCCCAACACCGCTAGCTACAAACTTGACGTTATTATTATTGTCCATTAAGGAACTTGAAATCACGAGTAAGATTATAGTATTTAAAGTTAAGGTTCTCGCCTTCACTGTGAACACTGTCAGTAGTATTGCCATTGGGAGCCGACCAACACCGCTAGCTGCAAACTTGACGTTAATATTATTGTCCATTCAGGATCTTGAAAACACGAGTAAGATTATAGTATTTAGAGTTAAAGTTCTCGCCTTCACTGTGAACACTGTCAGTAGTATTGCCATGGGGAGCCACCCAACAACGCTATCTAAAAACGTGACGATAATATTATAGTCCATTCAGTATCTTGAAAACACGAGTAAGATTATAGTATTTAAAGTTAAGGTTCTCGCCTTCACTATAAATACTGTCAGTAGTATTGCCATTGGGAGCCGACCAACACCGCTAGCTGCAAACATGACGTTAATATTATTGTCCACTCAGGATCTTGAAAACACGAGTAAGATTATAGTATTTAAAGTTAAGGTTCTCGCCTTCAATGCGAATACTGTCAGTAGTATTGCCATTGGGAGCTGACCAACACCGCTAGCTGCAAACTTGACGTTAATATTATTGTCCATTCAGGATCTTGAAAACACGAGTAAGATTATAGTATTTAAAGTTAAGGTTCTCGCCTTCACTGAGATCACTGTCAGTAGTATTGTCATGGGGAGCCTCCCAACACCGCTAGCTACAAACTTGACGTTAATATTATTGTCCATTAAGGAACTTGAAAACACGAGTAAGATTTTAGTATTTAAAGTTAAGGTTCTCGCCTTCACTGTGAACACTGTCAGTAGTATTGCCATTGGGAGCCGACCAATACCGCTAGCTGCAAACTTGACGGTAATATTATTATCCATTAAGGATCTTGAAAACACGAGTAAGATTATAGTATTTACAGTTAAAGTTCTCGCCTTCACTGAGATCACTATCAGTAGTATTGTCATGGGGAGCCTCCCAACACCGCTAGCTACAAACTTGACGTTAATATTATTGTCCATTCAGGATCTTGAAAACACGAGTAAGATTATAGTATTTAGAGTTAAAGTTCTCGCCTTCACTGTGAACACTGTCAGTAGTATTGCCATGGGGAGCCACCCAACAACGCTATCTAAAAACGTGACGATAATATTATAGTCCATTCAGTATCTTGAAAACACGAGTAAGATTATAGTATTTAAAGTTAAGGTTCTCGCCTTCACTGTGAATACTGTCAGTAGTATTGCCATTGGGAGCCGACCAACACCGCTAGCTGCAAACTTGACGTTAATATTATTGTCCATTCAGTATCTTGAAAACACGAGTAAGATTATAGTATTTAAAGTTAACGTTCTCGCCTTCACTGTGAACACTGTCAGTAGTATTGCCATTGGGAGCCGACCAACACCGCTAGCTGCAAACTTGACGTTAATATTATTGTCCATTCAGGATCTTGAAAACACGATTAAGATTATAGTATTCAAAGTTATGGTTCTCGCCTTCACTGTGAATACTGTCAGTAGTATTGCCATTTTGAGCCGACCAACACCGCTAGCTGCAAACTTGACATTATTATTATTGTATATTCAGGATCTTGAAAACACGAGTAAGATTATAGTATTTAAAGTTAAGGTTCTCGCCTTCACTGTGAACACTGTCAGTAGTATTGCCATTGGGAGCCGACCAACACCGCTAGCTGCAAACTTGACGTTAATATTATTGTCCATTCAGGATCTTGAAAACACGAGTAAGATTATAGTATTTAGAGTTAAAGTTCTCGCCTTCACTGTGAACACTGTCAGTAGTATTGCCATGGGGAGCCACCCAACAACGCTATCTAAAAACGTGACGATAATATTATAGTCCATTCAGTATCTTGAAAACACGAGTACGATTATAGTTTTTAAAGTTAAGGTTCTCGCCTTCACTGTGAATACTGTCAGTAGTATTGCCATTGGGAGCCGACCAACACCGCTAGCTGCAAACTTGACGTTAATATTATTGTCCATTCAGGATCTTGAAAACACGAGTAAGATTATAGTATTTAGAGTTAAAGTTCTCGCCTTCACTTTGAACACTGTCAGTAGTATTGCCATGGGGAGCCACCCAACAACGCTATCTAAAAACGTGACGATAATATTATAGTCCATTCAGTATCTTGAAAACAACAGTAAGAAATTAGTATTTAAAGTTAAGGTTCTCGCCTTCACTGTGAACACTGTCAGTAGTATTGCCATTGGGAGCCGACCAATACCGCTAGCTGCAAACTTGACGTTAATATTATTATCCATTAAAGATCTTGAAAACACGAGTAAGATTATAGTATTTACAGTTAAAGTTCTCGCCTTCACTGAGATCACTGTCAGTAGTATTGCCATGGGGAGCCTCCCAACACCGCTAGCTACAAACTTGACGTTAATATTATTGTCCATTAAGGAACTTGAAAACACGAGTAAGATTATAGTAATTAAAGTTAAGGTTCTCGCCTTCACTGTGAACACTGTCAGTAGTATTGCCATTAGGAGCCGACCAACACCGCTAGCTGCAAACTTGACGTTAATATTATTGTCCATTCAGGATCTTGAAAACACGAGTAAGATTATAGTATTTAGAGTTAAAGTTCTCGCCTTCACTGTGAACACTGTCAGTAGTATTGCCGTGGGGAGCCACCCAACAACTCTATCTAAAAACGTGACGATAATATTATAGTCCATTCAGTATCTTGAAAACACGAGTAAGATTATAGTATTTAAAGTTAAGGTTCTCGCCTTCACTGTAAATACTGTCAGTAGTATTGCCATTGGGAGCCGACCAACACCGCTAGCTGCAAACTTGACGTTAATATTATTGTCCATTCAGGATCTTGAAAACACGAGTAAGATTATAGTATTTAAAGTTAAGGTTCTCGCCTTCAATGCGAATACTGTCAGTAGTATTGCCATTGGGAGCCGACCAACACCGCTAGCTGCAAACTTGACGTTAATATTATTGTCCATTCCGGATCTTGAAAACACGAGTAAGATTATAGTATTTAAAGTTAAGGTTCTCGCCTTCACTGAGATCACTGTCAGTAGTATTGTCATGGGGAGCCTCCCAACACCGCTAGCTAAAAACTTGACGTTAATATTATTGTCCATTAAGGAACTTGAAAACACGAGTAAGATTATAGTATTTAAAGTTATAGTTCTCGCCTTCACTGAGAACACTGTCAGTAGTATTGCCATGGGGAGACTCCCAACACCACCAGTTAAAATGTGACAATATAATATTTTCCATCAATGATCATGAAAACACGACTAAGAATAAAGTGTTCAGAGTTACAGTTCTCGTCTTCACTGTGAACACTGTCAGTAGTATTGCCATGGGGAGCCACCCAACAACGCTATCTACAAACGTGACGATAATATTATAGTCCATTCAGTATCTTGAAAACACGAGTAAGTTTATAGTATTTAAAGTTAAGGTTCTCGCCTTCACTGTGAACACTGTCAGTAGTATTGCCATTGGGAGCCGACCAACACCGCTAGCTGCAAACTTGACGTTAATATTATTGTCCATTCAGGATCTTGAAAACACGAGTAAGATTATAGTATTTAGAGTAAAAGTTCTCGCCTTCGCTGTGAACACTGTCAGTAGTATTGCCATGAGGAGCCACCCAACAACGCTATCTAAAAACGTGACGATAATATTATAGTCCATTCAGTATCTTGAAAACACGAGTAAGATTATAGTATTTAAAGTTAAGGTTCTCGCCTTCACTGTGAATACTGTCAGTAGTATTGCCATTGGGAGCCCACCAACACCGCTAGCTGCAAACTTGACGATAATATTATAGTCCATTCAGTATCTTGAAAACACGAGTAAGATTATAGTATTTAAAGTTAAAGTTCTCGCCTTCACTGTGAATACTGTCAGTAGTATTGCCATTGGGAGCCGACCAACACCGCTAGCTGCAAACTTGACGTTAATATTATTGTCCATTCAGGATCTTGAAAATACGAGTAAGATTATAGTATTTAAATTTAAGGTTCTCGCCTTCTCTGTGAATACTGTCAGTAGTATTGCCATTGGGAGCCGACCAACACCGCTAGCTGCAAACTTGACGTTAATATTATTGTCCATTCAGGATCTTAAAACACGAGTAAGAATATAGTATTTACAGTTTAAGTTCTCGCCTTCACTGAGAACACTGTCAGTAGTATTGCCATGGGGAGCCTTCCAACACCGCTAGCTACAAACTTGGCGTTAATATTATTGTCCATTAAGGATCTTGAAAACACGAGTAAGATTATAGAATTTACAGTTAAAGTTCTCGCCTTCACTGAGAACACTGTCAGTAGTATTGCCATGGGGAGGCCCCCAAAAACCGCCAGTTAAAATGTGACGTTATAATATTTTCCATCCATGATCATGAAAACACGAGTAAGAAAAAAGTGTTCAGATTTACAGTTCTCGTCTTCACTGTAATCACTGTCAGTAGTATTGCCATGAGGAGCCTCCCAACAACGCCAGCTACAAATTTGACGTAAATAATATTGTTCATCTGGGATCTTGTCAATACAAGTAAGATTAAAGTGTTTAGAGTTGCAAATCTCGTTTTCACTGTGAACACTGTCAGTAGTATTACCATGAGGAGCCTTCCAACACCGCTAGCTAGAAATGTGACGTCAATTATAATGTACATCTATGATCTTGTCAACACTAGTACGATTTTAGTATTTAGAGGTAAAGTTCTCGCCTTCACTATAAACACTGTCAGTAGTATTGCCATTGGGAGCCGACCAACACCGCTAGCTGCAAACTTGACGTTAATATTATTATCTTTTCAGGATCTTGAAAACTCGAGTAAGATTATAGTATTTAAAGTTAAGGTTCTCGCCTTCACTGTGAACACTGTCAGAAGTATTGCCATGGGGAGCCACCCAACAACGCTATCTAAAAACGTGACGATATTATTATAGTCCATTCAGTATCTTGAAAACACGAGTAAGATTATAGTATTTAAAGTTAAGGTTCTCGCCTTCACTGAGAACACTGTCAGTAGTATTGCCATGGGGAGCCTTCCAACACCGCTAGCTACAAACTTGGCGTTAATATTATTGTCCATAAGGATCTTGAAAACAGGAGTAAGATTATAGAATTTACAGTTAAAGTTCTCCCCTTCACTGAGAACACTGTCAGTAGTATTGCCATGGGGAGGCCCCCAAAAACCGCCAGTTAAAAAGTGACGTTATAATATTTTCCATCCATGATCATGAAAACACGAGTAAGAAAAAAGTGTTCAGAGTTACAGTTCTCGTCTTCACTGTAATCACTGTCAGTGGTATTGCCATAAGGAGCCTCCCAACAACGCCAGCTACAAATTTGACGTAACTAATATTGTTCATCTGGGATCTTGTCAATACAAGTAAGATTAAAGTGTTTAGAGTTGCAAATCTCGTTTTCACTGTGAACACTGTCAGTAGTATTACCATGAGGAGCCTTCCAACACCGCTAGCTAGAAATGTGACGTCAATTATAATGTACATCTATGATCTTGTCAACACTAGTACGATTTTAGTATTTAGAGGTAAAGTTCTCGCCTTCACTATGAACACTGTCAGTAGTATTGCCATTGGGAGCCGACCAACACCGCTAGCTGCAAACTTGACGTTAATATTATTGTCCATTCAGGATCTTGAAAACACGAGTAAGATTATAGTATTTAAAGTTAAGGTTCTCTCCTTCACTGTGAACACTGTCAGTAGTATTGCCATTGGGAGCCGACCAACACCACTAGCGGCAAACTTGACGTTAATATTATTGTCCATTCAGGATCTTGAAAACACGAGTAAGATTATAGTATTTAAAGTTAAGGTTCTCGCCTTCACTGTGAACACTGTCAGTAGTATTGCCATTGGGAGCCGACCAATACCGCTAGCTGCAAACTTGACGGTAATATTATTATCCATTAAGGATCTTGAAAACACGAGTAAGATTATAGTATTTACAGTTAAAGTTCTCGCCTTCACTGAGATCACTGTCAGTAGTATTGCCATGGGGAGCCTCCCAACACCGCTAGCTACAAACTTGACGTTAATATTATTGTCCATTAAGGAACTTGAAAACACGAGTAAGATTATAGTATTTACAGTTAAAGTTCTCGCCTTCACTGAGAACACTGTCAGTAGTATTGCCATGGGGAGCCACCCAACAACGCTATCTAAAAACGTGACGTTAATATTATAGTCAGTTCAGTATCTTGAAAACACGAGTAAGATTATAGTATTTAAAGTTAAGGTTCTTGCCTTCACTGTGAATACTGTCAGTAGTATTGCCATTGGGAGCCGACCAACACCGCTAGCTGCAAACTTGACATTAATATTATTGTCTTTTCAGGATCTTGAAAACTCGATTAAGATTATAGTATTTAAAGTTAAGGTTCTCGCCTTCACTGTGAATACTGTCAGTAATATTGCCATTGGGAGCCGACCAACACCGCTAGCTGCAAATTTGACATAATATTATTGTCCATTCAGGATCTTGAAAACACGAGTAAGATTATAGTATTTAAAGTTAAGGTTCTCGCCTTCACTGTGAACACTGTCAGTAGTATTGCCATTGGGAGCCGACCAACACCGCTAGCTGCAAACTTGACGTTAATATTATTGTCCATTCAGGATCTTAAAACACGAGTAAGATTATAGTATTTACAGTTAAAGTTCTCACCTTCACTGAGAACACTTGACAGTAGTATTGCCATGGGGAGCCACCCAACAACGCTATCTAAAAACGTGACGATAATATTATAGTGCATTCAGTATCTTGAAAACACGAGTAAGATAATAATATTTAAAGTTAAGGTTCTCACCTTCACTGAGATCACTGTCAGTAGTATTGCCATGGGGAGCCTCCCAACACCGCTAGCTACAAACTTGACGTTTATATTATTGTCCATTAAGGAACTTGAAAACACGAGTAAGATTATAGTATTTACAGTTAAAGTTCTCGCCTTCACTGAGAACACTGTCAGTAGTATTGCCATGGGGAGCCTTCCAACACCGCTAGCTACAAACTTGGCGTTAATATTATTGTCCATTAAGGATCTTGAAAACACGAGTAAGATTATAGAATTTACAGTTAAAGTTCTCCCCTTCACTGAGAACACTGTCAGTAGTATTGCCATGGGGAGGCCCCCAAAAACCGCCAGTTAAAATGTGACGTTATAATATTTTCCATCCATGATCATGAAAACACGAGTAAGAAAAAAGTGTTCAGAGTTACAGTTCTCGTCTTCACTGTAATCACTGTCAGTGGTATTGCCATGAGGAGCCTCCCAACAACGCCAGCTACAAATTTGACGTAAATAATATTGTTCATCTGGGATCTTGTAAATACAAGTAAGATTAAAGTGTTTAGAGTTGCAAATCTCGTTTTCACTGTGAACACTGTCAGTAGTATTACCATGAGGAGCCTTCCAACACCGCTAGCTAGAAATGTGACGTCAATTATAATGTACATCTATGATCTTGTCAACACTAGTACGATTTTAGTATTTAGAGGTAAAGTTCTCGCCTTCACTATGAACACTGTCAGTAGTATTGCCATTGGGAGCCGACCAACACCGCTAGCTGCAAACTTGACGTTAATATTATTGTCCATTCAGGATCTTGAAAACACGAGTAAGATTATTGTATTTAAAGTTAAGGTTCTCGCCTTCACTGTGAACACTGTCAGTAGTATTGCCATTGGGAGCCGACCAACACCACTAGCGGCAAACTTGACGTTAATATTATTGTCCATTCAGGATCTTGAAAACACGAGTAAGATTATAGTATTTAAAGTTAAGGTTCTCGCCTTCACTGTGAACACTGTCAGTAGTATTGCCATTGGGAGCCGACCAATACCGCTAGCTGCAAACTTGACGGTAATATTATTATCCATTAAGGATCTTGAAAACACGAGTAAGATTATAGTATTTACAGTTAAAGTTCTCGCCTTCACTGAGATCACTGTCAGTAGTATTGCCATGGGGAGCCACCCAACACCGCTAGCTACAAACTTGACGTTAATATTATTGTCCATTAAGGAACTTGAAAACACGAGTAAGATTATAGTATTTACAGTTAAAGTTCTCGCCTTCACTGAGAACACTGTCAGTAGTATTGCCATGGGGAGCCACCCAACAACGCTATCTAAAAACGTGACGTTATTATTATAGTCAGTTCAGTATCTTGAAAACACGAGTAGGATTATAGTATTTAAAGTTAAGGTTCTCGCCTTCACTGTGAATACTGTCAGTAGTATTGCCATTGGGAGCCGACCAACACCGCTAGCTGCAAACTTGACATTAATATTATTGTCTTTTCAGGATCTTGAAAACTCGATTAAGATTATAGTATTTAAAGTTAAGGTTCTCGCCTTCACTGTGAATACTGTCAGTAGTATTGCCATTGGGAGCCGAACAAAACCGCTAGCTGCAAACTTGACATAATATTATTGTCCATTCAGGATCTTGAAAACACGAGTAAGATTATAGTATTTAAAGTTAAGGTTCTCGCCTTCACTGTGAACACTGTCAGTAGTATTGCCATTGGGAGCCGACCAACACCGCTAGCTGCAAACTTGACGTTAATATTATTGTCCATTCAGGATCTTAAAACACGAGTAAGATTATAGTATTTACAGTTAAAGTTCTCACCTTCACTGAGAACACTTGACAGTAGTATTGCCATGGGGAGCCACCCAACAACGCTATCTAAAAACGTGACGATAATATTATAGTCCATTCAGTATCTTGAAAACACGAGTAAGATTATAGTATTTAAAGTTAAGGTTCTCACCTTCACTGTGAATACTGTCAGTAGTATTGCCATTGGGAGCCGACCAACACCGCTAGCTGCAAACTTGACGTTAATATTATTGTCCATTCAGGATCTTGAAAACACGAGTAAGATTATAGTATTTAGAGTTAAAATTCTCGCCTTCACTGTGAACACTGTCAGTAGTATTGCCATGGGGAGCCACCCAACAACGCTATCTAAAAACGTGACGATAATTTATAGTCCATTCAGTATCTTGAAAACACGAGTAAGATTATAGTATTTAAAGTTAAGGTTCTCGCCTTCACTGTGAACACTGTCAGTAGTATTGCCATTGGGAGCCGACCAATACCGCTAGCTGCAAACTTGACGTTAATATTATTATCCATTAAGGATCTTGAAAACACGAGTAAGATTATAGTATTTACAGTTAAAGTTCTCGCCCTCACTGAGATCACTGTCAGTAGTATTGCCATGGGGAGCCTCCCAACACCGCTAGCTACAAACTTGACGTTTATATTATTGTCCTTTAAGGAACTTGAAAACACGAGTAAGATTATAGTATTTACAGTTAAAGTTCTCGCCTTCACTGAGAACACTGTCAGAAGTATTGCCATGGGGAGCCTCCCAACAACGCTATCTACAAACTTGACGATAATATTATAGTCCATTCAGTGTCTTGAAAACACGAGTAAGATTATAGTATTTACAGTTAATGTTCTCGCCTTCACTGAGAACACTGTCAGTAGTATTGCCATGGGGAGCCTCTCAACATCTCCAGCTAAAAATGTGACCTTAATAATGTTGTCCATCTACGATCTTGTCAACACGAGTAAAATATAGTGTTTAGAGTTAAAGTTCTCGCCTTCACTGTAAACACTGTAAGTAGTATTGCCAAGGGGAGCCTCGCAACACGTTAGCTACAAACTTGACGTTAATAACATTGTTCATCTAGGATCTTGTCAATACAAGTAAGATTAAAGTGTTTAGAGTTACAGTTCTTGTTTTCACTGTGAACACTGTCAGTAGTTTGCCACCGGGAGCCTCCCAACACCCCCAGCTAAAACTTTGACGCTAATAATATTGTTCATTAAGGATCTTGTCAATACAAGTAAGATTAAAGTGTTTAGAGTTGCAGTTCTCGTTTTCACTGTGAACACTGTCAGTAGTATTACCATGAGGAACCTTCCAACACCGCCAGCTAAAAATTTGACGTCAATAATATTGTACATCTATGATCTTGTCAACACTAGTACGATTATAGTATATAGAGGTAATGTTCTCGCCATCACTATGAACACTGTCAGTAGTATTGCCATGGGAAGCCTCCCAACACCGCTAGCTACAAACTTGACGTTAATATTATTGTCCTTTCAGGATCTTGAAACACGAGTAAGATTATAGTATTTACAGTTAAGGTTCTCGCCTTCACTGTGAATACTGTCAGTAGTATTGCCATTGGGAGCCGACCAACACCGCTAGCTGCAAACTTGACGTTAATATTATTGTCCGTTCAGGATCTTGAAAACACGAGTAAGATTATAGTATTTAGAGTTAAAGTTCTCGCCTTCACTGTGAACACTGTCAGTAGTATTGCCATTTGGAACCTCCCAACAACGCTAGCTACAAACTTGACGTTGATATTATTGTCCATTAAGGACCTTGAAAACACGAGTAAGATTATAGTATTTACAGTTAAAGGTCTCGCCTTCACTGAGAACACTGTCAGTAGTATTGCCATTGGGAGCCGACCAACACCGCTAGCTGCAAACTTGACATTAATATTATTTTCTTTTCAGGATCTTGAAAACTCGATTAAGATTATAGTATTTAAAGTTAAGGTTCTCGCCTTCCCTGTGAACACTGTCAGTAGTATTGCCATTGGGAGCCGACCAACACCGCTAGCTGCAAACTTGACGTTAATATTATTGTCCATTCAGGATCTTAAAACACGAGTAAGATTATAGTATTTACAGTTAAAGTTCTCACCTTCACTGAGAACACTTGACAGTAGTATTGCCATGGGGAGCCACCCAACAACGCTATCTAAAAACGTGACGATAATATTATAGTCCATTCAGTATCTTGAAAACACGAGTAAGATTATAGTATTTAAAGTTAAGGTTCTCACCTTCACTGTGAATACTGTCAGTAGTATTGCCATTGGGAGTCGACCAACACCGCTAGCTGCAAACTTGACGTTAATATTATTGTCCATTCAGGATCTTGAAAACACGAGTAAGATTATAGTATTTAGAGTTAAAATTCTCGCCTTCACTGTGAACACTGTCAGTAGTATTGCCATGGGGAGCCACCCAACAACGCTATCTAAAAACGTGACGATAATTTATAGTCCATTCAGTATCTTGAAAACACGAGGTAGATTATAGTATTTAAAGTTAAGGTTCTCGCCTTCACTGTGAACACTGTCAGTAGTATTGCCATTGGGAGCCGACCAATACCGCTAGCTGCAAACTTGACGTTAATATTATTATCCATTAAGGATCTTGAAAACACGAGTAAGATTATAGTATTTACAGTTAAAGTTCTCGCCCTCACTGAGATCACTGTCAGTAGTATTGCCATGGGGAGCCTCCCAACACCGCTAGCTACAAACTTGACGTTTATATTATCGTCCATTAAGGAACTTGAAAACACGAGTAAGATTATAGTATTTACAGTTAAAGTTCTCGCCTTCACTGAGAACACTGTCAGAAGTATTGCCATGGGGAGCCTCCCAACAACGCTATCTACAAACTTGACGATAATATTATAGTCCATTCAGTGTCTTGAAAACACGAGTAAGATTATAGTATTTACAGTTAATGTTCTCGCCTTCACTGAGAACACTGTCAGTAGTATTGCCATGGGGAGCCTCTCAACATCTCCAGCTAAAAATGTGACCTTAATAATGTTGTCCATCTACGATCTTGTCAACACGAGTAAAATATAGTGTTTAGAGTTAAAGTTCTCGCCTTCACTGTAAACACTGTAAGTAGTATTGCCAAGGGGAGCCTCGCAACACGTTAGCTACAAACTTGACGTTAATAACATTGTTCATCTAGGATCTTGTCAATACAAGTAAGATTAAAGTGTTTAGAGTTACAGTTCTTGTTTTCACTGTGAACACTGTCAGTATTTTGCCACCGGGAGCCTCCCAACACCCCCAGCTAAAACTTTGACGCTAATAATATTGTTCATTAAGGATCTTGTCAATACAAGTAAGATTAAAGTGTTTAGAGTTGCAGTTCTCATTTTCACTGTGAACACTGTCAGTAGTATTACCATGAGGAACCTTCCAACACCGCCAGCTAAAACTTTGACGTCAATAATATTGTACATCTATGATCTTGTCAACACTAGTACGATTATAGTATTTAGAGGTAATGTTCTCGCCATCACTATGAACACTGTCAGTAGTATTGCCATGGGAAGCCTCCCAACACCTCTAGCTACAAACTTGACGTTAATATTATTGTCCTTTCAGGATCTTGAAACACGAGTAAGATTATAGTATTTACAGTTAAGGTTCTCGCCTTCACTGTGAATACTGTCAGTAGTATTGCCATTGGGAGCCGACCAACACCGCTAGCTGCAAACTTGACGTTAATATTATTGTCCTTTCAGGATCTTGAAAACACGAGTAAGATTATAGTATTTAGAGTTAAAGTTCTCGCTTTCACTGTGAACACTGTCAGTAGTATTGCCATTTGGAACCTCCCAACAACGCTAGCTACAAACTTGACGTTGATATTATTGTCCATTAAGGACCTTGAAAACACGAGTAAGATTATAGTATTTACAGTTAAAGGTCTCGCCTTCACTGAGAACACTGTCAGTAGTATTGCCATTGGGAGGCTCCCAACACCGCCAGTTAAAATGTGTCGTTATAATATTTTCCATCCATGATCATGAAAACACGAGTAAGAATAAAGCGTTCAGAGTTACAGTTCTCGTCTTCACTGTGATCGCTGTCAGTAGTATTGCCATGAAGAGCCTCCCAAAACGCCAGCTACAAATTTGACGTGAATAATATTGTTCATCTAGGATCTTGTCAATACAAGAAAGATTAAAGTGTTTAGGGTTCCAGGTCTCGTTTTCGCTATGAACACTGTCAGTAGAATTACCATGAGGAGCCTTCCAACACCGCCAGCTAAAAATTTGACGTCAATATTATTGTATATCTATGATCTTGTCAACACTAGTACGATTATAGTATTTAGAGGTAAAGTTCTCGCCTTCACCTTGAACACTGTCAGTAGTATTGCCATGGGAAGCCTCCCAACACCGCTAGCTACAAACTTGACGTTAATATTATTGTCCTTTCAGGATCTTGAAAACACGACTAAGATTATAGTATTTAGAGCTAAAGTTCTCGCCTTCTCTGTGAACACTGTCAGTAGTATTGCCATGGGGAGCCTCCCAACAACGCTATCTACAAACTTGACGATAATATTATAGTCCATTCAGTATTTTTAAAACACGAGTAAGAAAATAGTATTTACAGTTAAAGTTCTGGCCTTCGCTGAAAGAACTGTCAGTAGTATTGCCATGGGGAGCCTCCCAACACCGCTAGCTACAAACTTGACGTTAATATTATTGTCCATTAAGGATCTTGAACCCGGCAAGCTGGCCTGAGCAACCGGGCGGGTCCACAGGTGGCGGATAGTGGGACGTCCTACAGAAATGTAGGTTACCTGTGAATCAGGATTCCGGAAGGTTTCTGAATATGCAGGCCTGGACCAAGGCTATGGTTCAAAGGTGAGGAATTATCCCTTCTCGTCAGTCTACCGGTTGGGGGCGGAAGAAATAACTGCTCTGACTGGGGAGACTGGGGTAGTTGGGAATTAAGACCTCACAATGCTACTCTCACCTCCCGGGTGAACCAAGGGCAATGCGACAGTGAAGTAAGGGCGGGAAACTACCCTAACGACACAGTTGTAAAAAAGAGAGTAAAGCAGGCTGTTCGCTTCATGAGCAACAGTTAATAATGTCCTGAACTTGGGGTGTGCTTCAAGGTCAGTGACTGAATACCCAATCCAAGGTGGAAGGCATCGTGCCGAAGGATGAATGGCTGCAGGGTATAAAATGCAGTTGCACACGATCCCCTTGAGGAACCAGACAAAACCTCACTGTATGTTGTCTTGCCAGGGCAGTGGGGGCTCTGCTCTGGTCGACCGTTATTTCCCCCATACTCGTGGGACTTTAATGGACCAAGTAAGTAAAAGAATTGATTTCGAGACTGCACAGACAGTGGGAGCCAATGAGACGGGAAACCATGAGTCTGTAGCAGATGTGTCAACGGCAACCATCACTGGGGGTGCGGGGGCGGCTGTCAAGCTGCCGACTGCAGAAACCGGTGAAGTGGCTGTAGAGTTGAGCACGCTGTCTAGTCCTGGGGCTGCTCTGCGGACCCAGGCGACTGCAAATTAAGCAGAACAATGATCAAGATCCTCCAAGTGAACCTAGAGCATAGCAGGGCGGCGAGTGCTGTCGTGTGTAGGATGCTGGACAGGGGAGAGGTGGACTTGGTTCTCATCCAGGAGCCATTGATTTCTGGAGGACGAATATGCGGGCTGGCGACATCTGGAGGTAAGTTGTTGTACGATAAGGACTCCGGTGTTCCCAGGACGTGTATCCTGGTTAGGAGGGGGTTGAGTGCTTTTGTACTAACGGACGTCTGCTGCAGGGACTTAATAGCAGTGACGGTTGAGCTGCGGGCGGAGGGGAGGATGAAGAGGCTGAACCTTGCCACGGCATATCTCCCCTTTGACTACGCGGGGGCTCTACCAACACAAGAGCTGAGGAGGCTGGTCGAGCACTGCGGGGCTGTGGATGAGGAGCTGCTGGTGGGGATGGATGCTAACTCCCATCACACTTCGTGGGGAAGTACAGGTACCAACACTAGAGGTGAGGAACTTTTAGCTTATCTTAGCTCTAAGAATTTACTAGTCTTAAATCAGGGGGAAGAGCCGACGTTTGTCACTAGGGCCAGACAGGAGGTCCTGGACATTACGGCGGCATCGAACCAGACGGCTAGGTATGTACTAAACTGGCATGTGTCGGATGAACCATCTTCTTCTGACCACAGACATATTAGGTATGATATCTCTCTAAATCCAGCCATGCTTCGGCCAACCAGGGATCAAAGAAGAACAGACTGGGACTCCTACAGGAGGGACCTGGGAGTTCGGATTGAGGAGGCTGGATTGGAGTATGGTGGGAGGAGAGAGCTAGAAGACTCTGCCGCATTGGTTGGCGAGGCTATAGTAGAATCCTTTACTGATAACTGCCCTCTTAGTGAGGGGAGAAAAGTAGGGGATCCGTCATGGTGGAGCAAGAAGCTAGCCAAACTTTGGAAGACCACCAGGAGACTCTTTAATAGAGCAAAAAAGAACGGGGAGTGGGACCAGTATAGGAAAACACTAACCGAATACAACAGGGCAATTAGAGAAGCACGCAGGAAGTCCTGGAAGGAGTTTTGTCAAGAGATTGACAAAACTCGGGAAGGGGCACGACTGCATAAAGTGCTATCTAAGGACCCAGTTAACCCGGTGGGGATGCTAAGAACCCCACTGGGAAATGTAACAAAAACTGCAGGGGAAACTGTGGAAGAATTAATCAGAACACATTTCCCTTCCAGTACCCTGAGGAACCTTGGGGGAGCAGACACTGAACCAGTTGCCAAACTCTCCACAAGACGTGGTAAGAGGGAGGACTGGGAAGTAGCAAGGAGGATAGTAACTCCACAAACGGTAAGATGGGCTATTGGCACATTTAAACCCTACAAATCTCCAGGTCCAGATGGGATCTATCCTGTGCTGCTGCAGCAGGGAATGGATTTGCTGGTACTGGTACTTACTAAATTATACAGGCTAAGCATTGCTTCAGGGCATGTGCCGGCAGCCTGGAAATGTAGTAAGGTGGTCTTTATACCTAAGCCCACCGGTAACCAATCGGAAGGGAAAGGATACAGACCTATTACACTCATGTCCTTTGTTCTTAAGGGACTTGAAAAACTGGTTGATAGGCATATTAGGGGGGTTGCTTTGGCCATAAAACCACTGCATTGGAACCAGTATGCCTATCAACCGGGGAAATCCTGCGAGGGAGCTCTCCATCAAGTGGTTGGTAGGATTGAGCAAATGATCGCCAAGAAAGGTTGTGCCATAGGTGCCTTCCTCGACATTGAAGGGGCTTTCAATAACCCCTCAGTGGAGACGATGGTAAGTGGTGCAAGACGCCATGGAGTGGATGCAACCACTTGTGGTTGGATAAGTTCCATGTTAACAAACAGAAGCATTTCTGTAGAGGTGGCAGGGGAGGTCAGAAGGGCGGAGACAAGTCTGGGCTGTGCACAGGGGGGGGGGGGGGGGTTCTCTCTCCTCTGTTGTGGTGCCTAGTGGTTGACAACCTTATTGAACTCCTGAATGAACAGGGGTACTTCTGTCTAGGATATGCGGACGACATAGTTGTTTTGATCCTGGGCAGATTCCCTGATACAGTCCTTGAGGTAATCAGAAATCCTCTACGACTGATTGAAGAGTGGTGTAAAAAGGAGAACCTTAGGGTAAATCCAAAAAAGACTGCTCTCATTAACTTCACCAGACAGCGAAAAGATCTGACGACCAGGATGCCCCGCTTGTTTGGTGAATACCTTGAGTTTGTGGGGGAGGTGAAGTACGTGGGAGTTAGTCTGGACAGGAAACTCACCTGGAACCCACATCTTGAGAGGACAGTTAACAGGGCCAAAAGGGCACTGATGACTGTGAGAAGAATGGTGGGTAAGAAATGGGGACTGAAGCCATCAATGATGCACTGGATGTATCTGAGGGTGATAAGACCTATGATTACCTATGGAGCTCTGGTGTGGTGGACAAAGGCCAACCAGGCACAGACAAGAGCTAAACCGAGCTCTATCCAGAGATTGGCCTGTCTGTGCACACTGGGATCGATGTCAACTACACCAGGTGCAGCAATGGAAGTAATGCTTAACCTCCCTCTCCTTGAGCTTGTCCTTAGGGGAGAGGCGAGGCTAGCGGCATGGAGATTGCGCAACTGGAGCTACTGGGCTAACCTCCCAGATGTCTCGGGACATATGAGTATCGAGTGCGTGGTCAAAGAACCCGTCTTGGAAATGGGCAGCGACCACATTACTCGAATGTTTGCCCCTGACCAAGTACACCAAACTGTGATGGAATGGTCAGGGACATTAACATCGGGAGCTCAGATCTGGTACACAGATGGCTCCAAGATGGACTTCGGCACTGGAGCGGGGGTGTATTGTAAAAACCCAAGGGTAGAACTAGTTTTTTCCTTGGGGAGGCATACCTCTGTCTTTCAGGCCGAAGTATATGCTATAAATGCCTGTCTGGGAGAGATAGCGAGAAGGGAAACACATGGGACCCGGATTGCTATTTTCTCCGACAGTCAGGCAGCAATTAAGGCACTAAACGGACACGTGGTCACCTCGGCCATAGTCAGGGAGTGCCTAATTAACCTACAAGCTCTGGCAAGGCAGAATCAAGTCATGATAGGTTGGGTGCCAGGGCATAGGGGAATACTTGGAAATGAAGCCGCAGATGCGCTGGCCAGGGAGGGGTCTTCGACTCCCCTGATTGGACCGGAGCCTGCGGTAGGTATTTCCAAATCCATGGTCAGGATGACAGTGCGAAGGAGGATGGCTGAAAGACACTGTGAGCACTGGATCAGGGCCGAAGGGATGAGACACAGCAAGCTAACCCTTAGGAAACCTTCCTTGGGGCTGCAGAAGAGTCTCATCTATCTGTCTAGGCAGGAATTAAGGATAGCCACAGGTCTACTCTCGGGACACTGTGGACTAAGGAAACATTTGCATAAAATGGGTATCTACAAGGATGAACCAGTGTGCAGATTATGCGGGCAGGAACTCGAGACTGCCACACACATTACTTACAGATGTGAAGTACTTGCTGAGAGGCGCTTCAACCTCTTTGGTGATGGAACGGCTTCGGTGGATGCTGAAGGTAAAACTCTAGTCAGGAGACTCCTAAACCTGGTAAGAGGGAAGGGGTTATTTGACTAGATCAGGGAGGTAAGTACAATATACCTTAAGGTAGCAGTGCTTCGGGCAATTCAAACCCGCTCCCAAGTTATAAAAAAAAAGAAAAAAAAGGATCTTGAAAACACGAGTAAGATTATGGTATTTACAGTTAAAGTTCTCGCCTTCAATGAGAACACTGTCAGTAGTATTGCCATGAGGAGCCTCCCAACAATGCCAGCTACAAATTTGACGATATTATCGTCCATCCAAGATCATGAAAACACGAGAAAGATTAAAGTTTTTAGAGTTACAGTTCTCGTTTTCACTGTGAACAATGTCAGTAGTATAGACATGGGGAGCCTCACAGTACACGCCAGCTAAAAATGTGACGTTAATAATATTGTTCATCTATGATCTTGTCAACACGAGTAAAATATAGTGTTTAGAGTTAATGTTATCGATTTCACTGTGAACACTGTGAGTAGTATTGTCATGGGGAGCCTCCCAACAACGCTATCTACAAACTTGACGATAATATTATTGTCCATTCAGGATCTTGAAAACACGAGTAAGATTATAGTATTTACAGTTAAGGTTCTCGCCTTCACTGTGAACACTGTGAGTAGTATTGCCATGGGGAGCCTCTCAACATCGCCAGCTAAAAATGTGACGTTAATAATATTGTCCATCTATGATCTTGTCAACACGAGTAAAATATAGTGTTTAGAGTTAATGTTCTCGCCTTCGTTATGAACACTGTCAGTAGTATTACCATGGGAAACCTCCCAACACCGCTAGCTACAAACTTGACGTTAATATTATTGTCCATTAAGGATCTTGAAAACACGAGTAAGATTATGGTATTTACAGTTGAAGTTCTCGCCTTCACTGAGAACACTGTCAGTAGTATTGCCATGAGGAGCCTCCCAACAACGCCAGCTACAAATTTGAAGATATTATCGTCCATCCAAGATCATGAAAACACGAAAAAGATTAATGTTTTTAGAGTTACAGTTCTCGTTTTCACTGTGAACAATGTCAGTAGTATTGCCATGGGGAACTTCACGGCACACGCAAGCTAAAAACGTGACGTTAATAGTATTGTCCATCTAGGATCTTGTAACAACGAATAAGATTAAAGTGTTTAGAGTTACAGTTCTTGTTTTCACTGTGAACACTGTCAGTAGTATTGCCATGGGGAGCCACTCAACATCGCCAGCTAAAAATGTGACGTTATTAGTATTGTCCATCTATGATCTTGTCAACACGAGTAAAATATAGTATTTAGAGTTAACGTAATCGCCTACACTGTGAACACTGTCAGTAGTATTGCCATGGGGAGCCTCCCAACACCTCTAGCTACAAACTTGACGTTAATATTAGTGTCCATTCAGGATCTTTAAAACACGAGTAAGATTATAGTAGAGTTAAAGTTCTCGCCTTCACTGTGAACACTGTCAGTAGTATTACCATGGGGAGCCTCTCAACGCAACCAGCTAAAAAGGTGACGTTAATAATATTGTCCATTTAGGATCTTGGCATGACGAGAAAGATAAAAGTGTTTAGATTTACGGTTCCTGTTTAAACTGTGAACACTGTCAGTAGTATTTTTATGGGGAGACTCCCAACACCGCCAGCTAAACTTTTGACGTCAATAATATTGTCCATCTATGATCTTGTCAACACGAGTAAAATATAGTATTTAGAGTTAAAGTTCTCGCCTACACTGTGAACACTGTCAGTAGTATTGTCATGGGGAACCTCCCAACAACGCTATCTACAATCTTGATGTTAATATTATTGTCCATTCAGGATCTTGAAAACACTTTATAGTATTTAGAGTTAACGTTCTCGCCTTCACTGTGAACACTGTCGGTAGTATTGTCATGGGGAACCTCCCAACAACGCTATCTACAATCTTGATGTT
Organism: Prosapia bicincta; assembly: GCA_036971475.1. Lineage (NCBI taxonomy): Eukaryota > Metazoa > Arthropoda > Insecta > Hemiptera > Cercopidae > Prosapia > Prosapia bicincta. The sequence goes on from JBAIZL010000002.1 coordinate 175,877,989, forward strand.
AATATTATTGTCCATTCAGGATCTTGAAAACACTTTATAGTATTTAGAGTTAACGTTCTCGCCTTCACTGTGAACACTGTCGGTAGTATTGTCATGGGGAACCTCCCAACAACGCTATCTACAATCTTGATGTTAATATTATTGTCCATTCAGGATCTTGAAAACACTTTATAGTATTTAGAGTTAACGTTCTCGCCTTCACTGTGAACACTGTCGGTAGTATTGTCATGGGGAACCTCCCAACAACGCTATCTACAATCTTGATGTTAATATTATTGTCCATTCAGGATCTTGAAAACACTTTATAGTATTTAGAGTTAACGTTCTCGCCTACACTGTGAACACTGTCGGTAGTATTGTCATGGGGAACCTCCCAACAACGCTATCTACAATCTTGATGTTAATATTATTGTCCATTCAGGATCTTGAAAACATTTTATAGTATTTAGAGTTAACGTTCTCGCCTTCACTGTGAACACTGTCGGTAGTATTGTCATGGGGAACCTCCCAACAACGCTATCTACAATCTTGATGTTAATATTATTGTCCATTCAGGATCTTGAAAACACTTTATAGTATTTAGAGTTAACATTCTCGCCTTCACTGTGAACACTGTCAGTAGTATTGTCATGGGGAACCTCCCAACAACGCTATCTACAGTCTTGATGTTAATATTATTGTCCATTCAGGATTTTGAAAACACTAGTAAATTTATAGTATTTAGAGTTAACGTTCTCGCCTTCACTGTGAACACTGTCAGTAGTATTGTCATGGGGAACCTCCCAACAACGCTATCTACAATCTTGATGTTAATATAATTGTCCATTCAGGATTTTGAAAACACTAGTAAATTTATAGTATTTAGAGTTAAAGTTCTCGCCTTCACTGTGAACACTGTCAGTAGTATTGTCATGGGGAACCTCCCAACAACGCTATCTACAATCTTGATGTTAATATTATTGTCCATTCAGGATTTTGAAAACACTAGTAAATTTATAGTATTTAGAGTTAAAGTTCTCGCCTTCACTGTGAACACTGTGAGTAGTATTGTCATGGGGAACCTCCCAACAACGTCATCTACAATCTTGATGTTAATATTATTGTCCATTCAGGATTTTGAAAACACTAGTAAATTTATAGTATTTAGAGTTAAAGTTCTCGCCTTCACTGTGAACACTGTGAGTAGTATTGCCAGGGTTAGCCTCCCAACACCGCCAGTTAAAATTTGACGTTAATAATATTGTTCATCTAGGATCTTGTCAATACAAGTAAGATTAAAGTGTTTAGAGTTGCAGTTCTCGTTTTCACTGTGAACACTGTCAGTAGTATTACCATGGGGAGCCACTCAACATCGCCAGCTAAAAATGTGACGTTATTAATATTGTCCATCTATGATCTTGTCAACACGAGCAAAATATAGTATTTAGAGTTAAAGTAATCGCCTACACTGTGAACACTGTCAGTAGTATTGCCATGGGGAGCCTCAAAACACCTCTAGCTACAAACGTGACGTTAATATTAGTGTCCATTCAGGATCTTTAAAACACGAGTAAGATTATAGTAGAGTTAAAGTTCTCGCCTTCACTGTGAACACTGTCAGTAGTATTACCATGGGGAGCCTCTCAACGCAACCAGCTAAAAAGGTGACGTTAATAATATTGTCCATTTAGGATCTTGGCATGACGAGAAAGATAAAAGTGTTTAGATTTACGGTTCTTGTTTCCACTGTGAACACTGTCAGTAGTATTTTTATGGGGAGACTCCCAACACCGCCAGCTAAACTTTTGACGTCAATAATATTGTCCATCTATGATCTTGTCAACACGAGTAAAATTTAGTATTTAGAGTTAAAGTTCTCGCCTACACTGTGAACACTGTCAGTAGTATTGTCGTGGGGAACCTCCCAACAACGCTATCTACAATCTTGATGTTAATATTATTGTCCATTCAGGATCTTAAAAACACTTTATAGTATTTAGAGTTAACGTTCTCGCCTTCACTGTGAACACTGTCGGTAGTATTGTCATGGGGAACCTCCCAACAACGCTATCTACAATCTTGATGTTAATATTATTGTCCATTCAGGATTTTGAAAACACTTTAAGGTATTTAGAGTTAACATTCTCGCCTTCACTGTGAACACTGTCAGTAGTATTGTCATGGGGAACCTCCCAACAACGCTATCTACAGTCTTGATGTTAATATTATTGTCCATTCAGGATTTTGAAAACACTAGTAAATTTATAGTATTTAGAGTTAACGTTCTCGCCTTCACTGTGAACACTGTCAGTAGTATTGTCATGGGGAACCTCCCAACAACGCTATCTACAATCTTGATGTTAATATTATTGTCCATTCAGGATCTTGAAAACACTTTATAGTATTTAGAGTTAACGTTCTCGCCTTCACTGTGAACACTGTCGGTAGTATTGTCATGGGGAACCTCCCAACAACGCTATCTACAATCTTGATGTTAATATTATTGTCCATTCAGGATCTTGAAAACACTTTATAGTATTTAGAGTTAACATTCTCGCCTTCACTGTGAACACTGTCAGTAGTATTGTCATGGGGAACCTCCCAACAACGCTATCTACAATCTTGATGTTAATATTATTGTCCATTCAGGATTTTGAATACACTAGTAAATTTATAGTATTTAGAGTTAAAGTTCTCGCCTTCACTGTGAACACTGTCAGTAGTATTGTCATGGGGAACCTCCCAACAACGCTATCTACAATCTTGATGTTAATATTATTGTCCATTCAGGATTTTGAAAACACTAGTAAATTTATAGTATTTAGAGTTAAAGTTCTCGCCTTCACTGTGAACACTGTGAGTAGTATTGTCATGGGTAACCTCCCAACAACGTTATCTACAATCTTGATGTTAATATTATTGTCCATCAGGATTTTGAAAACACTAGTAAATTTATAGTATTTAGAGTTAAAGTTCTCGCCTTCACTGTGAACACTGTGAGTAGTATTGCCATGGGGAGCCTCCCAACCCGCCAGTTAAAATTTGACGTTAATAATATTGTTCATCTAGGATCTTGTCAATACAAGTAAGTTTAAAGTGTTTAGAGTTGCAGTTCTCGTTTTCACTGTGAACACTGTCAGTAGTATTACCATGGGGAGCCTCTCAACGCAACCAGCTAAAAATTTGACCTCAATATAATTGTCTCTCTATGATCTTGTCAACACGAGTAAAATATAGTGTTTAGAGTTAAAGTTGGGAGACTCCCAACACCTATAGCTACAAACCTGACGTTAATATTATTGTCCATTCAGGATCTTGAAAGCACGAGTAAGATTATAGTATTTAGAGTTAAAGTTCTCGCCTTCACTGTGAACACTGTGAGTAGTATTGCCATTTGTAGCCTCTCAACGCAACCAGCTAAAAATATAACGTTAATAATATTGTTCATTTAGGATCTTGGCATGACGAGTAAGATTAAAGTGTTTAGATTTACGGTTCTTGTTCCACTGTGAACCCTGTCAGTAGTATTGCCATGGGGAGCCTCCCAACACCGCCAGCTAAACATTTGACGTCAATAATATTGTCCATCTATGATCTTGTCAACACGAGTAAAATATAGTGTTTAGAGTTAAAGTTGGGAGACTCCCAACACCGCTAGCTACAAACTTCACGTTAATATTATTGTCCATTCAGGATTTTGAAAACACGAGTAAATTTATAGTATTTAGAGGTAAAGTTCTCGCCTTCACTGTGAACCCTGTCAGTAGTATTGCCATGGGGAGCCTCCCAACACCGCCAGCTAAAAATGTGACGTTAATAATATTGTTCATCTAGGATCTTGTCAACACGAGTAAGTATAAAGTGTTTAAGAGTTAAAGTTCTCGTTTCCACTGTCAACACTGACAGTAGTATTAAAGTGAGAACTCTTACACTTACTGATGTAACAAGCATACAATATTCGTGACGTACGTACGCTATTCGAGTGTTACTCCTCGAACTACAAGGCCTCTCACTCGTACTTGATATATGCCATATCACCTTCTAATTGGACGTGGCATAAAAAACTAGCGATTTTGTTTAATACAACCACGGCGTGTAGCGGTACAACACTACAAGAAAAAAAGAACATTTGGGATATTTAATGTGATTTCTGAATAATGAAGTTTTTAAATATTCAAAAATTACCTCAATTTGATTTTATTTTAAATAAATTATATTTTTAAAATTTTAGACTCGTAAATCTTTGACGTTGGCAATCCAGGGTAATAAAATACACTCAAGTTCAACTTGAGAAATAAATACAGTTAGATTGTAGGCTAGGGAAAAGAGAGAGCGCCTGAGCGAGTGAGAGAGAGAGAGAGTGAGAGCGTGAAAGAGAGAACGTATTTATATTTCAAATCAAATAGGTATTTACCCATTATCAAAACTAAACTTGTCGTGAAGCATTTCAGTTGGCGCCCGCATAAAATATTCCATCGAAGTATCACTCGAATGGTTTATCCGTCTGAAGATATGCGTTAGAGATGGCCATTCTTCCAGAGAATTGAATACAGTCACCTGACTCACAAAGATTAAAAGAGTTACGTAAAAACATAGGCTTGGCTTTGGACGAGACAATAAACTTTCCACATGCGCACAAATACAACTGTTCGCTCGGGGCGCTGCGCTGAGGCTAGAGATGCTTCTATGCCTTTTGCAATTCAACTATGTATAGTGCATCGTTTTTTTATACAGTCCTATTCAAGTCAAGCCATAAATAAAAATCTGTCAGATTACTGTCAGATACCATAATAGAAGAGGTATTACTTCCTCTAGTATGAACTCCATACCAAACTTGTTGTGCTGGTCATTATAGTATATCAAGGCTAACAAATATGCATAAGTTTGGAATCGCTAAATAAAATTAAAGTTTTGTGTACTAAACCTACCGTTCTATAGAATAACCGCTTGTGAGCTATATTTGGAGAATAAATCTCTTCCAAAATGTAAAACGTTATATAAAGTCAAACATCGAATTTATGTTGGGACAATAAAGCTGTTGCTAAATGCCTCAAATATAAAACCTATTTAGAGTAATCACAATTATGTGAGCACAATAATGCTGAAAATTCAAACATTTGGAAAGTGTGGGGGAAACTTGGAGTATATAAGTACAGTAGAAAATCGATAACCCGGACAACGTTAACACGGACCTCCAGATAAACGGGAATGTACATTAGATATCAATAAACAAAACATTTTAAAAAATCAAATAAGTACAGTGGATGCATAAATTGTTTTACACATCTGAGACCTATAGATCAACGGAATAATGTTTTGTGCTTCTTATGCTGAGTAGACACGAAAGCGGCTAACAAAATTTAAACACACAAAATTGACAATTTCTTTGCCAAGACAAGAATGGCAGTAGAGTTTACCTGTATATACAATATGTACGTCCAAATACTGTACATAATATTCTTTGTTTGATAAATAAAAAAAGGTTTTTCTGTAAGTAAAATGTTTTCTTTTAACTTCTTTCTTAGTCTTCGGTTAATCCGAATTTGTGATAACCCACGGTCCAAGTTAGGCTAGATTATCAAGGTTTTACTGTAGATTTTACTTGTATGAGCAGTAAATTCCGTTAAAAATTTTATACTATCAAAGTAATCTTTCAATTGCCCTTACAGTACATAGTTATCCCAATAATACAGTTTTGTAAATTTCAGTTGGAGTTAAATTTTGGCAGCTTTTTAAGCTGTAAAGTGTTTATGTCTGACCAATAATTCCGTTGCTCACTGTAAAACAAAAAGCCAGTATTTCTTTCTTCCTCCTACTTTTAACCGAATGCTTTGTTTGAAACTCCTACCTTTTCCGATTCAATTTCTGAAATATTAAACACTCTTTTTTGAATAGTTTAATCGAGTCATGTTCTCGCAACCCATTAAGCCTGTAAAATGTTCAAAAACGTTGTACGTTCAAGAAATTCGTTTGACGGACTTATCCACGCAAAATAATCGCTTTGCCTGAGAAATATTAATTTTCCTCTGCAGTACTCATCCTTTCCGTATAGCTCAATACTGAATCCTTACGTCCTTTTATCGGCATTCAGGATTATTATCGATTTGTATCTCTTTTTTTCAGGAATTTTCTCCTATTACCCAAATTTACTTTGTAACATAGTGTTTGGACGAATATAGGTGTATACTCGCAGAAAGACATGTAGCCTAAGAAGCTGAAACCTTACTTGTTGAATATTAACAATGAAATCTATGAAGAATACCTAAATTTAGATAATTATTTATGGTAACCCTAAGTAATTAGGCACACGAATGTATACAATTTTCAACTGTTAAACATTAGTTTAAAGCATGTTTTTTACAAAACCAATATTTCCAAATTTTACAAAATTATCATCTTACCTAGAAGTGCAACAATATTCAATTCACGAAATATAGCGTATTATTTAATAACTGCAAATTACCCTGGCCTACAACAGATATTTTCCAAATCTAGAGCACATTAACCCCTTGCATTAATGCCCATTAGCACGCAACATTTAGGCAGATTTCAGATGTTATGCAACCAAACTCACAATGTTCTGTAAACGTATACATGTGATTTAATGTAAAATATTTTTAAAGTGTTTTACTTTTGCTATATTCGTGTCTTATATAAAAGTATGTGTAAGACAAACACTTGCCTCATGTATTTCTTCCATATGTATTCTATATGTATTTTCTCTTATATTTTCCTACGTTCCACCTACCTTGAATAAATCTTCTAGAAAATCCCTGTTTATTATTCCCTGTTGCAGATTTCAACCACTCTCCATAGTACTGTTTCGATTTATGTTGATTCTGTGTTGAAAGATTTCATCTTTTGGTCTTCATCTTCCTTTTATTTAAAACTTCTGTCTAGCTAAACCGAGGATAATACTTGTTAGTTATCTTTTATAATACTGTTTATACATTTGTGTAGTTTTATCAAGTGTTTAACAAAACCCAGTAAATTATTCTAATATATTCTGGAAACGCTACAAAGATAATTTCGAAGACGGGTAAGACTTGCTTAGGATTATATTCTCTTGCCTAGGATAGGAAATAATAATAATAATAATAATAAATGTCGCATACTTTAACAGGCTCTATATTCGACACAAATGTCAGTATCAATTCGTTACAAGCTAAAGTCATCTTCATTATAAAAAAGAATGTTGAAAAATAGGTGGGATTATGCTGCGATTAAGAAAACAGCATGATTATTCCCTGGTAGTCAAGGTAGAGCAAATGATGAATCTCCTGAACAAGGATGAATCATACATATTTCTAAACAGAATCTCTGTACCTATATATTTTTAGAAATGAAATGTCATATTATGTTGAATATGATGTCGGACAGCTATGAAGTCTGACATAGTTTCGATAGAGACGCAAGATTTCTTGCTGTGTTCTATTGTGGTATTTTGTTATTGCATCGAATACAACCAATCAACGAAATTATTTTGCTGTATTGAAAGTTTTGAGTTTTTGTTTTTGTTTGACAGTTTCACACTAGAAACTTAAATACGCTTAATGCGTGACAGGGGTGAGTGCGGGGAAATGTTTGACTGGAATACCACTTGATGGAAAACCATTTGATGTATTACAATAATTAAGGGGCCTTGTTGTTTGACTGGGATACCATTAGTGGAAAAACTGCCCTTATTGTGTTGAATGTGGTCTGGTACTGTGTTTGAGTGAGGTCCAATCAACCGAACCCGCTAGTGGCTAATCTGACTAAATCTCTCTAATCAATGGTGGCTCCTAGGGTGTTGAATGTTATGTTTGTTTGTGTGGGATGCCACTAGTACTGGTATATACTTATAAATTGTCAAGTTCAGTTAAATGTAGTTCTTCTCTCTTGTATATTACTTTTTATTTAGCTTTGTTTGAGTATATATTTACATATACAGGGATCAGTTTCATACATTTCAGTTGTCTGTGTGTGTGTATGTGTGTGTGTGTGTGTGTGTGTGTGTGTATGTGTGTGTATTTGTGTGTATGTGTGTGTGTGTGTGTGTGTGTGTGTGTGTGTGTGTGTGTGTGTGTGTGTGTGTGTGTGTGTGTGTGTGTGTGTGTGTGTGTGTGTGTCTGTGTGTGTGTGTGAGTGCGTATCTGTGTGTGTGTGTGTATCTGTGTGTGTGTGTGTTTGTGTGTCTGTATGTGTGTGTATGTGTGTGTGTGTGTGTGTGTGTGTGTGTGTGTGTGTGTGTGTGTGTGTGTGTGTGTGTGTGTGTGTGTGTGTGTGTGTGTGTGTGTGTGTGTGTGTGTGTGTGTGTGTGTGTGTGTGTGTGTATGCTTGAAAATGTACGAGAGGAAGGGGAGTAAGAGAGAATTAGGGAGAGAGGGGAGGAAGTTAGAGAGAAGAATAGGTAGGGTGGTGTTCGGTTTGAGAGAGAAGGAGGGAGAGAGTCAGAATCGTTATTGTATATGTAAATGATTTAAACGTTGTACTACAATATACGGATTTCTATTGTCAAAAAGCTATTAAAAAAATTAATTATATTAACACATGTTATGGGTAATAACAATTAACAATATTATCAATTAATAACGGTCATTGTAATTAAACATAGGACAACAGTTTTTTGCAAGTGAAAGAAAGAAACATACTAGAAGAACATAAATAAATAGTATATAGTCAACATAATAAGTATTTCATCGTAAAATGATTTGTATGACAATCATTTAAATTATTTGCTCGTTATTTGTGATGACATCATGTTTCTCGAAACATATCTGAAGTCTTTATAGGCTGGTATATCATTTTGCTAGTGGAGGTTAATTGTTTTATATTTGTTCTATTTCACAATACAAAAACGTAACTGCAGTACTATTACAATCTGTAAGAACCCCAAAATAGGAAATCCTTTATATATATATCTTGACGCACGTCGCCTTCGGAGGATTAGGAACGAATAGAAATTATTAATTAATATGAACAAAATACAATTTGGAATATCCCCATTTTTTATAATAAACTATGATAAATAACCCTTCTCGGGAAGTGGATGATCTGCGTATATAGAATTTAATATGATAATTAAAGTAGTAAAAAACTTAATTGGATTACCTGTTACGAGTCGTCTTTAGGTCTATAAAGTTACCTTCAGCACCTTACTGGCTTCCTAAGGAAGATGGCATGCTCAGGAATGTGCTCCCTCGTTCACCAGAAACACGTGAAGGACCTATTAGCTTGAACTCTCGGTTCTGGACTGCTACCTTTCGTAGCTTTAATATTTTAATTAAAAACCATACCGTAAAAATCAAACTTTGCCCGCAAAGCACTATTATCGGTCAGCTTTCGAGCTGTCGTGGTGACGATTGGAACTATTTTGAGTATAAAAAAACGTATCAATCTTAATTTTTTTTAAATTCATACCTTTCAACTTCAGTTTTACCGTTGAAAAAATTACAAACAAGACCGTGTTCTGGTCCTTTGTTGTGATAAATTGTTTATCACACAAAAATCACCTCTTTTAAAATGTATATTTACCATATTTTCTATTATTTAAAAAAAATATTTTCTACTTATTTTATTTTCAAAACTAAAGACAATTATCTTTCATTTTAATAAAACAATAATATTATTTGGAATTTAGTTTAAGTAAATAAAATTGATTCGGGGTAAAGGAATTTAAGATTTTATATGTAAGTTAAGAGATAATGGTGTTGAAAGTAATATACGAATCAATATTCAATTTAAATACTGAAAAACGATATTTCAAAAAATAAAGAAATAAGATTTATGTTTCTTATTCGATTATGTATGTCGTTTCACTATCTAATATTTAATACTAAAATGAAACAAAAAACATTATTAATATAAGGGATTGAACATAAGTGATTATTATACTAAAGAGGTTTATCAGTTAAGTGCAATTAAAGTGGTATGGGTGTGTCAGTGAGGTATAGGGAACACCCTCTCCGTGGCTAAGCCTAGAGTTATGCACATAGGAAAATTAATTGTTATATTATTTTATAAATGATTGGCTAAAGCCTACAAATAGTTTACCTTGAGGAAATGTTAGGTACTCATGTAATGATATAAATACACCCTGAAGTCATTTTACAGTACCTCTTAAAACGAAAGCCGTATAAGATGAATATAACATATTTAAGGGTTGGGATTTACCCTCAGGGGAGACTTTGTAATTCCCTTCTTCCTGCGGGGCTGAAAGCTAATTATTAGCGGAATTAGCCTTGCATTGCTCCAGGATACCTAACACAAATTTTCAACCCCTCGTTCAACAAGTGCTGGTTACGTATGTATCTCAAGCCTAGATAATTATTTCATCAAATGCCTATAAGGTTGCCGGTAATAACATTCAAGTTTTAATGTCTTATTAATCGTCAATATATAAGGTATTTCAAACACCACAGTTTCTCAAATCTATATTCCAAAATAGTCTGATTTAACTATTTTACTCGCTAACATTTTTTTAATAATTTTTTTTCACATCGTTAAATTACACAATTGCAGTTTGTTCCACAGTTTTTTTTTTATTAGGATTTACATTTATTTATGCTGTCCTAATGGAGATTTCCAGGGGAGAATAACACAGTAGAACGTTTTTTTCCACTGTCAACAACTGATTACCATTTTCTACAAACATATCTTTCAGATATTACTCGAGCGGTGAATAAGTATTGCGGCTTTAGGGCGCTGATAACGGTTTTTTTTCAGAGGTAATGACGATCCCATGAGATTATACATCTATTGAAAACGATGATGAATAATATTTCGAATTATTATTATATTGTATGATGATGCAACTCTGTTGTACTAATAGCCTAACTCCAGAAACATATCTGAAAATAAGGATGAAAGGAAGGCAGATATTAAACGTATGTTTAAGAGCCTATTTGCACTTATACTGTCTATGGGTCACAGTATATTCTAAAGGTTCATTGTTTTAGCCTATGTATATCGTCCATAGTAGAGATAAAGGAAACGAACAGTTTTTTTTTTTTTGCAACGACGGTTTCGGTTATTTATAAAAGAGGATATATTTCTCCTTTAAAATATATTCAAATTGTAACCAAGAGTATATATAAAAATGGATTTTATCAATATGGTCAATGACTTTGAAGTTTAAAGGATGACAAAACTCAAAACAAATAAGGTTAACAATTTTTTTTTTAATAAGAGTTCTGTATCAGGACAAACTGAGGTGTATACATATGGCAATTACATAAAATGGAGTTATAAAATTACAAATAATCGGAACCATTAGTTTTAACAATTAGCGGAATAAAACAGAAAAGAAGCGAAGCAGAACATATAGAGGGTGAGCTGACGTGACGAAAAAAGAAGATAATAGTAAATTCAAATTTATAAACCATTGAGAATCTTCAACAGAAAATGTGCTAACGGTCGTAAATTTCATTTCACTTATGATAGAATTTAGCTCAAATTTTCAATTAGTTTTTACAGTTGTTCTATAAAATTGTTGACAAGGAGTTGAAGAAATAAAACGTTACCTCTATGTTTATTTATATTAGTTCCCAAAAGTTTGTTATTAGTTCTTGAGGCGTCCCAAATACTCTAGCAAGCTGAACAGACTAAGTAAAATTTATTCTATCAGCGAAATCGTGAATGTTTTACTTCAGAAGAGGAGTTATAGCCCACTTAAGATAACCGAAATTATTTAATTTAGGATAGAAGAATAAGCATAATGAAAACGTAGTGTAAGAAAGGTGTGGAAAAATAAAATCAATGAAGTCATTTATACTATCTTGAGGTTACTTACTAGCTAATATACCTAGTATTACAAGTATAGTGATTTAATCGCTGGTTAACCTTATAATTGATATATTAATCTATTTAGTTAACGCAAAGTTTTATATCATGTTGTTTTCATTTTTTATATATTTTTTTGTTCTTGTGTTAAATATAAGAGATTTTTATATTTATTTCTTTAAAACTAATAAAGAAAAATATCCTGTAAAACATAAAACTGAAAAAATGGAATGTTATTATTTTATTGTTGAAAATTATATATCCCATATCTTATACTGGGTTCGGCAACAAAACCTCCCGTATTTGAAGAAATCAAAGTGGTAGCACTGATGTGGTTGTGGTACTGGTTGATTTGAAGATGGTGTACGTGCATTTTCATTGTGCATCATGATTTGGCTTGGTAAGAATCTTGCGTTTATTGTAGAGGAGTTTATCTATATCAGTGGTTCTGTGATTACTACTCAGCGAGCGTTTCGTATTCGATTCGAACTTGGCCGACTTGATTGTGATTTTGTTAGGAAACCTATACAAACGTGTTTAGCAAACAGGCTCAGCACTAAAAACAAAACCTACCTACGACCTCGGACTGCAACAACGCAGGAAAATGTAGCGCGTGTGAGAGCGTCCGTCCAACAATCCCCAAGGCGCTCAGCACTGAAACATTCAGCTGCCCTGGGATTATCCGATAGGAGTGTAAGAAGAATTCCCCATCGAGAGCTTAATGTGTACCCATTTAAAATTATAAATACCCAGCACTTAAGTGAGTACGGTTTTGAAACTCGCCGAGCTGTGTATGAGGAAATTCCTCAGAACATTCCCCCTGGTGCTTTGTTTATTTCTTTGGATGTGGCCCACTGACACTTATCATATACTGTAAACAAACACAATTTGCATCGTTCCACAAACATCGTCCCACAAATCTGCAAGCACTTTAAGACAATCGCCCAAGAAGTAACAACCATTCCAAGAGAAATTACAAAAAAACTATGACGAGCTTCCGGGAAAGACTTCGTAAATGTATCAACAATGGAGTACGTCATTTAGCGGAAATAATTTTTAATACGAAGTAATGTAAAATGTCAGAGTATTCATTGTTCAGCAATAAAGGTATGTTTTCTGCATCTGTTTTTTTTTTGTAACTACCTTTTAAAATTAGGGAGGTTTTATTGCCGCAACCTGTATAAAGCAATAGAACTCGATTGGTTAACGTGATATGAGGAACAACAAAATATCTTACTGACAGTTGAAAAATATTGTTTTATATTAACCAGTTATTTATGAATACCGTTCTTATAACCGTTCTGGGACTTGCACTCTTGTGTAACTGCAGCTTGTAAGTTGAAGGCTGGAGCACTGCCAAACAAAACCTAAAGTCCACAGCTTTGATCTTCCCGCCGAACAGATGTTATTTGCTACAACTCATCGCGGCCGTTCATCATTCCATAAATATGTCGTTCCACTAGTTTAAGGCAGTGCTCGTATTACCGAGCGTAACTGGTGACCTAGTATCGCGCTCGCGTTCGTTTCCGCCGTACAATATTAAGTAACTTGGCAACAAATAACTCGGTAAAAAGAAGGAATACGTTTAGCTGTAAAATATACATTTCCCACTCTTTAGGGTAAATCATATTTGTCTGTTTTCCGTCATCATTTTAGAGTTTTTGACACTCCAGAAAATGTTTTAGCTTTCATATTTTGAACATTAATCAAGTTCTACTATTCCGAGACACCTGCTTCTTACAGCTGATATATCCTTCTTCTATCAGGGATCTATGATTTGGCAATTTTAGTAATCGTAGCCTTTCTAGTTTATAAATATTTGTATTATTACATCGCTAACTGCATGAATGATATAAAACTAGTAGGCCTACTCACAATAATGCTAGGTTTTATTGATATTGCTACGTGTGACCATTTGGTTTTAGGATTCCGTCCCTTCATGTTTGGCTCATATTCCTGCTGAAAACGTTAATTCCTGTAAAGGTTATTGCTCCCATAGACCAGTGCAACAATTTTGTTTTCATTACCCAATGCTTCTACTGAATAACTTTTGCTCTATTTCTTTATTGTTAATTTCGATGCTAACACTCATTTTTGTGACCAGTTATTATGTGAATACTACATAAATGTGTCCGAGATGTTTTTAATTGAAAGTTATACAAAAAAAATCATGCATTTCGTATATCTCCTAATAAAAAAAAAGGTATTGTTAGTTGAGTTTGCTATTTACTGGTAACCCTTTTTTATTCACATTTTGTTCTACGTTCTTTATCAAGAACTTGAATCTCTATAAAGATTTGTTAAACTTGATATATATTGTCTTGAAAGAATGGAAGGCGTTATGCCATTATGGTTCAGTAGTGTAATGGGTAAAAAGTAGCCCACATAGTACGCCTATGCCTGCTTGAGATAACGTCAAGTTCAAAACAGTAGTTTATTCTCAACTTATCCTCATGGTAGTGCAGGAGTGGTGTACAAGGTAATGTAAAAAGTAGCCCACAGAGTACGCCTACGCCTACTTCAGATTACATCAAGTTCAAAACAGTAGTTTATTCTCAACTTATCCTCATGGGAGTGCAGGAGTGGTGTACAAGGTGATGTAAAAAATAGCCCACAGAGTACGCCTATGCTTGCTTGAAATTACGTCAAGTTCAACACAGTAGTTTATTCTCAGCTTATCTTCATGGTAGTACAGGAGTGGTTTACAAGCTGATGTAAAAAGTAGCCCACAGAGTACGCCTATGCCTGCTTGAAATTACGTCAAGTTCAAAACAGTAGTTTATTCATAACTTATCCTCATGGCAGTGCAGGAGTGGTGTACAAGGTGATGTAAAAAGTAACCCACAGAGTACGCCTACGCCTACTTTAGATTACGTCAAGTTCAAAACAGTAGTTTATTCTCAACTTATCCTCATGGTAGTGCAGGAGTCGTGTACAAGGTGATATAAAAAGTAACCCACAGAGTACGCCTACGCCTACTTTAGATTACGTCAAGTTCAAAACAGTAGTTTAATCTCAACTTATCCTCATGGTAGTGCAGGAGTGGTGTACAAGGTGATGTAAAAAGTAGCCCACAGAGTACGCCTATGCTTGCTTGAGATTACGTCAAGTTCAACACAGTAGTTTATTCTCAACTTATCCTCATGGTAGTGCAGGAGTCGTGTACAAGGTGATATAAAAAGTAACCCACAGAGTACGCCTACGCCTACTTTAGATTACGTCAAGTTCAAAACAGTAGTTTAATCTCAACTTATCCTCATGGTAGTGCAGGAGTGGTGTACAAGGTGATGTAAAAAGTAGCCCACAGAGTACGCCTATGCCTGCTTGAAAATACGTCAAGTTCAAAACAGTAGTTTATTCTCAACTTATCCTCATGGTAGTGCAGGAGTGGTGTACAAGGTGGTGTAAAAAATGATGTGAGAAAAGAAGTAGGATGTAATGTGGAAGGAAAATATAGGAAATAGTATAAAAGGAGCTGTAGTAGGCGATGTGAGAAGTGACGTAGTATGTGATGTTAGAACTGATGTCACACCTTCGCCTAGATTAATTTTAAATGTCTTCAAAATGCAAATAAGATTTCACTCATCTCAGGAGGTCCCCGAGTGTTTTATGCATTCCACGTCAACCAGCTGTACCTCATCTGTCGAAAAAATAAATGCGAGAGACAGAGGCATTGGTTTTACAAGGAATGTTGCGCCATTATAAACATACGAAGAATGAGCCCGAGAAGGTGTTTGCACTAAAATACACAAAACATTAGGCTTCCTGGAAATAATTTAAAATTCATTGATAATTGTTTTCTCTTACCAAATAATTTCACCTAGATTTCTAATCTTTCAGTAAACCTACCCCTGAAAAGGCCAAGGGAGACAAATAAATTCGGTTCCACATATTTATCTCTAATATTATAAACAATCCTCTTAATTACGAAGTTCCTCACACTTCCTCACTTCCTAAACAGTAAAATACAACGTTATTTTACAGTTCATTCAATCTTTATCATATATAAAACGACAATAGTATCTAACCGCAGTAAATAACATTTATAATTCGTCAAAAGCATACTCTTTTGTCAACGAAAACATGTTTTTTTTTATAGCAATAACTAATATCTTGTGACTTTCTAAACACAATAACAGTAATATAACAACGATTGTTCTTTCCCAACTTCTACTTTCTCTCTCTCCCCGTCTCTCTCTCCCTCTCTACCTTTGTCTCTCTGTTTTTCTGCGGAAGTTTTCAAACTGGCGGAGAACCAACAGAGTTAAAAGTAAAGACTTTGATATTTTTTTGGATGTTTTTTTTTATTTATAGGTGCGTTAAAAAGGTAACGGCAATTTAAAAACAATTTTGTTTTTTTATCGTAGAGATACACTAAGACTGCATTTTTCGATATTCCTACTTCATAATGACTAAAACTGGTTTTTATAGTTGTTTTAGTATTACATTGCCAGTTTATTTTCATTTCAGCTTGGTTTTTGTCTGTAACAGGTAACAAAAACACTTGTCTATAAGTGTCAACATATATACACGGATATATGAAAACCTTTTTTGATGTTAGTAGATATGGGTGTCTCCCACTTAGAAAGGTGAAAAAGATTTCAATGGTCTTTGCACATTTTTTGGTCAAGCTGAAACAGTCTTCTCATCGAATTCAGAATATCTTGGTGTCAATTTATCAAGGTAAACCGATCTTCATTGTTTTGTAACAAATACTCTCTTGAACCCCTAGCTAAACTTGAGAAATAACTAGGCTAAGGTATGGTAAAAAAAGGATTAAAAATTACCTCAGTATGGTTTTTTTTACCTTTGCAACGTTTTACGAAAGGTGAAACAATACCGTGACAGTCTCGAGATGGTCCGTGAGAGGGCAACGTCAGTGAAACAAAAAACGTTTTAGATATGGCAAAAACATCTCCCCCACTTCACCAGAAAGGCTGTCTGATACATGTCTACAAGGTTAAGCGATAATAATGCTGATGATGATGACCGTTTTTGGTTTCTTGGTTTAAAAAAGATAAGATAAATGTACAAGTTACGTCATCTAGTACTTAAAGAGCATTACTGTTGTAGATAGCATTTTTTTGTTTTACAGGAAGTCTTGACTCTTTTTTTGACTAAACATTGACAAGTGTATCCTAGCCACAAGCAGCATTTTATTTTATCTCTAAACAAAAACATACAATTCCTCAGAAAGAAAATAGGTAGAACTAGCACTATTTCTTATAAAATGCAATTCTAAATGTAGTAGACAGTAGAATTGTGCACGGGAACTATTGCAATCTTTTCGCTGTCAGGTTTTGGAAACAATATCACTTAGGTACATCATGTTAAGGAATACAACAATGTGGAACTATGAGGCTTAGTCTCTAAACTTACGTTTGAAGATAAATATGTGAATGGAAATGTGGGAAAAGTATTCGTATTCACCATATAGAGAGTCCTAACTGCGAAATGTAGCTGCTCTTAAAAATAACACGGTTAGTCTAAAAACATAGACTTAGTTAATATTAACTCTCCCTATCAAGTACGACTATTAAATAAACATATATAATAAAACACGTCTACTTTCAAATTATAAAATGTATAACGCATGCAATATTTATTCACCAAAAACTTGCTGAAATTACCGCATTGAGCTCTGCAATATCAGCGACCTAAACTTCGTCTAATGTAGTTTACGTTTTGTATAACTGCGTCAATAGTAGACCATGAGGTCGTGTTCCAATACGAGAACGTCTGACGTTATTTGTTATTAGTCAGAGGCACTGCTCGCCTATATTTCGAGCAAACTGACTTTGTATGTGTGAGCTATTCTTGTCTGCGTTAGGCCTTTGTCTGCTAGACTGGATCGGTTTCCACAAAGTATTGTTAGACCGCTTCGGCATAAAGCAGAATGATTACACGTGCCTCGTACACTGTGCAATCAGTTACAAATATTATCATATTAGACAGGTATGAATTCAAGTGTTTCATCCCATATATGTTATAAACCTTGTATTATAATTAAGTATTACAAACGCCTCGGTCTCTAAATATCGCATCGGTAAATATTAAAGTGTTGTTTCACCTCGGTTTATTACATATCGTTTAATACGTAAGCCTGTCTTTTAGGAAGGCCTGTCTACAATTGTTTTTCATATAATACAGAATATTAGTTTTTTTCTTTCTTTACTTAAATTTACCGCAAGTTTTACCTGATTTCTTTCTTTTCCAGTTTAAATAAAGTCCTATTATTCAAAAAAAAACATTTAACTTGATATAAAGGTGAAATAGTTTTAGTTGTTGGTGGAATTATGTCTATATCTATCCGAGTATCTTATAATTGAATAGATACACTATCAGTTATGTCTGTTTTCTTTTCATATTTATTTCACATTTCTTGAATTATGGAAATAATTTTCTTGAATTTTCTACCGGGAAAATAACTGGAAAATTTTAATGTTTTTTTATCGGCAGTATATCAACTCTTTTAGGCAGATTCACTTGGTTTCATATGCTTGAGAGCAAGCACTTTCTCACTCGCACGCTTTAAACCTATTCTTTATGAGAACCTATTTGACAATACTCTTTATTGGGGCTTATAATGAGACCACCTTATACTTTCTTAGTGATTTTAATTCTAAAATCCCCCGATAGGTTTGTAGAAACAGTTGTGAGAGACTAGACTACGAACAACAATTATTTTCCAGGTGTTCAGGATCGCTTCCCTTAAGCCACACCCGTTCCAAATGAGCCACCCTGCACCGACCGGTATATGGCGATCTGCACTGGCAGTGAATGCATAGACCAGAATGTGAGCAGGAAAGATATCCGTGAAAGCAAACACAAACTCGGTGTTGTTTAAACCTTAAAGTTAATTGTTTGTCCGCGTTTGGTACGGACGACGTCTGATGTGAATCGTGAACATAAAGTTGAATCATAGAAAAGCTTAAGGAATTATTGAACTGGATGAGCGTGCAGGTGAGGTGTGAAATCCATTAGATAACAACTGTTACATAAAATGTATAACACATGTTACATGGATTGAAATTGCAAGGGATATGAGAAACAAAGTCAGTGAAGTGAAAAGCGAAATTATATCTTTACTGTTATCTTAAAGTAATAGTCAAAGTGTAAAATTCTAAATGGGTACTCTTTAAGATAATTTGAAACCATATTGAATTTTTGTAAATTATATTAAGTTATATAAATTAGAAATAAATACAAATACAAATAAACTATATACAGATAAAAACTAAATCATAGTGTTTATGTTATAGTAAATATTTAAAGTTATAGTGAACGTTTGAATGATTTCAATGACACAAAATAAAAAAATGCTGATTCGACTTTTAAAAGAATCTTCGGTTGCTAAGAAATATAAATTCATCAAACATACTTTAGTAGACTCAGGAATTTTGTAATTTATATACACATATCTTACTCCAGTGCCGGTTCACCAAAATTGAAAGGATATTTAAAATTCCCAGAAGACAATTGACAAAATTGTTTAGCAACCCTTTTATAATTGCATTTATGGGAAGGCTAATATCACATTTCGGTTGTCTATTTTTCACAAATAGGTCTGCGAAAACTCACGTTTTCTTGATTTTATTTTCATTTCCTCCTAAAACGATAGTAAATTAGTACAAAACAACAATTCAAAATTTTAGTCTCTGTGATTTATCTTCCCCAGCTTCTGTAGTCTCTGCCATCTATCTTCCCAAGCCTCTGTAGTCTCTACCATCTATCTTCCCCAGTCTCTGTGGTATCTGCCATCTATCTTCCCAGCTTTTGTAATCTCTGCCATCTATCTTCTCCAGCTATGTACCTTATTCCATCTATTTCCATCTATCTTTTACAGCCTCTGTCATCTATATAGCGCAGCATCTGTATTCTCTGTCTTCTATCTAGCCCAGCCTCTTTAGTCTCTACCACCTATCTTCCCCAGTCTCTGTAGTCACTGCCACCTATCTATCTAAACCTCTGTAGTCTCCGAATAATCTCCCAATTTCACTGTGTTATATACCTGGAAAATCTTCGTGTAACAACTAACGGCAAGCTGTCCGGTATGTTCGAAGTTGTTCTGCTCAGCGTGTACGTTTTTCCTTTATTTGAGGCTGTTTGTAACTGGGCAAAGTATAATGAGCAAGCTTAATGTGTCAGTAAATTTATGTAGATCTACAAAGGAAATAAAAAGATCACATCTATTTCTAAGACATCCTTTTTACTAGTTACCGTAACTCAAAACTTCATTAGTTATTTGTATTTACAGAACGGTTAATGTGTTTTACAGAAGGGTTAAGTGGCTAAATGAAGTTATAAATGTTGTTTTATATTTTTGCTAATTCTAGACTTATGACGAACAGGTTGTCAGGTTCTTCAGAGGACCTACTCCCTTTGCTATTTGCATGTCATCTGAACTTCCTGTCAGCCTTCATGTTCAGCAAATGTTTTGACCTCTATTCCACATCATTATGTTTACAAGTATTACATTTCATCTTCCACTTATTTAACGCATCTTAAAATTACTTCCCATACGCTTACTTCTTACAGTCAAAGTTTAGTAGTAATGTTTTTATTGTATTCTAAATAACCAGATTTTAAAAATTGTTTTCTTGTTTGCCATTAGTTTTATAATTACATGTTCACTGTTAGTATTGTGTATGAATTTGATTAAATTGTTGAAATATTTTTTTCCTCTTAGAAATATTTTCTTATGGGCACTAACGTGGACAGTTTATGCCTTCTACTCCTCGCTTGGTATTACTGGTGCACGTTTTCCCGATTTCAGATAAAACTACAAAGATAAATGGCGCAATGTTTGTGAGAGCCAAGTAAAGAGCATGTATCCGAAGAGAAATAAATGTTAACAGGACTTATCCATGACCCGACCTCTGAAACCTGGACAGCTTCCAATTTTAAACTCCTCTACTAAGTCAGAATCCGTGTAATGCGCTTTAGAGATGTTGGCTTGGAATATTAAAATTTTCAACGAGATTTAATATTTAGAATAATTAAAAATAAGAAGTAAATATGTAATTGATTGAATTTGTATTACTTAATATAATTTGTTCATAGTATTACTCAATATTGTTCGTTCTGTAACTCAAACAATAAAATTTAGATATAACTCTGTAGTGTCACTTAATATTTATTAACAACAGCGATAAATAGGTTGCTTAGTAAACACTATCAAGCGCAAACAACAATTAAATATTAAAATATTCCTGTGTGGTTAGTATGGAATGTCAGCTGACGAGGCAATTAGGCGTGGGGTTTAGGGAGGTAGGATACAACCGGGTCAAACCCCAGCTGAGAATACACTTAGGTTCGTAATATAAATAAAATGTAAATAATAAAGAGAGAATGGAAGATGTCTGTTTAACTACGTAAATGAGAAATCAGGAAGCAGATGCTTTACTAGATTGAATGCACACTATTATTTCTTGAAATAGAGCAATTAATTTCAAAAAGATTCAATTTATCGAACTCGTATATTCTGTTTTCAATAGTGTATAACTTGATACTTTTTGAAGAGTCTCCGAGCGTTTAATGATTCAGAAAATACATACCATCGATAATAAAAGACGTCTACGTCAACATCAATTATTTCCTTTTCGCATACGTTATTTGAAAAATACATTCTAAAAAAAATATTTTCAAAATCGGAAGTAACAAGAAGTGGCTACATTTGAAGAATTTAAAAATATTCTCAATATACTATAACATAATCCTTCCTCACTTTGTATTATGTTATTTTTCAACTTTAGTGATTTATCTTTTTAATGTTTTATAATAGTTGGGCGTCAGTTTACCTATTGTTCAATTTATGTACCTGTAATTTAAATATCTTATCGTACAACTATGACCTACCTTAACCACATTCCTCGTAACTCCTTTCATTATAAAATTGACACGGTATTAATTTAAAAAAGCAATAAAGTATTTTAAATTTTAATTAAAATAACTCATTTCCCACAAGTAATTTCAGATTTCAATTTCTTTTATCTTCCATTTCTTTGTTTACTTTTAAAATAACTAGACATTTGCTTACATAGTATTAATGTTTCCATACACTATAATACAAACACACTTAAACTGTAGTAGGTAAATGTTTCTTTAAAAGGTATAACAGAATTTGGTTATACAAAATAACGAATTTACACTTAGTCCGTAAATCAGTTGTACTTGGCATGACAATATATAAGTTTACACAAAATACTAGACGGTTTGCTTTCATATATGCAACATATACATACATTTAAAAAGGAGAAACTATTTTAAATCTCCTAAAACCTTATATGTGTTGAGTTTTGGAAAAAATATAATCAACCATTATTTTCAAATACACTCGAATTTGTAACAGGTAGTTTCAAAACGGGGATCGGGGCTACACGTTTAAGCTACCTGTCGATTAAATGGGAAAATTCGTTTCTTTTAGGAACTAAATATATCAAACCGGATACTTCGTAGCTATATTTTACTTAAGCACCATAATAATGCAATATAACATAGTGACATTATTCGTGAGGAATTATTTGACACCGAATTGTGATTTGAGAGTAATGTATATGGTTTACTAGGTTTTTAAATAGCTTTTTTTCTTGCTTAAAATGTATTTTAGAGTAATTAACCGAACAGGAAGAAAACTGGAAGTTTTTAGTACATATCATTTATTATCTTAATTTTTATTACTTAAGAGTCCAGTTTGAATAAGGAAAAAATGCCTCATTCAAATCTAAATTTATAGAAACATAATAAAAAGTAAGCTCATCAAATATTATTATAAAAAAAAATCTAATTCACGAAATAGCCCTTAGAAAGACTCCCATCTGGTAGCAAGTAAATTAATATTTAAATAGGAGTAAATACATACAAATTAGACTCATAAGAGTGAACTAACAAAAATCATATTTAAAACTTCTCAATTTTTTTTTATAATTTATAATTTAAAAAAATTAATTTTTAAGAGTATATATTTTACATTTGACAAAAATAATTTACATATTGGACAGTATTTCAGCCAGGCGGGAATAAACTAATTAAGTGGCACCACATGCCTTTCCCAGACATTCGTAAGCCCTTCTAACCAATTGCTTTATTTCCAATTCACTGCTCCCAAACGTTCACGAAAAATTACCTCAATTAAACAATGACTGAAATAAAACGAGTCTCGAAATATCCCATCCATGTCCTCCACCCAATGCCCCTTTTACAATTTATAACGTTTAAGAAAGCATTAAAATAATGGTAATTGAGTTTGTTAATTTAATTTATAGAATTAAAAACTGAAATAAAAAATCGATATGTGAAAGGTATTTAGTTAGGATTTGAGAAAGCTAATGTTTTCTAATGTAAGCTAACCGGTTGACAAATGACTTGGCCTTTTGTTAGTGTCCGTTGTAGCGCCAACGTTTGAAGCAATGACTTACATTACGCATCAACTAAATCATTGGGGTTAATAGACATTTAACGTTTTTTTAAAAGTTAGTATACATTGTAGCTATATAATAGTGTAATATAACATAACACACTGTTTGATAAGAAAACCACGTCTTATGAAGTGTCCTACTTGTAGTAAAGTAAAGTTAATTGTGTGACTTTTTAAAATATTTATTTTTACATTATCAGCTGTACCTTTTATTATTTGTTCTGCATACTTAGGACATGTTTATATCGCCAAGTATTTTTTCACAGTACTGCCAAATTTTGGGTTAGAAATAAATGACAACACTGTTCTACTGCGTGGTTTTTACTTTAAAGTAAGGCTTAGACGCAGTAATTAATGTCAAAGCGGTACCTTGCCTCAAGGGAATCTACAACGGGACAAACGATTCTACCGTTTGAACATAATCAGAGTGTTCACTAAATCTAGCCCAGGGGGACTATCACGAGCAGATTGCAAATGTCAAATATCTCAACTGAATCCAAATTATACAAGCTAAGGCTAAATTGTGGAACCCTGAATAAATTGAACAATCACAATGAGCTTAATACAAGAAACGAGTTTCTGACAATATAGTTCAGACTCTACTTTAACAAACAATTTGCTCTTGTTTTAGGTTTTCAGGTGAAGTTAATTCAAAACAGTGTCCAAGCCTATTTGTTATTCTTGTATAATTTAGCTTATGTACTGTTTAAATATGTAGTCACATGACGCTCGTCCCGAAACATTAATATTTGAAGACAGAGTTGCTCAAGGAGCACCTGTGTGCCGCCAAATCGTAGAGGTTCAATAAGAAACATAACTTATGTCTTTACGTGAGAGAAAATATATACTTACCTTGTGCAACGGAATGTTATGATATTCAGAAAAATTAATTTCTTTCTTTCACTGTTTTCATATTTTACGAACCGGCTCTATTTTGTTTAATTTTTTAACAATAAATTAAATATTCTGTGGTCATGCTCAAAAATAATCTCAACCTAAAGTTATCGAAATAAAAGTTGTTTTTTGCGTCTCGCTTATAAAGACGGGTTCTCCAATCGGATAATAATTTCAATATTACAAAAATAGGATGTATATAAATTGTTTTTATCCATTCTTTATTTAAAGATTTTTTCTATTTAATTTTGAATAGTTGTCATTTGGCATAATAATTAAAATTACTGAAGTGATTAGTTTTCTAATTATTTATTCATAATAGTTTTAACATTGTAAACAATTCAATTTTATAAGAATATAATAATATTGTTTTATTAAATAAACATATATAATTACTTTTTAAAATGTGACAACTTTACAGTGTATTGCTTCCTATAAAATATAATTTTACTTTTAAAACAAATATGCTAAAGTTGTTCAAGTTATTACTTGTAACAAAATAATATGTGGCAAAACAATCTTTTTTAAATCGTTGGCATTTTTTGTATTTATTTAATTCTTGTCATCTTCAATAATTACAATTTATTTTAAAATTAATTTTGAAAAGAAGGTGTATCATGATTTTGTCGCTGTTCTACATTCCCGAATGAGCATTATCTAAGTAAAATGTAAGACATACTTTGTCGGTTTAAATTTATTGAAGTAAAAGCTTTCACTTTAGCCTCTGAGCTACCTCTTATATCCAGGGATATACAATGAAGATTACAACGTCGGTAATTTGAATTATGAAAACCAAACGAATCTTATTCATTTAAAACTTACACGTAACATACTACTGCAAGAAAAGTATCAAAAACTTTCTGAGGATTATTTATGTGTATCGTTACCAATAGGGGTTTGCTTGTCATACGGTTTATAGGCTGTATACACTGATTAAGATGCTTAGTGCGGTCGGAAACGTTATGTCTCAGTGAATTTTTAAAGATATTTATTTCAATTGCAAGGTGTGCAAGTGGCTATTTATAAAGTTCAGACGTAATTCTCTGATCCCCATGCACAACAAAGGTCATAGGTTTAAAGGTGTTTGTTTAAAAAATTTACCTATTTAAAAGGAAATAAGCACAATTTTTCAAGTTTGAATTTATGAGGTAGTCCAACTAGATTCATAGGTTACAGTTGACCGCCTTTTATTTGCTCATCATTGACCATGTTTTTCCATTTACTCAGTCCTAGACGTTTTCCAAATGGATTTTCAAATATAAAAATTTTTCGCCGTGAAAAATATATTAAATGAAATTTACTTGCACCAATGGGTATTTAAAACTTTTCTTTTATTACTGCATAAAATTTGTAATTTTAAGTAAATGAAGAAATCAGGTACGTTCTTTAAACTAAAATGTTTTTCGTATAACCTCCATGAAGCATCTAGTTGTGTAATGTTTGATGACAAAATATAACTGGGTTAAGTTATAGTTCATTTTTTATATAACGAAGAAAGTAGTTGTATGCTCCGAGGCCAAGAGACAAAGCGTGCTTGTCAGTACCTCCTAGAAAGCAAGGCCAGAGCACCCTGTACGAGACGTCACACGGTGAGGCTGACTACACGGAGTAAACATCTAGCCTTTACCCTTACCCGAACCGTACGGTTACTACGAAAGTATTATTAAGTAAGTTTTAATACAGTTTGTTTTTAGTAATAAAAGTATAGTAGTTAAATGTCTTATCTTTTGGAAAGAAATCTATTGAAAAACTAAAATTTGCTTTCAACAACTTGTAACTGGTATTCACTTGTTGAATTTCTATTAGAATCGACTATTACAACCAAATCTACACATGCTCATCCATATGACTAAAAAGCATGCGTTAAAATAACGAACTTACCATTTCAAAAAAACAAATCTTGAAGAATAAGATCTAGAAGAAATGAAGTTTACTAAAAAAAGCAGATCCATTAGGGAAGAATGCATAACATAAACGTTATTAGTGAAGATTAACTATCAGTAACCATTATCACATTGCTCACTAACTCAAACGGAAATAATAATAAGAGTGTAAGTGGTAGTTTAACAGATCTTACAATATATTTGAAATATATTGGGTTCATACCTTATAATTAAAAATTTTAAAAAATAAAACTTCAAGCTGTAACTGGAGGATAGTTTTGCTTTTCTACTAATCCATATAGTAATTTTACTGTAATAGATTAGTAGCCTAATGTAGATATAAGTGCTAGATAGCCTATTACTAGAGATAGCCTATAACTTTATAACGAACATATTTGCAAGCCCAAAACCAATGCATCACAACTCTACTACAATGTGAATAGAATTAGTAGTTAAAGATTATAAGGAAATCAAAATTGTAAAAAAGTGTATTGAAACATCCCATCGTTGTAGGATTCTATTTTTTAAAAAATTTTCTGTTTCCTTTCTGAAGAGCTAATTGCACTCAAACTATCATTTCTACTGGAGCAGTAATTTTTCAAAAGTATGTTAGTAGTACACTTTAATACCATTCAACCGATGAACCTTATAGTTGTGATCCAAACAACTAGCAAACTCTGTTAGGTATCCTCCTTTAGCTACAGAATCAAGAGCAAAATTGATCAAGAATGTTCTTTTGTTATATATATATATATATATATATATATATATATATATATATATGAAGTTAATATATTACTATTGTAAGTAATTCTATCCACCATTAAGTGCAATGATTATACCTTGTGTGATGAGGCGCCTTTCAGTCACTTGACCATTGTCAAGTTATTATAAGATTATAATAAGATTTGAAGAACATTATAGAGCATTCAAAAACAAAAATTCAAAAGTATCAAATGTTGCAGCACACCTAATATCACATAAACATGAAATAACAAATTACGAAAATAACTTGACCATACTTCAAATAAATAATAACCCAATAGAACTAAACTCACTAGAAAAATACCACATTTATAAAAACATACACAACAATTTAATGAATCTACAAACAACATATACAAAAGACATACTATTCAAAAACATTATACAAGAGACTCAAGAGGAAACGTGTATGACGTCAGCAAGTATCAACACCTGCTGAGAAAAATTGAGAAAAAGTAATCAGTGATTCGACAATGGTCAAGTGACCGAAAGGCGCCTCATCACACAATGTAAAATCATTGCACTTAATGGTGGATAAAATTACTTACAATAGTAATACATTAACTTCATAAAGTCAGTGCAACGGAAAAACAATGGATAACGTTTTATATATATATATTAATACATTCTTGAATTTTGTAGTCCAATTCGTTCGGCAAATCTTAATTAAAAACTTTAATATTAGCTTATGACTATTGACAAAAGTTCGGATAGTTATGAACTAATGTGAAAGTGAATAATAAATTCTTCTTCATACTTTGCAGCAATTATTGAATAAAATGTACTAAAACATTACTATTTGTGTAACTGCTTTTTTGGATAGACAAACCACCACGACTTATATCTTTTAAAAGATAGTAACTGTCATCAACCTCCAAATTTTCAACAAAAACTAATTTTGCTTGACGTAAATCCTCAGCTATTTGAAAGCACTGTAACAGCAATTGCCACTCAAATATGTTATGACTGGCGTATCAGTTTCAATATTTTTGAAGTCTTCTTTTAAAATATGTATAATTGGCCACAGTTAGGCCACAGTTGCTCAAGAAATCATTAAAAATATATAATTAGGGTGAAATTATTTTTTTATATTTCATTCATTACACTCACATCAAAATTTTTCAAAAAACGATTTTATATTAATAGCACTAAATAATTTCTACTTAACAATAATTTGGCACTGAATTCTCAAGTTTGTTTTGTGATTCATACAATCACCTTATTGATAAATGATATTGCCTTCCAGCAAGTTGTTGATACTCTCCAAACCTCTCTTGTAAGGTATACTTTTTTAGTTATCCCAATAAAACATAGTTCATATTCAACTCTTCAAAAAACAATATCTCACTATCTCTAGCATTCCATGTAAGGGGCTGAATAATACTGTTTGTGTTGGTTTGCTCAATTTGTTTGTAGAGGTGCAACACTTCCACGCGTCCAA
This sequence comes from Prosapia bicincta, assembly GCA_036971475.1. Lineage (NCBI taxonomy): Eukaryota > Metazoa > Arthropoda > Insecta > Hemiptera > Cercopidae > Prosapia > Prosapia bicincta. Next base: position 175,906,130 of record JBAIZL010000002.1, read on the forward strand.
CCTATCTAACGTGTCATGCAAATAAATCATTTTCTCAGGTATGAAATTCTCCTTCAAAATAAGCTACTGGTATGGATCTTTGAAATGTTGCCCTTTAAGTGGTGTTTTAACATTAGCAATTTTCCACCATGTTGTAATAATGTCAATGAAATCAAATGTTTCATGAGAATGTTCAATGTTGGAACCAAATTTCACCAGTGCTTCTTTTACCATCTCAGAAAAAATGTTTTTAGCTAACTAATCATTTTGTCTCTCTGGTGAATTTGGGAATAATGCCTACAAACTCAATGGGTAACCATACTTCAGCAATTTGTCATTCTCTGTTTGGTGAAGTCTTTCAAATCATTAAATGATGCACATTTCGATTCGCCTGTTTGGTAATCAGAAGAATTTAAACATTGATATTTTTTGTATTCAACCAGTTGTTTCTGATGCACTTGAGTAAGTGTACGGAGTTAAACAAATAAAACAGAGGTCTAAAAGAGTTGACTGCATGAAGATATACAATACTCAGTTGTTTATTTTTAGAAAAATTGTTTTCACTAAAATTGTTTATTAATGTCTTGTTTTCACTAATAACACAAATAAATATGATGTCCTATTTGCTCTACATTAACAATTATTTATTTGATACAAGAATATATGAGTTCATGACCTATACTTACAACAGGTGATATGTTTACAACCTATTTAATTTTGAACTGATTCTGTTTACCATGAAAACAAGGCTGATTTGGTAGTTGATGAATTAATTAAAGCAGTATTACTAAAGCAGTATATTACTCCCCTTATAATCTAGGTAAGATTGGATGTGAATTACGTCCATTAAGAGAATTACTTTTTTTCACCTTATTTCAAAATTCCATACTATGTTTGTGCCTAAGTAAGGAAAGCTTGTTTTTCTTCCACACTTGGATCATTTAAATAGTTATTACACAGAGTTTTAATAGTTTTTAGATGAGGTAGAGTGATAACATTTTAATGTCTTAAATGTTTCTATGCATGGGACTTATTGTATATAGTGGTGAAGACAGTACCATAATGTCAGTTGAATATCTTAATCTTTCTTTGGGTATTGTAGTAAATAAATTTGTTCTGCAATGAATTAGTATGCATATTCTCACGTGTTTCAAGGGACAGATTGCTTATAATACTGGACAGATATGATCCATGACCTAATATTAATGAACAATTGTCAATGTCGTTATTTTGTTTCTCCTCTAAAAGAGATAACATTTCTATAGCATTTTCAATCTCACCCATCCTATTAAACACAAATGGCATTTTCTTCTTGCACACATAAATAGGTATTTCCTTACCAAACAAAAAGGTTTCTAAATTCAAATTACTGCAAATAATAACTGAAAATATAACAACAGGTCCTGGATCATGTATTAATTTAAATATAGTTACTTTATTATTTTGAACGAACTTTAACCATCGTTTTGGAGGTTGAAAATTATTTAAAATGTTTATAAGTTCATACAAATCAGAAAAACAGTTGGCGTTTTTGTCTTGCAAATTTTGTTGTTTACTCAATTCTAAGGTTTTTCTTAAATTATTTTCATCTATCCTTTTCAACTCTTCTCCTATACTTTCAAGGATAACCTCAGATTTTGTAAAATATTCAGGACAGTTTTGAAATTTACGTGGCACAGCAGTAGCTTTTAGTTTTGGAAATTCCAAATTAAAAGTTACTGAATATATTTCTGTAAAACTGCTAATTAAATCTGCTTCTGGAAAAACAAATATACAAACTTTAGAATATTTTGTATACGAAACTGTATGTAGTCAGTAACTCACAACCTATAGGTTGTGTGAGCGTTTGCTTAGCGACGCCCTAAACACTAAAACAAAAGATTGTAGATTTAAAATTCGTTTTACACGTGAAACAAACTGCACAACTTAGATATAAACACAACAACTTAACAACATACATAAAATGATTTGTTTCACTCAAAGAAATGTTGTAGAACAGCACAAAATAGCAAAACAATTCCGCACGAACAGTTCGTCTGCCTCAAGGATAATAGGTCACAGAGCTGTGACGTCAGAGCGCTCTGGCCTTGTTTTCTAGGAGGTACTGCCCCAGTGCGCACGAAAGAACATACTTCACCAATTCATTTCGGTTTTAGACTCTCAGGGCGACAAACTAATATCTACTTTTCTAAAAAGATTTTGCTTTTAGTGTGTTCGTTTTATATTGTAGGATGTAAGTTTTATAACGGGATGTTGTGTATTTAGATTGGCATGAATATCCAGCTTAGTACATTTTAAAAGTATACCTGCGAAACATTCGCTTACCGTACCGAATATTAGCATACGGCGTTTTATTGTGAGGCAACCCCCTCCCCTCAAACTATTCTGCACATATGCTTCTTTACCAAATCATTTAGCTATTTAGAGAGCTCAAGGGTCTTAAATGTTTGCTTCATTTCGATAATTACTAACATTTCTTTTAAAGTATACATCGGAGCAAAAACTAAGTCTTCTTTTACAGAAAAAAGTTAACAGGATTTAGTGTACAATATAAAATCATTAAGAATGTAATGTAATTATAAAATTTATAAAACCAAATCTTAACTTTTTTATTGCAGAATGTTTTGAATTAGTTAAACGTGAACCAGGGTTTCTTTATTTCACCACCTATTCAGAATATCTTTGGAATTTATATTTTTAATCGATACCTACTGATATAAATAAAGATCAATAAAATTGAATGATATTCCAAAACTTGTAAATTTAAATTAGGAAGACAGAAAGGTATTTTCTTTGAAATGTTTCTTCTAAGGTAAAATTGCACAGTATATGAATTCTACAGCATTGACTTTTTTTCCTTGTGGTCTCTTTTACAACTTTATTTCTCTTTCTATCCTACAAAATCCATTATTTCTCCCTAACCCTCTTTTTGTAGGCCTACATTTAATCGGTAGATATTACAAGAGACATGTTTTGTTTTATATATCCACACTCACTTTATCCTTAACATCCACAAACCTTATTTATCCTCGCAGTTACTTACGGAGCACCTTTTTCCCTACTGCTCCAGGATTTACAATTTCTGTTCCTTAAATATGACACGTTTTTTCAGAATGGCCATACATAGCTTTCCACTCTTCACCCCCTTAAGGTAAATTCTTTTACTCAAACAATTATGTGCATACTATGCACATCAAATGGGAGTTCATTTGATTTTGATAAATACAACCTTATTACTCGTATGTAATAAAAGTTTCTAACCTATTAAAAAATTTAATAAATATTTTAAAGTGATTTTAACTTGAAAGGAAAATACGAGACGTTTTTTCGTTTATATTTTATAAAAAAAAGTATATTTACCCAAAACTAATTAGCTGACTCAATTTCAAGGCTGTCTACTTTTTAATTTCAAATTCATTTCAACTTTTTACTTCAAACTTGACCGAAATACGTAATGCAAATATAAACAGAGAGAGGAAATTTTAATTAAAATGCTTAAATAAGAACGTCAAACTGTATGTCTCAGGGATCCAAATCAGAATAGAAAATAATGTTTTGAATGGTTTTATTTTTTGCACTCTTTTTTAAAACAAGGTTGTTTGAATTTAAGTTTTAAATAGTTTACTAGTGGAATAACATAATGTATATTACTATATGAAATTGTTTTTTTGTAGCTGTTTTTTAATTCTTAATATTTTCCCCGATGAATCTGCCGTATTGCCTTACCTATAAAATTGTAGGTAAAGGTTCATGTTTAGTTTTTTAATCCCCTTATACGAATATTTGTAATATATTTCAATTTATTATACATTATGGTTTTTATTACCATTTTCTTTTCTATTTTCATTATTCCTAATAACGTTAAGGTCTAAAATATTATATATCTAAAGCCTGCATACATACGTTTATATTATATAATAATAATATATATATATATATATATATATATATATATATCAGTTTATTCTTCAAACAAAAGTTCCTCTCCCTCAGCATACGTTGTAGGTTCTGGCTTAAAAAAGACGGATAACACAATTGTTAAATGAACATTAGGTGAAACGAATTCACAACGCTTCATATGAAGGTACCTGGTGAATGTTGAGTCTACGTTTCTGTTCTGTAAATGTGGCAACATCGCTGTGTCGGTTGCGAATCATTAGTTAAAAGAGTAAGTCGGGCGACAAACACCTGTGCTTTTAGAAACAGCCGACTTCACCAAAAACACTGTGAAAACAGACGAAAACAAATCGTCCTTATTTATGTTACGTGTTCTATTTGGCATTGAGCCGAAAAACTTGGAAAGTTTAATGTTTTCGCTACCAAACAGCTGATTGTTTCAATAAAATCACTAAGCGGGAACATAAACTTATTTCAAGTTTTATATCTGTATATTTTATAAATATGAACAGATGTTTATGGTTGTTCTAATACGAATGTAAGCTATCCAAAAGTTGCAACATGAGGAATTAACCATCATTTGGCCACAATAACAATGACACCGACAATTGAGAGGCTATTATAAAATGTATACAATTGTAGTTTAAACAAATAAAACTGAGTTATTATTGTGTCAATTAAAATGTGCTAATAATGTCTCTTTAATGTAGTTTTGGCTGTTTCATCATCATTTGTTTAATGAAATTAGGTAGCTCTATTCTATAGCTTCATACACGATTATTTAAACTGATTAAGAAAATAGTTTATACAGATTTTATTCTTGTATTGTTTTCGAAATTTCAGGATATTATTAAGCATTTTTAACAGAAAAATTAAACAAAAAATCTAAATATTCGCCTCAAAATATATAAATACTTATGCATACATTTATCATACCATTTATATTTTAATAAGTTAAAACCGACTTATTTGTAGAAGACTATGTTGTAAGCATATTTTGTAAAGTTTTTCGTTTCTGCTAGTACTAACATAATTCATCGAATACAGTTGCATTGCCTTTCCTAGTGAACTCATCCCTCTATTTTGTATGTTCTTCTCTTGTAAGTTGTTTTCTTTAGAACTTTCTTTGTAATGGATCAGTATAATGAGAACTCTAAGAGATGGAGGATATAAGAAATCTGTGAGCTCACAGATGGAAAGGTAAGAGGCTGAATATTTGTGCTGAATATTGTGTGCTCAGTATAGATACATATAAAAAAGTCTAATTTGGGACCTGATGTGTTGTAAGAAACTCGCAATTTTCCCCCAAAAAATTGTGTACGTACGTCATAGCAAGAGAAGTGGACATTACTATTTTCTACAACTTGTGATTGAAGAATAAAAATCAATATGACGGCACACTCTAAAAACAAATTACTTAAATTAAATTTAGCAAGAAACCAATCAGCTCAAAGTGAAGCCGTACGAGGTTTCTGGCACAACGAGATTGTATTAATTTCGGTTAAAAAAAATCTTCACTACTTTCACCGTTATAAAATTGAAATGTATATCTTAGTAACTTGCACAATTTGTTAAAGGATTAAGAAGAGAAAATATTGACCTCGTGGAACTCTTAATAGCTTTTACAGAGTCGTTTATCTACCTGACCTCGACCAAGTAATATTATATGTCTCCGCACCATACCCTCTTCTAAGAAGAGGGATATAGAAACGTAGATGGAAACTGGTAAAATTAAGAAGATAACATACTGACCTCCTGGAACTCGTAATCGCTATTACAGGGTTGTTTCCCCTCCACAACCGTGATATGAAGGAGTATATAGAAAGGTAGATGGAAACTGATAAAATTAGGAAGATGACATAGTGGCCTCCTGGAACTCGTAATCGCTATTACAGGGTTGTCTCCCCACCACAACTGTTGTATGAAAGAGGATATAGAAAGGTAGATAAAAACTGATAAAATTAGGAAGATGACATAGTGACTTCCTAGAACTCGTAATCGCTATTACAGGGTTGTCTCCCCACCACAACCGTTGTATGAAGGAAGATGACATAGTGACCTCCTGGAACTCGTAATCGCTATTACAGGGTTGTCTCCCCACTACAACCGTGATATGAAGGAGTATATAGAAAGATAGATGGAAACTGATATAATTAGGAGGATGACATAGTGACCTCCTAGAACTCGTAATCGCTATTACAGGGTTGTCTCCCCACCACAACCGTGATATGAAGGAGTATATAGAAAGTTAGATGGAAACTGGTAATATTAATAATATAATATAATGATCTCCTGGAACTCGAAAATCGCTTTTTCACGACCGTTTATCTACCTGAACTCGACCAAGTATTAAAATTTTTTCCCCACCATATCCCCTTCTAGGAAGAAGGAAATAGAACGATAGATGGAAACTGGTAGCATAAGGAAGAGAGCACATTGATCTCCTGGAACTTGTAATAGCTTTTACAGTTTCGTTCATGTTACTGACGACCAAGTTATGAAATGCGTCTCCCACCGCACCCCATTCTAAAAAAAAGGATATAGAAAGATAGATGGAAACTGGTTGTTATAAAAAGATAACATAATGATATCCTGGAGCTCTTAATAGCTTTTACATTACAGTTTATGTAACTTCCTCGACGAAGAAAATAGATGTGTCTAAACACTAAACCCCCATGTTAGAGATATACAAAAATATAAATGAATGTGGGTAGGATTAGGAAGAGAACATAACGATCTCCTGGATCTTGTAACAGCCTTCACTGGATCGTTTATCTACCTGATTTCGACCAAGAAATATTGTGTCTTCCCACCACACCCCCTTTTTAACAGAAGGACATAGAAAGATAGACGGAAACTGGTAGGATGAAGAAGAGAACATAATGTTTACCTGGAGCCGGTTATCACTTTTATAGGGTCGTTTATCAACCTGACCTTGATCTAGTAATGAGATGTGTCTCCCTACGTCACCTCCTTGTAAGAAGGAGGATATAGAAAGATTCATGGAAACTAGCAAAATTAAGAAGATAACATAAGGATCTTCGGAAAATCGTATTAGCTTTTACAGGGTCGTTTATCTACCTGACATTGAAAAAGCAATGAGATGTGTCTCTCCACCAAACCCCTTTCTAAGAAGAAAGATAATGAAAGATAAATAAAACAGGTAAGACCAAGATAAAAACGTAATGATCTCCTGAAACTGGTAATCCCATGTACAGGTCACATACCTAACTAGTCTTAAATAAGTAATGAGATGTGTCTCCCCACTTCACCCATTTCTACGAAAAAGGCTAAGCAAAGGTAGTTTGAAGTAGATAGGATTCAAATAAAAACGTAATGATCTCCTGAAACTGGTAATCCCATGTACAGGTCACATACCTAACTAGTCTTAAATAAGTAATGAGATGTGTCTCCCCACTTCACCCATTTCTACGAAAAAGGCTAAGCAAAGGTAGTTTGAAGTAGATAGGATTCAAATAAAAACGTAATGATCTCCTGAAACTGGTAATCCCATGTACAGGTCACATACATAACTATCCTCAACCAAGTAATGAGATGTGTCCCCTACTTCACCCCTTTCTAAGAAGAGGGATAAGCAAAGGTAGATGAAAGTAGATAGGACTAAGAAGAAGACGTAATGATCTATAGTCCTGGTCAACAAACTGGGTGACACACTCTCTTTGGGGGCGGGAAGGCAATTTGGGAGGGGGGAACAGTTGGAAATTATTTAGATAAATTAAATATGTTTAATAATATAGGAACAAACTTGATGTCGCTAATGACTTGGGTTGTGCCTTTACTAAAATACAACCTAAGGCATGCTAGTGTATTAAATATCTGTACAGTCTCGAGGCTCTCAATAAAACGTTTTACTCTTATTAGCTAAAATTTACCTTGCAAATTAAAACTTGGAATGTTATATCATGTTTCTTGTGAAATTATGTATAAATAAATTGTTTTAATGTATATATTTGATTCTTTTTCATGTAATCATACCAATTATTTATAGTGTAAAGTGAAGGGGGGAGTGGGAGAATTTCATCTCAAAAGGAGGGATGCGTGTACCAAAAACGTTTTGGAACCCCTGATCTATAGGAGTCGTTAATCCTTTGGACTGAGTCATTTACCACCTGTGGTTAACCAAGTGATGAGTTGTATCACTTCTTGTAAGAAGAAAGATAAGGGAATGTGGATAGAAGGTGACCCGCAAACTCAGTTTTGTTGGATTTCTAGATGCCATCGCTTATATAAAACACTTAAACAGGGTTTTTTGTACTAATTCCCACTTTTGTATAAAAAAATACTATTAATAAGTTTCTTTTTTCTGCAAATACTTTTTAAAAGTTAATTTTTTTATTAGGGTCTGTTATTAAACGTACCAACAAAATCATAAATTAGTTGAACATATTTGAAGCAGAGAGTTGAAAAAAATACAAATGTTTTTACCTTTTCTCTCTGTATTCAAACACAAGCAATAAAGTGTTTTAAATATATCCTCTACCGTTACGGGCTGCTGCCAGTATATTTTACGCGACAATGGATTATATTCAAGTAAGAAAGGAAACTGAAGCAAGAAATAAAAGGCAGAACGTTGTATCAGAGCACAAGTGACTGGAATCTGGAAAGCGTCCAACTTTAAAACTCCTGTTTTACATCAAATTAAATTTACCTCTAGTTTTATAAAACTTTTTTTTATATTTTCCATTACAATAAATATAAACCTCAACATCTGAAAACAGTAACTCTTATTTAGTATTTCGTTTTTTCAATGTATCGGAAAAGAGGTTACAATTAGGCTGTTTCAAATGTTCAAATATTTTGAACAGGTTTTATGATAAAACAACTTTGATGAAAAAGTATTTAAACGTACAAAGGTGTCTGAAAAAGGAAATGGAGCAGTAAAAATAAGGAATTACTAAATTTGTGTGAGTTTGAACTAACAAGTCTATTTATCATATGATTTTTAAGTCGCACTCATTCTCTGACATGACTACAAATATAGAGCGTCAGGTTAATGCCACTCCAGGTAGAAGCTCTCCTAAAACTGTTCCCCATCAGCTCTACCTCTCTACAAATCCTTTTATAACCCTTTCCTCTCTCCAAATATCCATATCATTCCAAATACCCTATACTGAATAGTAGGGAAAAGTTTCTCTACTCCGGTTCCGAGAATATATCTTCAGGTAAGGAGCAGTGTCACAACTACCTCATTCCCAAGACCATTTCTTAAATCTACAAAATTTTCATATTCCTTTTTCTTACAGGAGAATGATTTTAAAAGAGGGAACTTTTTATAACCCCAACAAAGAATAGGTATACTTTGGATGCGCGATCCAGCACTAGTGACGTCATAGTATATTTATTAAGCTTCGTATCAATGAATGCTATACCCATACCTTTCTCTTATCTATATTCATAACATTTTCATATTTTTCACAATTTACAAGGCACAGTAACTGTCCGCCTTAAACTTTTAAAAACACTTCATTACGTAATAGTGAATTTAAACTAGTAAAACATTATTTTTTCTCTTTCTTAGTACAATACAATATAGTACTTTTCATTCTTCACACCTTTTATAAACTCTATCTATTGGGATATTCATCGGTTAGATTTGTCCTCCCATACCAGCTTATATACCATTACCATACGGCTTATTCTAATATAATTAGATGAGCTTTTTCCTACCAATGAGTCAATCTATAGATCTTGAAGATTCATATTCATATAACAATGTTCATTAGCCTCCCATCTATCTATATATTTTCCATCAACCACTATATTTGCACCCATCCATTGGGCTGCATCCAACTATTCACGCATCTATAATACTGGTTAGATTTGGTTCAAGTGGTTTTATGATGAGATCATTTAGTAGGCCTTAACGAATTTTTAATGTTTTCCTATTGGGAAATACTACGAAATATTGAAGTCTTTTCCGGCATTTCGAATGCTAGCGACCACTTTTTGCTAGCAAGAGTTTTAATACATCTCTATCACAATGTTTCCGTAATTCATCCAGGAGCGAGTTGTGTGGACAGTGGGCAGGAGTAAGTAAGTACAAGGCTCTTTAGTTCGTCACAGCTAACACGTAATCATCATGGCATCTTCAGAACGTAAATAGAGCTATATTAGTAATATATTTCTTATTTGTGATACAAGCCTTACTTCTAATATAGAAAATGTTTCCATCTTTATATCGTCGCCAGAGAATCAAGGTTTTTGAATTGTGGATTATGAGGGAGCACAGCATCAATTAATTTTCAATCTGTTTTGAATTGTGAGACTAACGCATTTAAAAATGTTACTTCAAACAAATTTCTTGAGGTCTGAATTAATAAGGGAAGGGAGGCTTTCAAAGAGTAAATAAAGGGTTTGCCTCATTATTAAAGAAAAACCTCTGAAATTATTTTCATTTATGAGTGTCTTTTTAAAAAATACTGAGTCGCAATTCACTGCTTCTGGAAGCATCGGTTCTAACCCCAAAACGAATAAAAGCAAGAGAGTTGTTTCCAGTATCCTGGCAACGCACCAAACTAAACACCCGGCTTTGATCTCAGCTGACCGCGTAAGTTATGTTTATTATTAATGTGGTTGTAAAGTTATTTTATTACCACTTGTACCATTTTAGACAAGATCAAATACTATTTATAATATAAACTTATAAATATAAGAATGTAGTTGAATAAGCTTATGGTAGGTGTCGCTACAGATTGAAATTGTGTAACAGATATATTATGAAAAGTGTAATTATAATTGTAATTAAGAAACTAAAAATTGAATGGCTTACATTACGTCGGAGGAGATAAAATAATTTGCTCTTAATTATTTCATACTCCGTTTCAATCTCTATAATAGAAAACTAATTGTTTTAAATATGTGTAACCCGTTATAGATATTAATTATTTCAATAAATTTACCACTTGTTTTCCAGAACTGTACAAAATCTGTGGTTTTAAGACATATTACTTGTTTAGAAAAAAAAATAAAAAAGGACCTCAGATAATAATCAATAATTAAATAAATGTCTCAATTGATTACAAAAATACAGAATTTGCAAATACCAGATATATTTCAAAAACCGTTGAAGTATTTTTGTAAATTGTTCTTTACTCCATATTTCTAAATTTTCATCATTTAAAAAAAAAATCCGAAGCGGTCTTTTTTGGTCTTCCTGAAACATTTATGTAAACACTTTAAGAAAATAATTACAAAGAAAATGTTAGCAAAAGGCATTTAGAGTCCTTTACGCTATGATAATGCTTTGTACAATATATATAAGGTGTATTTAATTCCAGTGTTCTACGCAAGATTATCCTTATAAAATAAAGTTATATATAATTTTTCGAGCTTTTTTACATTATTTTACCTCAGCAATATGATCTAATAATGACTTGATGGCCCGCTTCCAAATGTAGTACTTGAATAAAAATATATTTTATAAGGGATTTCACAGTGACATGTAACCCTTCCTGAACACATAACTACATGATCCCCAATATATTATCTAAATCTAATACAGGGTTTTATGTCGTCCCCTCAATACTGCCTAAGTACATGATTCTATCTTATTATTCGTTGGGCTATAATAATAATACTGTATAAACGCCTTGAAGATTTAATACCATAATTTTAAATATACAAAATTATAACCTAATAAAGTATAATTCCTTTGCATCAATTTTTAATTTAACTTTTACAAAAGTAGGAATCTCGAGGAGTTCTAAAATAACTATGTCTTAAAACTTTAAATTTGTATCTAAAAAAAACTCCTCACATATTACAATAATAAAGTCTACATTATTTACAGAAAGTCAAATAAATTGTGGCTCTTCTGAAACTATATATCTACACATTATAAATAGGGTTTTGTCTCTAGAGATAATAAATATATGAAGCCTGTTATCCGTTAAACGACCCCATTGTCTTACTTCTGTAACAACTGATTAACGATGGCGATATTTGTTTCCTCTAGTATGGAGATCAACAAATTACACTTATATCCTTAATTTTATATTTTCAGGTGAGAAAAAAATTATGTTTAAAATAAACCAATCAAAGGAACCGTGAAACACACTCACTCCAAGAATGTAACTTGAAGTTATGTACAGATTGAAAGTGATCTTTATCACTTAAATAAAACATGTGCTTCAGGAAACAGGTTAGCCTATGTCGTAGTAGAGAAGGCTATATCGTATTAGAGATATAGTATACTATTGTAGTTTGTAAACATTTAACAAACGAGAATTCCATGCCCACTGGAAGCTTAATGTCTCTCCATTGAGGACAACTAAGATTTTTTTAAAAAAAACCCTCGGTACACAACTGCATGAAATAACATGTAAACTGAAAAGGAATAATGCCATAAAGAACAGAAGGAAAGAGAAAATTCAACATAAAATAATAAAGAGTAAAATAATTGGTGCACAACTTGCCAATACGATACATAGCTACGTACAGATGTCGCACAGAAGTAACAAAATCACTTACACAAGAGAGTGCTGCGTTCGTATGGCGTTGTCGCCAAAACAGCAAGCAATTGCCTATGTGACTTCTTGTAAATTAAAGTAGATGTAATTTATTTTTCACTATCTTTAAAAGAAGATTCTGGTTTGTGGATGGCAAATATTTAATAAAAAAACAATTAAAAAACTTGAAGTTATCTAGTTATATTTCTATTTTCATACCTTAAATTGGAAATATCTAAAAATACTGGACTTTAGTACCAAAATAGTCGTTCCAACCTATAACTTTTCCTTAATATGCTAGGCCAAATTGTTATTTATTTCAATTGAATATACATGAATGTAAAAGATTCGTACATTCTTTACACAATAGAGTTCCAGAAAAATAATTTGTGTGTGTGTGTGTGCGTGTGAGTATGTGTATGTGTGTTTGTGTGTGTCATTCATATTCATCTAAACTATTTTAAAAACAATATTATGTATTTACCGTTGTGCGGCTAACATATGTTCGCCGAGAATGAAATAGACGTGTGACTACTGTGCATCCAGTTCAGTATCAGTGTTGGGATCAGTATTAATTATGGCGTTGATAAATATTGATTGATATTATTTAATTAAATGTTTATTTGATGCTGAAGTAATCCAAGCTACGCTTTCAAGGGGTCATAGGAATTGGATGAGAATCCGAGTCTTCGCCAAATAAAAAGATTTGAAAACCCTGTTTTCACGATGGACTGATTAATCTAAAATTCGGCCCACATATTTTCAGGTCGTACCGCTTTTTACCCTCTAAAATGAACTCATTTACAGCCTACTTTGAGGATGAGGGTGGCCTATAATCACCCCTTTAAAAAAAAAAAACATCAGTCCAGTGGAAACATGTAGGCCTATTATTGTAACTAACGAAACTTTCATCATCCACCTGTGTAAAACTCCCCTTTCCAGATATATCGTAATTTTTACGTCAGTTTCCGTTCTGCACGTGAATCAATAATTCCTTGAAATTTATGTAGTTACAGGTGACTCAGTCTCCTTGATCGATTATTATTTCTTGGTAATATCTCATTCTAAAAAGCACTGTTTTGTGTCCGCTGAACTAGTGATGTAAACAAGTCACGACTTGCAAAGAACCTGCTACACTCAAGGTCGTATTTAAACTAATACTAATAGAATAGTCAAAAAGTAACAATATAGTCTGCAACAGGGTGACCACTAGTGGGTCTACTTTATTGGTCACCCTGAAGTGATTGTTAACAAGCAACCTGATTTAAAATACTATATCACGGAAGGTTTATGTGCTTGTTATTAAATATGTTATTTTCTATTGCTTATGTTTGATTTTAAAATAGCTCTAATGTCAAAAGCCCCTACCTTCAACGAAACGAAATGGAGCATACTCTGTATTTGGAGAAGATTCAAAATGCACAACTGGAAGAAAAAATTACAATGTTTTATGTAAAATTGTCTGCGTATATTGTACTTGTATAAAGTTCCACAAAAATCTAAAGACTTCTTACTTTTTAATATTGAGCAAGATATTTTTAAAAATTGTGGTTAAGTTATCGTGGCCTGTAACACAGAAAGATATCTTTGTTTAAGGTCGGGTAGCTGAAGGGGGTCTTGACATTACTAGAGAGCATGGGAGCTAAGTTATATAACATGAAATGTTTTTAAAACTAAATTCCGCTCAAAACTAATCTAAACTCAGTGATTACATTAAATAATTCATAATTTAATAAGTTCGTGTATAAAATGACATTACGCCTATAACTGTATTATAGAAAAAAAACTCTAAAATTCCATATTCACAAACTATGATTCTATAAAAAAATAATGAGCCTAAGAGACTTTTTTGAATTTAAACATTCCATTATATTGATTTTCTTTTGGACAGCTAGACCTTCTATGCTGGATTCTAAGGTTCATCTCTTAAAATATTGAGTAATTTTACTCACACTGTACACTCATTTTGTTAGAAACTTCCTTACTCTAGCTTGTGTGTAACAAAACAACTCTGAGATTATAATATTCTAATTTGGTGTAAGATTTTGATATATAATTCATAATTTATTACATGACTTAACAATTTTAAATATATTTTAGTAGATTACAAATCAAAGAAAACTTTATATCTCCTTCTCAACCCCTAACCCATCCCTGCAATCCTGGTAGTGCCAATTTAAACCGTCTAGAAATTTTAATAAATAATAATACACATAGTTTAAAAGGGAATGCGTATGTTGTGCAAATACGTCGTCTATATTGTCAGACAGTGGAAATTGTAGTCGCCTAATATATTCATAGCTGTCTAGAACGAAGAGGGTCATAATCCCCTTCGGTTTCCTAGGAGATTGTTTTCACCCTTTAATAAAACAGAATAACGTGATGGTCTTTTACATTTAGGACGTAATAAATAGGTACTTCCTCAGTTTTGAGCTTTTTTGTATTGTTGTGGTCCGTTAAAATATATGCGTAGCCTCTCTATAAAAGCCGAAAGTAAACTTCTGTAAAATCGGTAGTGCTTGAACTCTTTGTTGTGCCCAGTTCTCTTTTAGGTTAGTATTTATTTTTTATGGATAGTTTTCATATAATCTAAAGATATCGAAAGCAGACTGTTTCGTGAGGGTGCTTGTTAAAGATAATGTATTATGACAATTGTAACAAAAACTTACTAAGGGTGAATTTTAGCCTCTTCAGATTACAAAGATCGACTGAATTAGTAATTTATCTCAATTTTAGCATTTAAAATTACAGTTTCAACGAAACCAATCTGTTGGTTTCCACTCAGAAGACTAGAGTCAGGCCCGCAACGTGCTTTGGCGGTATGTTCACATGATATTAGCACCCAAACGCCTAGCTGTGACGCCTGAACTGATCACCGACCTACCAGTTGAACGAAACCTATCTGTTGGTTTCCACTCAGAAGACTAGAGTCAGGCCCGCAACGTGCTTTGGCGGTATGTTCACATGATATTAGCACCCAAACGCCTAGCTGTGACGCCTGGACTGATCACCGACCTACCAGTTCAACGAAACCTATCTGTTGGTTTCCACTCAGAAGACTATAGTCAGGCCTGCAACGTGCTTTGGTGGTACGACCACATGATATTAGCACCCAAACGCCTAGCTGTGGCGCCTGGACTGATCACCGACCTACCAGTTGAACGAACCAATATGTTGGTTTCCACTCACAAGACTAGAGTCAGGCCCGCAAGTGCTTTGGTGGTACGATCACTTGATATTAGCATCCAAACACCTAGCTGTGACGCCTGGACTTATCACCGACATACCAGTTGAACGAAACCAATCTGTTGGTTTCCACTCAGAAGACTAGAGTCAGGATCGCAACGTGCTTTGGCGGTACGATCACATAATATTAGCACCCAAACGCCTAGCTGTGACGCCTGGACTGATCACCGACGGAACCATTACTACAACCAACAACAATATTGACAACCCTGGGTGAAGTGAAAGTTCTCTCAGAGTCAAGAACTAAAGTATATTACAATACCTGTTAATCCTTTCGTTTAATAATTATAGATTAATTTTGATTCTAACTGTTCGAATAGAACTTACAATATTTAATGAAATCATACTTGAACGTAAAAAGAGATTATAAGAAAAATTCAATGAATAAAGATGATTCGAAACTGTTAACCTCATTCCTTAAAGGTTATATTAGGTTACGTTTGGAGTTGGGAATTATTATTACTGATATTACTATATTGGTGACTTAATTACATACGAAATATGCCGACTACAATGTACTATGATATGATACGCTTTTTTGAGGGTAAGCAAAGATTCAGATTCCTATCACCATCTGATGTGATTTTATAGCCCTTTTACATTTTATTACACAATTGTTTATGTTTCAAAAATACAATCAAACCTAAATGTTGCCCTTCATAACTTTGTTTCCTATTTTCGATGTTGCTGGACCATTTTCAAATGACTGTATTCTAACTGTTGCTTTCAAAATGTCAATTTCTGTAGAGGGTGTTATTCAGAAGAGACTGTGAGAATGAAAATAATAAAAATATGAATAATTATATCACAAAATACAAGAACGAAAATGAGACAAACGTGACCTGAATTTTTAGATATGAAAACATTTTTAAGGGCATGTCGTGGTTTTATTGCTGAGGAAAATCTTGATTATGTGAAATTAAAAATTTAAAGTGATGATTGAAACTGAAGATGGGGAGAATCTTTGTCAATTGAAGATCAGAAAACTTACCATAAACGTATAGTAAAAATAACATTACGGATTGACAGGAAGCTTTAAATTGAATTGAAATATTTCAGTCAATTGAAGAGTATTGGACGTTTGGAAAAGGAGACTTGAAAAAACCCTGTTTTGGTATTGTTATAAAATAGAAAGACTCTGTTATAAAATAGACCATTATGCAGAGTATTTTTTGTAAGTACGAAAAAATGTTACTACTTAACAATTTACAAATGAAATATGATCAGTAGAAATCATATTAAATAGTGAAATATTTTAGGTTTGACTTGACTTGTTTAAAATAAACGACCGTGGTTTAAAATTCTTCAGTAGCTGTTTACTTTTACACTTTATTCCAGGACTAACCAGTGTGATTGTGAAATAATAGCAAAAAAAAACGAATCAAGCAGGCTTAGCGTACATCTCTTATATCTTCATCTGATAAGATCACAGATACACAAAATATTGGAGGTGATCTAATATCCAGCATGTTAATTTACCTCTCCTACTTATACAATACAACGCTCGTGACCTCCGAACCGTAAGACTAATGTCAGTCCTAAATCTGGGGCGGGGAGTGATGCTATGATTTGGGGTACCAGTATGTACGAGTTGGAAAGCCTTATTCAATTGTCAGGGGTCTCCAACCTTTTCTACTCAGGCCCCACATCAAAAACATTTGGAGGAAAGGCGTTAATATTTCAGGATAGAAAGTCTAGTCCCCCCCCTCCTATACATCCATGAAGTTTATTCTAATAAAGAGCTCAGTGGTGGTTTTGGAGATTTTCTTGCTTAATTTATTACTTGCTTACAGCTAGTTTTACACTTATAGAGAAAAGAAATGGCAGGCGAGAGACGAGTACTGTACTAATATTTAATAGTAATAATGCCTAAAATGAAAACTATTACAAAATAAAACTAGATTTCCGCGGGCCAAATAAAATCTGTTCGTTGGCCGGATGTGGTCCACGGGCCGTAGGTTGGTGACCCCTGGTCTAGGTCACCAATCCGTCTCTGAGGAGAGACGATACTCTAACCAGAGGGGTCTCGACCACTTTTCTAGTACTACCGGGGTAAAATTCAGAACGTCCCGGTTTTCCTATTTGCTAAAATATTCCTTCTGATCACTTTGGTGCAAATAGTTCAATCGGATCCAATCGGATTGGATTTAACTAAAACTCAGAATAGGTACTTCGTCTTACTGGAAAGTGTAAATCTGAAGTCGCTCATTATTTCCCTTCGCAAACACATGCGGTGCATTTACAAACAGAACCTATGTTTGTTTGCTAGACTCAATTCACTTTCTGGGAACCATTGCAATCAGGGTGCACTATTTACTTACCGTTCCAGTTACTTGTTTAAGTTCCACTCACTTGATTAAACTAGATCTTTCCATCTGGAACTGGATATTAACTTTGGTAAAACAAGTTTGCGGATATAAAAAAAATATCATCAAAATGTGTCAAAAATGTTTTTTAAAATTTGTTTGGCTAATTATAGCTTAGCTTTGTTCTAACCTGAGTTCTAAAGGTATCCAATTATACAGGATGGCGCACATAAATGTAGTCCCGTAAAAAATGAACCACACATTGATATGAAATATGATTCTTTAAGACACATCTTCGATTATTGTAACAATTTACAAATAAAATAAAGAGCGTCTAGAACTTTTAGTAAGAACTACGTCACACACCAACTTGCTGTGGTGAAAGCCAAGTCGACTTACGGACTTTGTTCTATACTAGCTGCGTTTTTCATAACAACTACAGAAGTTCGGATGAAATTTAGTTTATTTCTCGATTTAATATCTATTTTGCTCGTAATATGTCATTTCCAAATCACCACTTGAAACATCCTCTTGGCAGGAATAATCTGTGGTTTTTTTTTCAAGAAACTTTTCATTAATTGAACCTCTTTGGCCATTGCACTTTACAATAAATAATCTCTGTTCCGCTGAATCTGCGTTGTCCCAAGTAACCAGTCTACACCCGGGGTGTTTACTACGTTATTATAATTTTTCCATTTACAGGTTGTACACGGTAAGGGGGGAAGTAGTGGATATTTCTCTTGATTTGGCATAAGTATTATACATTTTCGGCTAAGTTACGAGGTTACTTTTATGTACGCCACCCTGTCAGAGCCAGGTCTTCAGCTATGTAATGTCTACACAGAAAATACTACTATTTAAAAGCTTTATATGCTTGTTTGAAAAGCATTATTCAAACCATAGGTGACGATTTTTATCGGAGTACATGCTTTTGTTTGATTGTTGTTTTTCGAAAAAACTGGGAATATTCGAAGAGCTCCGAAACTCTGGAGGATTGCATAGTATCACATCTACTGGCTCAGATTCGTTAATCACTACACAGAGGACTGCATAGTATCACGTCGACTGGCTCAGATTCGTTAATCATTACATAAAGGATTGCATAGTATCACGTCGAGTGGCTCAGATTCGTTATTAATTACATTGAGGATTGCATAGTATCACGTCGAGTGGCTCAAATTCGTTAAATACAAGGAACCCGTTTAGAAGTTTAGTGACAATTCCATTTAACATTAACAAGTTTACACAGTTTACCTTGGATAAAATATATGTGTAGTAAATAATACCCATTTATTTCAAAAGATTCATAAACAAAAATCAAAAAAACATGAAGGGAAAAAAATTATTGTACGCCAATATTTACTCATATTTAAATACAGACGTCATTTAATTCAAGAAGAGATCAAAACCTAGAGAAACAGTGATTGTATATTTTAGGAAGTTAATATTTACAGTCGACTTCATCAAATGATATACAGACATACTAGAACACATGAATCCAAACTTACAAAAGAAAAAACACGTGTTTTACTTTGTTGCTAATGGAATGAGTGAATAGTAAAGAGTTCAAAACAATTGTTTATCAATTATAAAAATATAAGATTTACGATTGTGACTATTTATATTGTAGCATAATGTGATCCATTTATTGGTTTCGAGGGATACGATTTTATTTTGTACTTCTTACTCTCACTCACACTGTTTTGTCACAGGAACCAAACAATATTTCCCGGATAGTTTGTTTGGTGCGTCTACAACTAGGCTAAAAACGTCTTACGAAGCCAACTTTAAGGCAGCTGCTCTTGGAAAAAAAGCAGCCTTGGGGGAGAGTCTACCCGAGACTAAGAAGGGTATCAAGGATCCAAGTAGACAAATTAGAAGTTACAGGTAAATATCGAATTCGCACTGGTGTGGTACCGCGGTATTTAGAGTGTAGTGGTGGTATAACACGATATTTTACAGAGAGGTCCGGGTATTTTGAGCTCATTTCTAAGAAGAACATCTGTACCCGTCTTCAATTGGAGCTTAAAGTTTCATTTAAGAATTGGGCACGAGAGTCGGGGCTCATCTGCTGCGGGTTGAGGAGCGGAGAATAGCGATGAGAGATAGCTACTCAAAACTCTTAGGTACTGCTGTGGATTTATTTTCCCTCCGTGCTCTTGTCTGGCACCGGTTAGTTAGGAATAGAGTCCACTAAAAAGAGAGCTCTGTTTTATTACATCCTATCGCGTTCTACACAACTGACTATAACGTTAGATTGAATCCTGGAATTTTTAGCAGAATCCAAAGTGAACATGAGTATATAGATGTGTTTAATTCGACAATCGAAGTGTTTTTAGCGTATTTATCAAAACTGTCCTTCAAACCAACCAACTCGCTCGAATACTGGACAATACATACCCTCATCTACAACATAGGTTACCTTTTTGTGATATTAAATTGCTTAAAGAGCTGCGACATTTGAAGAGCGAAGGATGGACGATTTAGAGTGATTTTTCCCTTCCCAGTCTCACGAGATGGACTTCTTGAACTCGAATTAGTTTATGTTGACCTGTTAAAAAAACTCCCAGAGCGAAGATATCAAGCATCCAAGGATATTCCAGTGAACAAATACCATCCCTGAATTGTTGGAATAGTGGATAAGAGAGCTTTAATACGATCGTAAAGAAGGCAATAAGAACTTTTGTTATGAAAGTAGGCGGTCTGATGAAGGTTAAGTAAATGCCTCACAATGATATAATATCAAAAACATAAAGCTCTGAGAGCCAGCTTGAGTCAATGGGTTGACTAAAAAGAAGAAAAACAGAACTCGATAGAGTTTAGTTATGGCCTGTACACTAAGGAAAATGATACTAGTCTTTATTTGGAAATTAAAATGTTTGGTAGTACTCACAGATCTATATTAAACTCTAGAGTGTGCCATACTGTTCTTGGTCAAGATGACATGTTCTTAGTATAGAATCAAAAGATGCAGACAGCTGATTCGGATGAGTACAGGATCTAACTTTATGATATGGTCCTCTTGAAGCGAGGACGAAGTATTTAAAGGTTTTCGTTGTTCTTCCTTTGTGGCAGTCTATTATACTTGGGATTGGTTTATTGGAGTAAATGAAATAAGTAGCAGATATGCCCAAAAAAATCGTGAGCGTTTGATTCACAAAACATTAATATATTTTCTGTAGAAGTTGTTTGGGGACTACAATCCGAAGGTCATCTAAGACTGATAGGAAAAAAATAATAAGGGGAGTTTATTGAACTGGAATTTAAAACCCATAAAGTAAATTTGAGAAAACAAAATAATTGAACATGTAATTGAAACTAGGATCACCAAAGTATTTTCCGCAGAAGCATGGCTGAATAGTGTTCATGACTAGTTGGAAATAATATTGGCCTTGGGCTGAGTCACTCCCTCAGAGACTGCTCGACCAGCGTGTTGCTGGGTAAACTACGAAGAAGAGATTTTGTGTGTATCACTGTAGATTTAACTCTGTAATTAACGAATATCAGCTGTCTTTGGCTACTGTGGTTCTGGATAGTTGGGGAGATGCTAAATATCTTTCCTCTTTGGATGACCATTGTAATCAGCCTATTGGCAAATTTCGATGGCTGTGAAATGGAGACAGAAGACTACATTCAAAGACTCTTCTAATTTACGAATACCCCCTTTGGGTAGCGTTATGTGAAAGATAACTTGAGGAGATTTATCGATTTATGAGGACCTTGTGATTATAATCGAGTACGTACTGCGAACGTAACATAAATTGCGAGATATGTAGTACCAGAGGATGCTAGAAAATGTCGAGGACAAGGGGTGAAATTTACTCCGCTTAATGTTTGGAGAGAGGCAGATAAGAATACACAAGTGCAAAGGCCTCTTAGGTGTATCTTCAGAATGAAGCCATGTAATACCAAGCTATGATACCAGTTATTATTCCAACTTCATGAAGATCTGAGCATAGGATATTTGTGCTCTCAGAAGATCTGTGCTAGAATCTAAGAGTTAAATTACTAGCCAAAGATAAGACAAGACGTCAACAGACATCTCTGAATCTGCCTTGTTTATTAGCAAACTAAGAAGTCCAGCAGGGTATTGGGAGTTCAAAGGCTAATCAATCATCCATTTTTAATGTTTACAGAAGATCACTTTGAAACATTCGCACGCTCCAATTTAGGATACAACCATTTATTGGTAGTGACGGACACCTTTAATAAGTTTTTTTTATCCTTTACGAGCGGCTACAGCTAATCTGGGCGCTAAACATTTCGAAAACGAATTCTTGGTCTGGAAGATTCCCAAATATTTTATCTGGGATAATCGGTCTAAATTTACTGACGGTGGCTGGCAAAAGAGCACGGACTTAAATTTCTGTATAATGCAAACCGATATCCTCAAGCCAACCTGGATGAAAAAGTTAATATGCTCGGCGAATTTGTCGCGAGCGACCACAGTAGTTGGGAGAAGGAAGTACCAAAGATTCGACTTGCCTTGAGAACTGCAAGCCATGGCTTACTTACGTACATTCCCGTTACCTTGACTTTTAACATTAAAAAAATCAAACTATCACAAGTTACACCTACGTATGTGCAATAATTCAGACCTTTTTGGAAGAAACTTTTTGATGTATAAAAGCAACAGACGATATCCCCCGCTATTGAGTGCTACCTAACATCTCTTCTCTTAGAATAACCCTTTCTGTAAGACGACTTGCAAAAGCCTAATTCATACTACATATTCACATTTGTTTCACTTTCTAATTTGGTGTTTTTGCCATTATAAAAGGCAAACCCTTAATTTTTGCCATTATTTTGAAAATATATCTGTGCACTGCAGGAAAATTTTTTGAACCTAGATAAATTTAATGAATAAATTCCATATAGTACTTAGTATTTATAAAAAAATATTTTTTCTTTAAATTTTCACAACTTGCAAAAAAGTAGGAATATACACTTTAATGTCGCAATAGATACTATTTTATGTTTTTGGATTCAGTGTACTAATAAAGAACAATGCACAATATCCCGAACGAATGGTACAACTTTAAACAGCGAGTTCAGTATATTTTGAACAAAGGACACATAAGTCAAAGCTTTGTAGAGGGCATTCTTGGTGTTATGTGCTTGCGATAAACGCTCAAGCGCCCTCTTCGTAATGTAGCGCCATAAAACCTCATTTCTAAAAGAGAGACTAATGGCCGATTCAACACGCAACTCTATATTGTTGGAACGCTTCAAGGGCGATTGCTTGTTTAGTTTAAAATGACATTTTCAAAAATTGTTTATAAAACAAAATTTTGAAGATTATTTTCAGAAACTTCTGTTAGTTTCAAAGTAACGTAACATGCTCAAAACATATGCTCTTCAGTAGGAAAATAATAATAAACTAATAAAGCGTTTCTGGTTGTTTTTATCTGTAGGTAATCTCTCCCTTTCTTTGTTTCTCTCTCGCTCTTTCTCACTCTCTCCCTGAGTCTGTGTTTGTGTGTGTGTGTGTGTGAGTGTGTGTGTTATTTACAGCTCTGTTCCTGTGTGCATGTGTGTAATTTATAGCTTTATATGTGTATGGGTGTAAAGTATTTGGTCATGTATTGCGCGCGCGCGCGCGTGTATGTGTGTGTGTGTATGTATGTGTGAGTGTCTCTGTATGTATGTGTTGGTGTGTATGTGTGTGTTTGTCTGTGTGTGTGTTTTGTGTATGTTTGTTTGTGTGGTGTGTGTGTGTGTGTGCGTGTTTGTGTGGTGTGTGCTTGAGAGTGTTGGTATGATATGGTGTCGGGTTCGTCCATAGAAATGTCTAGCCTTTTGCCCGTCATTATTTTCCCCGGTAACTAAATATAAATTTATACAATAAAATAAGTAGCACAAAGAGTAGAATGCATTTAAAACTCAACGGTTAACATTTTATTAATTATAAAATAACTAAACACATAACTTTTTCAGTTAAAATAATAAAATTATATTTCAAAAGGAAATTTGTATAGCAGTGAAAATTATAGAATTATATAACATTTCGAGGTACCCCTCTAGTCTTTATTGCAGGACATTCGATTTCGCACCAGTATAGGTGTTTAAAAGAAATTAAATAAGAAATACAATTTGTGATCGGTTTTTAATTCGAGAAATATAATCTACTTTCCATACTTTTAAACTTACTTCTCTTTATATTTCAGCGAATTCTGTTGCATTACGTTTGGGTTCACTTAAGCGTAGCCTTTAATTATTCAACATGAATCATGTATGCCAACCCGCAGAGAATAATCCTGCAGCGGTATCATTGCTCGTATTTACACAAGGCTTAACACCTTTAGCAGATGTAAAGTAAACAGACTGATATCGTCATGACAATAGTATCCTCATCACGTGTAGAGCCACGTAATATTGGGGACGTCGATATCAATATCCAGGTATAGCCCAATTCCATCCATATGCTTCTACTACATCAATCATACATTAATTATATGAGTTTTTAAAGTGCTATTGCTTTAGAAATAACTGAGGTCAATCTAATATTCAGTGTTTGTAATTAATTTTACTTTTGTTGTGTATCTTTAAAATGGATACCTTTTTAGATTTTTTTTATTTCTCTGAGGGTTTTAATCCCCTTATTACGTTTTTCGCTGCAAACATTGCACTGTTCTGTTAAGGAGAGTAATTGCTTCCTTTTAACATTATCTTCTCTCAATTAGCTTCCTCTTTCGCTAGCTGCATCTTGTTCATATTTTGTGTACTTAATATATCTGCTAAAGATCATGCTCTATCATCATAGGTTACATCTTTCTATTTAAATTAAACAATATTTTTTTCTACATAAGTAACCCTCTGTGATCCCGATTGTGTAGACTCATTATACGGACAATATCCATAAGAAACTAGAGGGCCAAGAAGTATACTTCTACTTATATATATATATATATATATATATATATATATATATATATATATATATATATATATATACTAATCCTTGGATGAAATTATTTTTCTTTATATGTATATATATATATATATATATATATATGATTACACATTTTGCATTTTTACATGATTCCATTTTATTTTTCTTTATACATTTTTAGCAAGCAGAAAATTTTTGCTGATTGGTATTATCAGCATTATCAAGAACTGTTAGGTTAGGTTAGGTTAGGACCGTATAGTTTAGTTTTTTCACAGAACTATACAGTACTTAACAGGTTTTCCAACCAAAATATAATCTCCGGTATTGCCTCATACCCTTGCTCAACCAAAATGTAATTCCCGTTTATTTGTTTGGTAAGCTGCTCACCCCTTTTTTTAAATAACTTCTATTAGCTCACAATCTCCTAATACATATCTTGTAGAAATTTTCAATCGTTAATAAAATACGTTTTTGTTCATCCAGTTAAGTTCAAATGAATTTGTTTAAACTCATATTGGATGACAATTGATGGATATACAGTTTTACAGATGTTTTTTCAATAATTAAATTATAAAATTTGTGGGGTCCATTCGAACTCTGAATCTTAATGTACGAAGTCTTGTGCGCCTTGGCACTGCGCCAACTTTCTAATTCCTAGAAATATTTCTCAATTATGTGTATTAATTCTGTTCCCCGATTTGGTTATCGTCGAAACCTTAAAATTTTGCCATGGTTACCACATAATATCATAAATAATTCTCTAGCGTAACTAAAATAAAATTTTTCGTTGTTAATATCAGTAGGAATACACTTGAAAATAGTTTTTTATATTACTTGTTTGTATGTTAAGGAAAGCAAAATCATGGTCTTATTTAATGCACCCAATATGAATTCATGAAAGTCTATATATTCTTTATACAATTCAAACTTTATGATTTATATTCTCAACAAGAACGTATATCTTTGTAATAAATATATAACCTATTTTTAAATAATCACTTCAGGCTTATCCTTAAGGCTTATATTATAATTAAATAAGGAATTGAAATAATATCTTCCGAGATTTAAATAGTAAAAATAGTAAACAATTAGAACAATTAGAAAACTGGCTAGATAATAAATATCATCCAATGTCATTAAGGCGAACACGCGTAAAACCCAAGATCCTAATGTTAATTTTAAATCTACAATACGCAAGACTCAAACCTAGATAGAGTTGAAAAGAAATAGAGTTATATCGCTTGTATAAAATGGTAGATGAAATAGAATAGACGATACTTCCATAGAGATCTACAGAGAGAGAGAGAGAGAGAGAGAGAGAGAGAGAGAGAGAGAGAGAGAGAGAGAGAGAGAGAGAGAGAGGCTGACAGTCAGATAAACAGAGATAGTAGTTAGAAATGATTACTTTTTATATAACTGTTCTAATTATAAATAATGTTTTTCTGTATTATGTTTACTATAATAAAATAATATTAAGAAACTGCATTTTTCAAGTTGAATAGTAAAGATTTATTTAGTTATGACAAGTAAAAACATAACATTTACTCCAATTGCAATTACAATTTACCTGGGAATACTACTTTTATAAATGTTTTCTTTAGTAAATTGTTGCACAAGATGTGAATTTTGTTCAAAATTGATTCTAGATTTTTAAGCTGCATATTTTTCTATTATAAATATTACATAACACATTATGTTATATATAATGTAAATGTTTATATTTTTTTATTATAAATATATATTATAAAAACTTATATGTTGGAGTGACATTTCTGCTGAGCTACTACCATTGTAAAAGTGTTATTTTCACATTCATTATTCAATTACAAAATTAAAATAGACACAAAAACATAACAACAGACACTAATTTCAAAGCTTACACATGCGTAAATACTATGTCTGGTTCGAATATTTAACAATTACAATAAAACTCACAAGGTCAATTTCAGTATCAGTGTGATGGAAAGAATTGTTTCAGGGACGCTCTGAGAATGATACATTTTGTATCAAGCTTTTGCCTTGAAATATTAGTCAAAGATATCTCTAAGGCAGCTTTGCAAGCTTTTAGCTTATGGTACAGATAGTCAATCAAGTTACCAGTAACCAGTCATAAGTAAGCATTATTTTTGAGACCAATTTCACTTTGACGTACAAACTTTCTGCCTTGGAGATACCAACATTCAAAGCGTAAAATACTCTATACTAACGTATCAGTAAGGAAGAAAGGGAAACATGTCAATTTATTTTTGTAACAACAAAATCGACAACAAGCAAATTTCTCACACTGTGTAAACAAAACTTGCCAATATGTTTTGCAGGGTATGATGACTTATCAATAAAACGTCTGGTATAAATGATGAATGTTTGAAAATGAAAAATAATCTCGGCTTTATATTTTATAGTTTTCGTAGTTTTTTTAGTTTCTATTGCAATGTATTTTTAATCTCTAATTAACTGTGTCTCGTGCCAGATAACGTAGGAGAAAACATCCGACTTAATATCCACTCCAGAAAAAGAGTTAGGAAAGAACTAACCCCAGATGAGGAAGTGTTTTGTGTTAGAGTGATACATGCAAATACAAATATACCATTTAGGAAACCCGAAGGGGGAGGGTTGATGAAGTGAAAATAAACCTACCCAAGAATAATAAACTTCAGAAATATGTTTCCTGGAAAATAGTTCTAAACTAAACACACAGCACTTAATTGTGTTTACTTCAAAATTATCTTCGCTACAGTGATGTTGTTAATCCTATTTTTATTATATCCACATTTTTAAAAGAGTAAACATTATTCCGCTAGACGCGTTTGGTATTATAGACTTCGTAGTTACTCCAGTTGATTGAGCTTTGTCATCATCTGTTTTTTTACTCTATTGAATTTCGTACATTTGAATGAAAGTTGTTTGGCGAAAGTAATATTAATTAGGGTCTCTTTTTCTTTTTAGAAGTTCCGTTCCCTGTAATTTTGTGAAATCTCCAGTTAGAAGTTGTTTGTTTCTTCAACTATTATTATTTAAAATATGTCATTGTATTTTGCTATGCAAAATTAATTTTTTATTATTTCACTTTATTTTTTTTTCAATCTTGTGATGAGCACAGTTTTTAAATGAAGCATTTACTTACGTAAAGAAATATCTTTATTTCTGCCTCATACGAAGTCCTGACCATATCACGTTATGAGTAAGTATTCATCTCGTCTCACCAACCGTTCTACTTTCTGATCAGAAGTGTTTCCGGAAAGCCAATGAAATTTTAAACATCTAGAATTTTAGAGTAGGCCTACTACTAAATGTTACGAACATGTAAAAGCGTCTTTTTATTTCTGGATGGAAAGTTACATAAAAGGTTTCGTTGTTTTGTTCAAAGGTTCATGTAAGATGTCCTATGCTAACCCTAACCCATATTTTTAAGCTAGATTTTACCTCTTGTTTATTTACAGAAGATTTACAAATATTTGTATAAATCACAAAGGATTCAACTCTTAAATCATGTATTTGTCACCTATTTACTTTACAGTTATAGGCCTACCTAGGGAAATTATTTTTTATGTAGTCTTTATTTTAAACCGAATTAAAAAAAGAGGAGGTTCTGTACTCGATCCGTATGTTTTTTCCACCATAAATTTAGAAGTATTTAACTGGTCAAAGTGATTTTGTTGTAAATGAAAGAAGAAACCTACTCGGTGGTCCCTTTATAGTTCCATCCCAATCCGTCTGATTTGGAGACAATAATACGATATTAAAAAATTTTTTTTAACATTTTTTGGAGGGAGTATTCATTTTTTTTAATAAGGATTATAAATTATATAATTATTAAAACGCAAAATAAACAATCACAGCATTAATTTTATGTAGTATTCTACAACACGTAAAAATAACACAGAAAGAATAGGTATAAAACGAATAGGTTTTTTTAAAATTTCTTGCTTGATAAAGCTGCCTAGAACGATCATCATCGGATACTAATGAGTGAAATTCCCTCACTAAAATGCGCTTTCTTTCATGGTCTACCCATATATAACTTTATATAACTCCAATGAGATAAGCCAAAATAAGTACACTAAAAAACCAAAATACAATAAATACACATCTGAATTAGTTCATTTACAATAGTCAAGGTATTCAATAATCCTCAGGTGAAAGCTTCATTACTTCACTAAATATCAAGAGATAAATTCATAAAATATAACTTCACAATAAATTTTCATTTCATTTTTTTACTAATACTTTATGAGTATAATTTATTTTCTTAATAATCATTAGAGACAGCCTTTTTTAATATTAGTTTCAGATATTGCAATACGTGATTGTTAACAATTTTTTAATCTGAAATGGGAAAAAAATATTTGGAAGCTAAGAAATAAAATGTAGAATTTAAGGAAAGTTCGTCAAGGGAATTTCAAACATAAATTACTCAATGTATTCGTTTGACAAATTGATATGTTTAACGTATTCTTCAAGGACGCGTCAATTATTTGAACTGCGATCGAGCAATACGATTAAAGAGGTATACACATCGAAAATTTGTGTGGATAAATATTGACAACTTTCCCAACATAATCAACAGCATAAAACGAAATTTGATTATAATGTAATTAAAAATTAAAGATCATACCTCTAAAAATAAAGAAATATTTTTTTTTAAAAAACGAAGAACCTACTACAAATAGAAAACCCGAAATATAAATTTTACTTACTAAAAGAAAAACTAATTTCCCAATAACGAAAATATAATTTATTATAAGCTTATTATCCACAACATTCTGAAGTCGGCGCCACTATCATGCCTACTATTAGTTAATCCATCAAATCTGTTCCAAACAGATTTAATTTCCAAACATTTCCGAAACAATCTACTTTTCAATTGCCTTATTTCCCATGACTTATTATAGCGAACCATAGAGTCTTCTCATGAAACAAAAATTTCATGTGTTCGATAATATAATAATATGCGGGACGGTAATTTGCCTTTAATCTCGGCAAAGATCATACAATATGTGATTGCATATTTTTCGTTCAGATATTTCGGACACTTAAACCTTCTTTGAATGATTTACACGGAATGTGATTACTGTAAATGCTTATAGAAGTAAGGGACCATACCTCCTTAATCCTTTTGTATCATATTTTTAATAGATGTCTTATACTGTATCTATAAAATAAATGTATGGAAGAAATGACAGAACAGCCTTTGTGTATATCATAAGTAGTTTACCTACATGCCAAGAAGCTCCAACATCATGTAAAATTCCTTTATTTGTTACGTTCTGTATGTTAAATATGAGTCCCAGTAGGAAATTCGGTGCCGACTTCAAAATGTTGTGGGTAATGAGCTTATGATAAATTATGTTTTTCTTATCAGAAATTACAATAGGAATTAACAGGGTTATTCATAGCTTAGGTTTTAATCATAGTTTATCCAAAACACATCTGCCCTGCAATGTAGACTTGAGATATCTTTTAACACTATACCTAAAGTTAAAGAAAAGATTTTGTTTTTCAATATATTGGTAGTTTGATGTAGGGGTCTGTCCTGACACTAAAGCCCTCCTTTTCACCACTTGAATATACATAAAATTTATTCGTTTGAAAAAGTCGAACCATTAAAAAAGCTTTAGAAGTGGAAATGTTAGGCAATAAGGGCCGTATATTATTTTTATTTGTAATCCTACAAGATTTATAATTTTTTTTTTTTTTAATTTAACATTTACTACATTCAAAACTTTACAAACCCTATATAAACCCTACAATTGCAGTTTAGACAAAATTAAACCTTAAAGTTAAAGTGTTAAAGCGTATAGAGGATGCGGTAGGTCACTAAAGTAATCCCAGTGAATAGGTGTAGTAGTTCTCACCATACATTTGTTAAGTCTTTTCTAAATAAATGTGTCGATTCCCACTCCCGGCTTCTATCCCCGACAAATGGCCGCGATTTAACAATGGCGCGGGTTAAACAATTCACGGATAATGTCCTGTTCTGTCCACCCTACAAAGGAACATTTATAGCAAATTGTAACTTTTAAACCATTACAGTTAACCAAAGTGAAAAGTCGTTTCAAGAAGATTTTATTTCTAAAAGGCAAGTGGGGAAATCCATATGGTTGTGTTATTGGCTTTTAAAATTGTTGTTTAGTTGAATCCTTAATTTCGTTTACCGTAGTTTACGGCAACATGTATTCTAAACAGTTTTAAAACTCTTTACTTACACTTGTTGGAGTTATCTGAAACAAGAATATATATATATATATATAAATATTCTTATTTATTATATTTATTTTATATCATTCTCTCGTATTTCTTTTTGTGTTTTCTCTTCGATTGACAAAGACCACTGTGTGGTTGAAATATATCATTGTTCAAGTGCTTTTATGTGTTTCTATTTCAAGACTACAGTGTGGACTCTTACCAAGGTAAGTCTGTCAGTCTCCTAGTCCAAAAAATCTATATATATATATATATATATATATATATATATATATATATATATATATATATATATATATATTATAGCATAACGTATGAGGCTTTAGAATAAATTTAATTAGTAGCTAAAATAACTATCTGTAGAAGGATTAAGCAAAGTGAGACACAAATAGTTGTAAGGTGCCGACAAAGCAGGTACCATTAGATTATTCTTTTCCAGAGAAGCTATAAACTGTGTGTGGGCAAACATGGACAATAGAAAGGGACCAAGCTTGTTATGACGGGAAATTCCAGTGTCCGATAACCTGGGAAAATAACGCGGTACCATTAGGTGGGAATTGTGGATGCTGTGGGAAACTAAAACGAACGTATTGGTAAAAGGAAAGATTTGGGATTTCCATAAAAACTAAAATGATCAGGAGAAGTTTTAAGTTTTGACGGAGCTTCAGATGAGGGCAGACGGATTGGTGGGGACAAAAGAAGGGAGTGTTGTAAAAGGAGTAAATTGTTAAAATAAGTAAAGAGTTTTGTTGTTTATAAGTAAATGTAAAAATGTGCGACGTACGAGTTTTTTAAAGAATACGGAAAGTAAGTTTTCTTTTGTGTCAAGTGTAAGCGCAGAAGGTAACAACAGCCAAGATTCCAGGAGCTCTACAAAACCATAAGTATTCTTTGGATATGAGTGTAGCCAACAAACATCTATAATTTAGTAATTCTCAGAACAATTTAATTTCATTGCAATTTATTAAAATTAATCTACTTTCGCCATTTCTAATTTAAGAAAACCAGTTCCCGTAATAACGACCCGAGAGCAAGAACAAAATTTAATACTGAATTTATTAAACTTTGTTATGTTATTCTTTAGAAAATCTAAAGCCTCAAAAGTCCACCTTTTATTAATTGTAATGTTAGTTAAGAAATCAATCCTGTCACTGACAATTATTAGTATAAATTTGGTATAATTTGTAGAGTTAAATGTAGAGAAATAAATGCAAGTGATGTTTAACATTTATAAGATTGTTAATTCTTTATAAACCTGAAGGTGTGACATTACATAGATAAGGTAATTAAATAACATAAAAGTAACTTATAATTTAACAAAAGGTAAGTTATAATATATATATATATATATATATATATATATATATATATATATCACTTTCACTATATGTACTTAAACAAGAATCTTACTTGGTATTTATGCGAATTACTTTCACAGACTGGTCTTGTTTCCACCATCGGGCATACTGAGCGGGGGTTGTAGTCCCGTTGTCACTAGAGTACCGTTATGTTCTATTTTCGTATTCACTGCACTATGCCAGTCTGTTAAGCTTGTTTTGGGGTTAATTTTGTCTATTAGGTTGAATAACTAATATCTTTTTTTTACACTAATCTTTTTTTTAATTTTATTTGTATTTGTTCGTTAATGATAAAAAAATTTTTATGTTTAAAAATTTGTAGTGTTTTCCAGATTGTCATTTTGAGGCCTTTTTGTACTTTTTTTATTAGGTGTACGTTTTTTAATGGGGGGTGTGTTTGTTTTTGATGGCGTGTGTAACTAAGTTTGAGTTATAAGTTTCAGGTTTGATGTATGCATTGAGGTGTTCTTGATATCTGTCTATTAATTTCTTTTTTGTTTGGTCTATGTATATTTTATTACAGTCTGGGCATTCGATTTTGTATATTCCGTTATTAAGTGTGGGCCATGTTTTTTCTGGTTGGTTTATTTTATTGAATATGGTTCCTGTGTTTTTGTAAGCTATGTTTTTATTATTATTTTTTAGTGTTTTAGTTAATCCTTTTATGTTGTATCGTGTATATGTGAATGTGACCTATTTTTTGGTTGTTTGTGGTTCGAATTTAGGTTGTTTTAATTTATTTAATATTTTAAATTCTAATTTATCTATAGTTTTTTTATTGTTTACGTTTTTTGGGGCAATTTGATATATTATTTGTTTTTTTTTGGTTTATCCTTCATTATTTAGAGGAAGTTTTAGCATTCTGTATAAGAGTGAGTTGTAAGCAGTCATTTTATGTCGTGGGGGATGGTTGGAGTGATTACGTTTTGTATTAATGGTTTGCGTGAGTTTCCTATAAATTGAGTATTCAATGTTATTTGTATTACTTACAATTATTTGAAAAACTGATTGAGACAACAAATGAGAGGAACTCTACACAGTCTCAGCATGGAAAATCGAATATACCCCAATAAAGGTACTCAATAAGCTTGTTGATGTATAAGCTTAGCCTAAAGTGACGTTTTTCCATAGGCACTGGCAGAGTGTATGGTGGGAGAGATGTGTAATCACCTTATCAAGCACCATTCACCTGATGCTTGTCTCGGAAAAAGAGATATATGCCAGGGTGTTATCGAAACTTTGTAGAAGAATAAACATGATGAAATAAGCAGAATGGAGGCTGAGGGAACCTAGGAGTTCGCCATTAATCCCTTTGTCCAAAAAACAAAAAACCAAACATGCTTTCATGTCGTGGGGAATCAACACTAAACATGTGCAGTGAGGCCCCTTACTATATATATATATATGAGTTCGCCATTCATCCTTTTGTCCAAAAAACACAAACATGCTTTCATTTCGTGGAGAATCAACACTAAGCATTTGCAGTGAGGCCCCTTACTATATATATATATATATATATATATATATATATATATATATATATATATATATATATATATATATATATATATATGTATTCCTTCATAGATGAAAAATATGGTGAATAGTTAATATCCATATTACATTAGTTCCTTTCGCAGTGCATAAAACCATTGTTCCGACGTTTCACTAGAATCCCATCTACGAGGTGAACATCATTGACGATGTAAACCCAACAACAGTTGAAGAGTATTTCAATTTTATGGACTGCTATTTTACAGATATTAGGGATTCATTTTTATACATATTCAATAAAGTGTTTAGGCTTTTGTTTACGAGCTCATTTTTTACTAGCAGCATATAAATATATATATATATATATATATATATATATATATATATATTCTTGATATTTTACGTTATCCATTGTTTTTCGGTTGCACTGACTTTATGAAGTTAATATATTACTATTGTAAGTAATTTTATCCACCATTAAGTGCAATGATTTTACCTTGAGTGATGAGGCGCCTTTCGGTCACTTGACCATTGTCGATCACTCTGATTCGACAATGGTCAAGTGACCGAAAGGCGCCTCATCACTCAAGGTAAAATCATTGCACTTAATGGTTGATAAAATTTCTTATAATAGTAATATATTAACTTCATATATATATATCGTAAAAGCTGGTTTGATAAGCCTTAACGAGCTCTAAGATTGTAACAAAAATTTAACTCATAGCCAAACTTTGTTAATATTTGTCCGTTCTCTTTTTTATGCAATAAATGTAGGCCTAATTAAAATTCAATTCGACAGCTTGAAACTATCATTCGTGTCATAAACTCGAATCAATTTAAATGTGGAGAGATTAACGTAAACACAGAATAAATATCCTCTCGGTTACCCCTCACTGCAGATCGTACCATGCATTATAAAATACACCATCAAAATCCATTTATCGTCAATAAACCAAATGTTCTCAAAAATTGTAGAAACAGAAATTAATTTTATTTCTTTACAGTTGGTTGTATTTTGTTTTACGAGTAACAGAATGATTTCATTATGCAATAACAACAATGTTTTTTGTATTGTTAGTAATTTCGTTTCCGCCAAGAAAGGATTCAATTTGAATCCTGTAATGAACCGTAGCGATTATCGATTTTCTCTGATCAAAATTAAACGAACCGGAGACGGAAATGTGGAGTCTTTGACACAGCAAAGGGTTTGAACAGCCTCATAAGTATTAATTTTATTATTGTGGATATATTTATTACAACTAACCTTTATCTGTTTCCCATTACATTTTTTTTATGTAAGGTATAATTTTCTCCACAGTTACAACTCTAAATGCAATTTTTTTTTACAAGTAAAGGAGTTCTTTTACTCTACTTTTAACGTTTCTATATATGAAAAAAATTACCTCAATATTCTTGGAGTTTACATGTTTAATTTATAATATCAGAGGTAAGGAGAATTTGTAAAACCCACTTCATTACTTATTTAGTATTATGATTTTACTACGCTCCTACTAACAAACAGCGTCAGAATATTTTGACTGCGATACACGAATCTTACCCAAAAGAGAAATATTTGTAAGTATAGTTTCGAAATAAAAAGCAATTTTTCATTTTGTTTGGAGTATTGAAAATACATCTAATTCAATTTTAAACGTTTTCAAAATACGGTTTAACCAAATCTTAATCTATCTTAAAAATGTTATTTGTATAGAAAATAATTAACAAATAGATCTGGCTAATGTCCAAACACATTGATGTCGTATATTTAAAAACATATTGACTCCATCTATTTCCGAACATATTCTCCGTCTATTGAAAAAAAACGTCGGTCCCAACTTTTATCTGCAACTATTTTTCTCCAGCATATTTGGACCAACATCTTCCCAACATATTGTGCCCATGTATCTCCAAACATATTGCGTATACTATTTCCAAATACAGTTTCCATCTATTAAAAAAAACATCGATATCAAAACAACTTTTCTCCAACGATTTCTCAAATAATTTTTCCCATGTATCATTAAATATGTTTCCACCTCCTATTTCCAATCACAGTCTCCGTCTACTTAAATAAATCCCCCACTTGTATCTCTAGAACCTTCCCGCCGTAAAAACATTCTGCCTAGCCGGTGCTCTACCTACATCCAATCCTTATCAAAAGCACTGTTCCCATATTCCTAACCACAGCCGTTGTTGCTGACAGTCACTGCATAACCTTGGATGCCACCAAACCCCCTACATTTCTGACTGACTGAATCTCTAAATATTTTGTTTTCCTCTTGTTTCCAAACACAGTATCCGTCTATTTAAACAAATCCTCTACTTGTATCTCTAAAGCCGTCCCACCCAAAAAACGTCCTGCTTTGCAGATGCACTTTCTACATTCAGACCTTACCAAAAGCACTGTTCCCATATTTCTACCCGCACCCGTTATCAGTGACAGACGCTGCATGACCAAACCGACAATGGGGGCCACCAAACCCCCTCCTTCTCTGACTGACTGACTGACTATGGACATGTTATTATCCTCCTGCTACAAAACACAGACTTCGTCACTTTAAATAAATAGCCAACAACAATGTCTACAGTTTTTCTCCACCAATTTCCCAACAAACAACCCGTCTATCTCTTAAAACATTTACTTAAGACACAAATTAAAACGCTTACTTAAGACACAAATTTTCACGTCTTTCCATACAATGGACTAGGAACTATATCTGACGTCAGCTGCCACGTGACAGCAATGCGAATCACCGGCAATGCTGTCAATCAATACGCAACGTAAGAGACTTTTGTGGCTGATGAAGTTATGCAGTATCTGAATGACCATCCAACCAATCAATCAAGTAGAGAAGGAATAATTTGATGCCCTTCCATAGGTCATGCAGTGTCTTTCTTCCGCTACACTGATAGGAATATGGGAACAAGTGTTTTTGTATAGGGCTGAATCAAACTGTTTATCTAATCAGGCCGTAAAAAGTATTATAGGGTTTTATTTTAGGTTACGCTGCGTTTGAGCAGTGGCTGGGGGCAGGTTTAAAACTACAAGGGTGTTTGGTATGTAGTTACAAGAAGGGGTTTCTGAATAGACATTAGATTGATAGGTTGAACGGAGAGGTAAATCCTTTTTACGAAGAAATAAAAAAAGAAAAGATACTCAATTGTGCTAAGAGTTGTGAAATATCTACAGTCAAATAATGAATAACAAAGTATTTAATAAAAAAAATAACTTTTGATAATGGTTAGGGATTTCATAAACTAAAAATTAAGTTAAAATAGAATTATTAAATTGAAATCACGAGGATAAAAAAAGGATGAAAAAAGAGTTGACTTTGTAATTAGGACGGAGTAGAAACGTGTTATAAAGGCAGTTCCCTTGTCTGAATGATCAGTGTAAAGATCAATATGAGGATCATCCCTAACTTGTTGAACTGCAGAAAAAGGAATTGCTACGAAATGCTTCTAAATTTTTCTGTTCATAAACGTTCTAGTTAAAATGTAAAATATTTTAACAATGCATCTGTCGTATGCATTGTTGAAATTACTGTCATGCATAATTGAATAGCGTAATGATGTGTACGTAGAAACAACTCAACGTTTCTATGAAGAAACGTCTTCATGTTTTCACCTTTTCTGATCGTCACTGTGTGGTGAGGGTTAGTGCATTGCTCCCTTTCCATCAATATACAACTAAACTAAGTTGGAGCGAGTTTAGAGAGGGAGCTTTAATATTCCGAACGTTGCTTGCGATTAAAGTTAATCACAGCTTCGTGTTGAGGAAAGTAACTTTAGATAAACCTATTCACATTACTTATATATATGAGGCTTTATCTCAGTGTGTTAATATTGACCAAGAACCGAAAAAATATTGAATATTTAGTAAAAATCAATTATGCTCTTGAGAAAGTGTGAGCTACAAAGTAACTAAATTTAAAGAAAAACTAAATAGCCACTAACAGACGAAATACTGGCGGAAAGTTATTATTGTGCTTAAGAGTGTTTAAGTCCTTTTGTCATATATTTACTTAAATTATATTTTTCTCAAATCATTAAAGTTTTCGTGGACAATAAAACAGATAATTTGTATTAATATTGTTTCAGGAGCGCTATACTAGCTTTATTTTGGGAATGTCTTGATATTGCTGCGATTGCTTTAAGCATTGTAGCTGTACTAGTAATAACAGTGTCACGTTATTAATACCTTTGCGTAAGTGATCTTGAAAAAAACCTTACGCTGTAAAATTATTTAGCAAAATCGTGTATAAAAGAGAAAGTACTCAAGAATAGTGCGTCAATGGTATTGATTACATTAAAATATTGCAAAACAATAAAATATTAACAAAATAATATTCATTAACAAAAATCAAATTCTCAGTCGCTATGTGTTTGCATGACTTTCAGTATCACTTCTCCTGTTACATTTAATTTTATCGCCTTCCACATGTAATGCCACGCCTTTCCGGTTACACACAAGCTCGATTCTAACCACAGATTCAGTAACGTTTGTAAAATGTGTGACAGAAATGCAGGTATACGTTTAATTTGTAAGAGAGTTTGTGTTTTATATGAGAGTGTTTGTTTCCATTGCTTACTCTCACTATATTTTTTACTCTTCTATTTTTTAAAAATACTTCAACTGGATTCCACTCTGTTACTCCTACTTCAATTATTTGTTTTCAGTTTTAATTTCATTTTAATTTTTTTTAAATAGAAAATTTATGAAATGTTACAGCCTGAGGTAGTGACTTTGAAAAATCACCAATAATGTAGTTACGAAATAAAGTTAATTGTTTGAACCTGAATCTTAAATACATGAGTAGAAATTAACATTTTACCTTAAAAGCAATCATTATTTGAACATGGTGTCAGTAAGGTGTCGTCTTAGGTTTTCCACACATTGTCAGAGTCTGGAATGAAATCCGCCCATGACGTTCTGTAGCATGTGGAACGGAATGTTGTTAATTTCTTGCCCAATTCACTCCTTCAGAACCTTGTAAAGTTCTTAGTGGATCTTTTTGGAAGACGTTGCACTTTTCTGTGCTTCTGCTGCCATACATCATCCGAAATTCGTAAAATACTTTTTTCGTCTCTTTCCACGACAATATATGTTTTTGTCTAGCCATTTTTTGTAATATATTCAAAGTAAGCACCGGAAGAAACCTTGTCACTTACCTTTAGTTTTAGTTCGATTACGTCCCCTCCTGTTTTGTCCATTTAGTCTTCAACTCTCTTCTTCCTAATTCCTATGGTATATTCGTCCCTTTTTTGTTACAAAATATTCCAGCTATAAGGTATACACTATCCTACGATTTTATGATAACACAGGCCTCATTGCCGTACTTAATACTTTCTGTGAAATTTATTTCGTGAATATGGTATTGATCCTTCAGAAATGGTTCGTAATTAACTCTTTATGTGGGGAGCTGTTTACAATTACAGAGGTCAGTTTAAATGCAGGACCAATAAAATGATCAGTACATTTTGAAGGTTTGTTAAGTCTAACATCTACTATTAAACTGGTACTACCTTGAAATATTGGTATAGTTCGAATCTTCTGAGTCCAAAGTTAAGTCGAATGGTAGATAACAGACATCTCTTTCAACTCCACGGCATGTCGATTGTGACGTCGTTCCCTTCAGTTGGTTTTCTTGTAGGAAGCTAGAGTATGGTAGTTTTCACTACGAAACAGTGGACTTCCAGTGATTTATATTACTAGGAGCCAATTAGTTTTGTTGTATGTTGTTACAGAGCTACACAAGGATTCGAGAAAAATAAACAAGCTTAGAGTAAACTTTAAAATGTAATAACCATTAAAATGTATAGCTTATAAACCGAAAGCAAGACGACAATACACGGCTGTGACTATGTGACTGTTTTAAATTTACGATACGTTATCCCAGTCCATCCTTCTCATGCGGCCCATTAACTCATTCTTCACAATATGCCAATAACATGGGGTACATCCATTTTAATCTCACCTATAATTCCCATATTATTATAAATCCTTTCTAATTAATAATATACCTTTTAACTAAAACATTGTATATATTTATAATTTTTCCTAAGCACATTGTAGGAAATTTCATATTTTCTTAGCTATATTCATATTATATAATATAAATGTGTTCTCTTTTGTTGAAAAAAATAACCTTCAAAAGTCCTTATTTAGATAAAATAAATTTTTGTGCTTACGTAATAAAAATCAGATTGTTTCAGTTAACGAATTGCCCTCTGCCTCAGGGCAGAACTGTGAAATATGATTCCTTCTCAGATAATGCGAACTTCGGCCTTTATTGATTTAACTGTCAAGGCACAAAGCAAACATCTAGGCGAAAGGGCAAAAATGATTGTTGAATTGCGATATTTTTAATACTTTATTTATAACGAGTTAATACCATTGTACTTTTTTATTAAAATTTTATCCACTTTGTTTAATATAAACTTGTAGATTTTTGTAAACCTTCAATCAGACATTATTTTTAAGATAACATTACAGAATTGTGCGAACATTTCGAAATATTAAGAAACTATTTGATTGGCAAAAATGTTATTAAGATACGTTTTAATGCATATTTCAAAAACAAATAGTATTTGTATATTTTAACTATATGTTTCAACAACAAATAAATAGTTAAAACGGTGATTTGGTTTTAACCGTTTTTTTAGGTTGATATAATATACGAAAAACTGTTTTAGGCCATCTTTCTTAATATGGTGCCGGATTTCAAGTAGAACCTGAACATTAATGAATTTATTAACACAGTCAATGATACAAAATTTAAATTTGTTCAACCACCAAAGTCTTCAAATATGCTATTATTGATAAAGGTTTGCGGTAAGATAGAGATGCATCATCATCTTACAAGAATTTCGTCTTGGCTAAGATATTCTATTCCTTTTAAAATAAAGGACAAATAAATAACAAAGTAAAGGGTAACGTCAAAAATAAATCAACAACTTCTAAACTTTAATTCAAGGCTTTTTATCACTTATCCATTTACATACGTATAAGGCTACTTGTTCACTGTTATAAGCTGTAGCCTATATCGTATACTGTAACTTGAAACACACTGATTTACCTTACACTTAATTTAGCATTTCCCTAAGGTAATTCAGAATAGCACAAAATCGAAATATCAAAAACAAATTTATAAAAATCAACGATATGAGTTATTTTAAAGCTACACTAAACATTGTTTAGAAGTACAACTACATCAAAAAGCCCAATAAATAGCAAAAAGGCATGGAAAATACTACGACTATAATTGCACTGAAAAATGGAACTGTAACATTAGAAATTACGAAATTTCCAGGTACAGTAGCAACAATAATAACCTCAAAGGATATAAAAAAAAAGGAAGCACTCATCACACAAACGACAGATATATAATCATGGGTGAAATTAAATAAACGAAAAAGGACAATTAAAATGACACATTGGTTTTGAAAAAGAGGCATTAAACTTTCACATTAGTGAGTAAAGTGCACTAGTTTGCAGCGTTTGTCATCGAGTTACAACAAATCACACTAGACCAAATTCCTAAAAAAACATGCCTTTATATTCATTGAATGACGGAAACAAAACGTTTTTAAGTATTTCTCTAAATTTTCTCCCAAAACTATGGTTACCTTTCTTTAAAAAGATTTGTCGTAAGTACTAAACACAAGTTGTAACATTGTAATAAAATTTCAAAACTTATTGTAATGTCAAATCTTCTAATAATAAAATCATAAAATTAATATGGCGTCACTACTATTTTTATTCATATTTAAATAATTAGATTTTCATTAAGGTTGTTCACTTGAAATGTGAATGACAATTTGAGAAAATTTAATGAATAATTTAACCTTACTTAATGGAAGCATTTCCAAGAACAATCATTTCTATAATATGGCTCCGCAAACTATCCTATGGAGAAGTCTATGGACATTGGTTTCTTCAGTAGTAAAAAATGGCTTCTCATCATGAGAAATAATCTGAAATTTAATTATTACGTTTAACATTGATGACGGTTTTTTTTTAAACAAAAAACAATAGATGATAAAAAAACATTTTGTGTCAAGATGACCCACTACAGCCATATGTAACATTAGGTAAACGTCACAGTCTCACACACAACACCCCCCACTCTCGCTCTCTCTCTCTCTCTCTCTCTCTCTCTCTCTCACACACACACAAACACACACACACACAACTACAGCCATATGTAAAATTAGGTAAACGTCACAGTCTCACACACAACCTCTCTCTCTCTCACAAACACAAACACAAACACACACACACACACACACACACACACACACACACACACACACACACACACACACACACATAACCTCTCTCTCTCTCACACACACTCTCTCTCTCGGTCTCTCTCTCTCTCTCTCTCCCTCCCTCTCTCTCTCTCTCTCTCTCTCTCTCTCTCTCACACACACACACACACACACACACACAACTACAGCCATATGTAATATTGGTTAAACGTCACAGTCTCACACACAACCTCACTCTCTCTCTCTCTCTCTCTCACACACACACACACACACACCACACACACACCACCTGGGTACTAGATTTTCAACTTGAGTTATCGCTCATTCTTCTATGAAAAAGGGTTCTTTTTTAATAATTTTTTCTTCGAGAGGAACGTTGCCAGGAAATATTTTAAGTGTTTCCTCAAATTTGTCAAAATTGCTTAATATTGCTTTAGCTTCCTGCTCAATTGATCTTTTTAACTTTTTTTATTATAGACTTGGTAGGATAATCTACGATCTGCACGAGTAAGCCAAAGTGTTCTCGGAAGGGAACCGGCATACGCTGGACCAACTTCAAGGGAGAGTCATCGAGGGAACTAGAGGTAGTACCAAGCAAATACAGAGAGTCAGAGGAGCATGAGCAACACCAGTGACGGAGAGAAACCATGACTTTTACTATTTTATTTAAATAAACTCACTTTGTTTCATTAGCCAAAGAGAAATAGATGTTGTAGTCATTTATGTGAATATCAAAATGTTAATTTACAGAATTAATGAATCAAATAATATATAAAATTTAAATATTTTCTTAGAATTACTTTCCAAATTAAAGATACGATCTTTATGCAACGACCGAACTTGTAATTGATATGTTTCACCAAAAAAGATGCGTGATTTAAAAAATGAAAGTAAAACTATAAGGAAATCTCAACAACAGCAAAATAAAATTTTGAAAATTTATATATCTAAATTTAGAGTAAATAACATATTTGGATTGTTTTGAAAATTTACTAAATTATTAAATATGTTTTAAATGTACTCAAAAGAATTAATTAAATGAACCAAAGATGTTATCATAAAAACGGGAAATATTATTCAAACATATATACCCGTCTTACACCAAAAAGATATTCTACCCTGGGACCACTGTAGTATTTCTTAGAGAGGAGGTGTCCTTACGAGAAGGTGTCTTCAGGACTCGGAATTTATTGTTCTTCCTTTTTGCACGCATCTAAAATCAAAACACTGCTTAAACTCTTCTTACGAATTTCTTCCATTTGTTTCTTTTTTCATTGCTATTGGCATAACGAATGATATGTTTTAACAATTAGAATTCTTTCTATAATCTCATGATGATGGATGAACTGAAAAAGTATGAAAACTATATTTCTTGACCGCAAATACGGGTTATGTTATTTTGTTTGTACAAATCTCTTTTTCAATAACTTATTCTTTAAAAATTAGATAATATTTAATGTAAATGCTTTCACGGCTAAAAAAGCAATAATAATTTAAGATTTAGTTACTATTCAAGTGTCTATAACATATATATTCTTTTACTTT
Organism: Prosapia bicincta; assembly: GCA_036971475.1. NCBI lineage: Eukaryota > Metazoa > Arthropoda > Insecta > Hemiptera > Cercopidae > Prosapia > Prosapia bicincta. The sequence goes on from JBAIZL010000002.1 coordinate 175,949,793, forward strand.
TTTATACTCATACTTACTTTTCAACTCATTCCCAGTTTTTTCTGCAATATGTTTTGTTTTTAAACTAGATTTTTAACAATACTTATTTAATTGGATTATTGGTACAATAATAACTCTATTTAATCAGCACACCGTTTGTAATAGATGCGAACGGAATTGTAATAAAGGCGGAAATTAAGCGAATAAATGAAAAACAGGAGGATATTTCAACTGGTTTTGGGTTGTGAGCCCCACTCATTGTATGCATAAGTTATATTAAGATCTTAAAGGAATCATGTAAATTGCGATTATTTTAGCTGCTCAAAACAGTTTGAGTTCGCCCTGAATCTTCGTTATGATTTTCTTTCGATTTGACTCATTTAGGTATCGAACATTGTGTTTATCATTTGAAACACGAAGACCTACGGTTTCTTTATTGTTTTTGGAACACGTGGTTTAATACTATACAAATATGACGAAAAGAAGAATAGAATATATGCAACACTCAGTGAAAATAGTACACACCCGGAAAACAATGATGTTTCAATCTAAGCTTTAGAGAAACCTTTGTGTTTAGAGGTGAGACCAATAACACAAAATGTTTATTCGTAATTTCTAAAACAAAGGCTTTGCTTTACAAAAAGCAAAGATTTAATGCTTAATATTATTTATTTATTGCCTCTATTTGTCAGCGTGTTATAGCAACATTGGGCCATTTTGTCTCGAATGGAGCTAATAGTCTTAACGAAATATGATGTTAAGCCTATGAACAAATGTTTTCATTCCAGCTCTCCCTTCCTTCTATTGGCGACAAATGACCGCAATTTAACAATGACTAGAATGAAACGACTTTCCGGCCCCTTCCCGACTTTTGTTTCAAGTATGAAATGTCGCTTAAAGAAATTTATAACTCTGAAAACTATCAAAACCCAGACAAATCTATCCCTGTGAAAAACTTTCTTTTCTTTTACTGACAATTTGTAATTAATTGTTGAGTAATTTCAAGTTAGTATTTATGTAAAACAATACTGACAGAATAAGTTAACTGTTTTCAAATTATATGTAATAGGTCATCAATATTATTACGTGTATTATTTTTCCATTAAAATTTATTTTCCGGGTAGCTAAATTTTACTAGTGTTTTCTAAACGCTAAAACAAACTTTCTACGTCTGTAATACACAAATCCAAATCAGAGCTTCGCAACGCCCATTTTTAATCCCACTCGTCAAGAGAACGCGCCGAGCCGAGCCGCACAACAATAAATTTCACTGACGTTATTAGGGTTTCATTTTCATCTTGTAGGCGGAGAAATTATGGAGGGGTGAGTTGTGTTTTTATAGTGGTACTTTTTTAACTGCTGTCTCCATAAATATCAAATACTCTGTTACACACGATAAAAAACCCTCTGCAGAACAGATTCTACATTTAACTGCACAACAAAGACGAAATTTACCTCGAAATTTTAGTCCAGTTGCTCTTTTCTATTTACTTAATGTGACTTATTATGATGCTTTAATTCGTAGCTCTGTGATATTTTCAACGCTGTATTTTTTTAAGTAAGGTTTGGCATTTTACCTCTTCTGAATAATCGATGGTTCACTGAAATTGTAGATGGCATCCCAGTTTCGTTACCTAGGGTTTTCTGTCGTACTCATGTATGTCTGTATGATATTCACGGGTCAGAGCATATATTAAAGATTTTCACCGGGTACCACTCGATCCATGTTATAATGAAAATCCGTTGCCGGTCAAAACTAAAGTAAGACTGGGTAATTTGTTACTACGACCAATGTAACAATTGACCAGGTTGCTCGTTTCACTATCGGGAGCAAACAACCGAAACATTGATCTCCCTGATGAGATGGCGTACATTCTTAGAAGCAGGACTCCTAAGACATATGCACTCCGTTAGAATTAAACCAAAAAATACCATGATTTAATCGTTGTAAATTTTTTGTTGGCCAAATTACGTAAAGCCTAATTTTTTTGTATTCGATAAATAGCCCGTTAAATTTGTTTTTGCATTAGTTTTTTTTAATTTTTTTCCTATTACGGCAGTAGGGCGGTATTTTTTTTCCTATTCACTGGTTGTCAATGAAATTTTTATATTTTTTTTAGTTAAATATTTAGTAATATTGCAAAAATACTAAACATAGATATACTATACATAAATACACTTTTACTATTTTATTATTTTTAAATTATAACTTTTACAATTCTAATAATAATTATTGTTTATGGAATTAAGATCTGACAAATGGGTGGTGGTTAAGGTAATGTCGAAGATTCTGAGTAATACTCAGAGCAGTAATAATAATAATAATAATAATAATAATAATAACAATAATAATGTATGTAACCCTTTTCATAACTAGTGCCCCTTCATAAAAGATGTTTTAAGCGGCTTCGGATTAAATGTTTCTTTTACTTGCAAAACAACTTTTTCAATTTTTTACCAAGTATCATGAAAAAGTCAAAACGTTAACTAGTGTACTATATCGGCCCCAACACGTGAGACGTATAACTGACAGAAATTGAAAATTATAAAAATTTTAATTTTGAACAGTTTTTTAAAATAATTTGAAATTTCTAACTTAGAAGAAAAGTAATTTTTAAAGTGTTTTGATGTAATTTGCCAGCAATAAGTACTTTCAAAGTAAATTTAATAAGATATGAGTAAGTGTAAAAATAATGTAGCACATGTAATTGATTCTAATACTTTTTAAATGACTTAAATAAGGTGAGATTTGCTAATTAAATATTAATTCTTAAAATGGCTTCAACTACAATTATTTATTGAAATCATTTGAAATTTATATTAGTAAGAAAATAATTTCTCAATTGATATATATATATATATATATATATATATATATATATATATATATATATATATATATATATATATATATGTATATAAATGTTTAGTTTATAGGTTTGTTAGTTTTTATATACATGTCTTTTTATATAAAATATATGTGGTTATTTACAAGCGACATTTGTTTATGTGTAATGATTTGATGACGATAAATAATAAAATTGATCCAGTAAATTAAATTTGAAATTAATTAATTTTATAAGAACGAACTTAGGTAAAAATTCATAAACATTTAATTTTGAAGGAAATAAATAAATTGAAAGATCATAAGAAAGTATATTAAAATATGGTTTTAACAAGACGAAATAATTTGGGAATGTTTGAAAATATGTTTCAATTCAATGTAAATTAATAGTTTATAAAATCTTTTTTCAATATACCTAATTAAATCTTATAGAAGTAAATGGTAGTTTGAGTATAAATTTGAAATATAATATATGAATAATTATTGATAGTTAAAACTTAAATGCAGTAGTAAAAAAGGGCAATAGCACCCTATTAGTAAAAAGAAGTTAATCAAACGCAAAACCTTTGTTCACCTATCTTTGTAGGTTATTATATGATTTGGTCATGATATATCTTTACAGGTTGGATTATTGATTTGGTAAATATATTTCAGGTTAGATTTAACAATCAGCTTTAAATATTAAAACTATTATTAAATATTTTAAATAATTTGAAATCAATTTAAATTTAAATTTAAAAAACTAAATTTTATATAATTAAATAAAGAGTAAAATCGCCTTAAATATTTTATATAAATAAAAATCTGTGGTTTTTACTAACATTTAAAAAAGACTAAGTGTTATAATTATTTTACATAAACAATTTTCTTAAATAATCCTACAATATGGTCACTAAACTTTGATGACTCTAAATAAAATATTCCACTAGATATAAGGACTCAAAGGGTTAAATATCAGTAAGTTAGGTTTTTAAAATAAGTTTAGTGATTGGTTCTCTGGCAGAATTTTCCAAGCAGCTGTACAGGTTCTGGCTTGTGTCAGATCTGCTTGTTTCAAAGTTTACCTGCGTCGGCTAGTTACAGGTAGGCCTATTTGTGAACCCAGAGGAAAAACGGCCAGGATGAGTCTGTGTGCGCTGGGTGGTCAGACCGTCGCAGAACAGGAAAAGGTTTTTACGATCAAGTGTTTGTTGGGGAATTTTTCATTGAATTATGAGTACAATATAAGTATCAACATTGCCATCTTCTACCGTTGCAAAACATGATATGTTACTAATTATAATTTACGTTTTTAAATTTCAGCTAATAAAAAAAGAATCTTGTTGTTATATAACTGAGGCTAGAGAGTCTTTAGGCTTACCTATCGGCTAGTCTCTACGCTAGACAATTGATTTACAGAGCGATAGATTAGTGCACATTGCTAAAACCCTGAACTGTAAATTTGGTGCACATTTTTTAAGGTGAATCAGTTTGATTTCATATAAGGACAAACAATCGAAATCGTTAAACTGTCAAAAATTGTTTTAGCTGCTTTGTTCAGACGGAGAATGAGTCAATATTGGCTAGCTGTTCACCCATTTTATATTAGTCTGACATAGGACAGGAACGTACAGCTGTTTTGAACTAAACATTTGAAAATAAGGTCAGATTGTCGATTTCATAAAACGCATGAAAATACAGCTAACCTTTGTAGCTGATTCTCCCATTAGATTTATGCTAACTATTCATACATCGTTTCCATTTAGCAATATAGTAGTCTACCTCTGGCTGCAGAGATTTATTCATAGATTTATTCCCTGGAAAAATGTTACATCAAGTAATGAAAAAGAGTGCCGATTTCATTGAAATTGTATAAGGCATTCCTTTAATATTATTTAACGATACAAAAATAAAATTTAAATATGATTTATATTCGTGACAAATTTAAACATCGCATATACTTATTTGTTTTAGTTTTTTTGACTTCGACAAACACAAGTGGGTGTATTCTAAACTTATTTTATTGCAAGCCCTATTTCTAGCAACTGAGGTTTGTTTCATGTTTTGTCAACCCTTAAGTCAATTTGCTTCTTCAACTTGAATAACTACAGTTACCCTCACACATGTCTATATAATGTTATAAATTGCTAATAAGTAACATTTCCTTCCAACCATCATTACAATCAGTGTCGTAGATAGTACCTAGTCGCCCCTCCTCGCAGTGTAGTGAGATGTGCCCCCGCGCAGCATAAAGAGATACACCCCTAACTATCGGCCCTAGTATCCGCCTCCACTCCCCTTACATACCCGTGGTTTGGATAGAAAGTAAGAGAGGTTTTTTTTGTTTTGACGTTAACGCCGTTGTATAAATACCCGATAGGACTCATTTTGTTAAGCTTTTGTCAAATTTCACAGAAATAAACCTATATTTAGAAATTATTGTTGATAAATAGGTATTCTAAAGGCTTGCCAGTCTTTGTTGGAAATGTTTCTAAATTTAATTATGTCCTAAAACTAAATTTCATAATGTACTAGTTACTTTTGTACTCAAAATTCATAAAGGAAGGTTTTTTTAATGCCGTGAAAGATGAGTATTTTCCCAGTTACTGTTGACCTAATGATTAAAAAGAATGAGTGTAGTTTTTATTTTATAGGTTTTATATTAAAATTATCACATGATTTATAATGTTGTTCATACACCCCAAGGTACGCTATTTTACCTGTTTACCCCTGCATCTGCGAGTGTTGTGGGGTTGTTACCTACGCCACTGATTACAACACAAATTAATTGACCAAGAAAAGATTTGGACTGTACTGGACCTAGAAGCAAGAAATTGATTGCCTGTAGGATACTTGCATTTCTTTTTAACTAACTAAGTGACGTAATTATTACTGCCATTGTAAGCAACCATATTCTATTTCACCTAATGAATCATTTCTACGTTTCGAAATTTTTAAATACGTAAGTAAATAATTTTTGTTGTTTTTAAAATAACCTAATATTTTGGAAATAAGTATTCAACTAATATTAATTATACTTTTCATATGTTTATTTTGTGTGTTTCTAAATTGTTTTTACAAAACAGCTGTTCTTGCGAGTAGCACATATAACATTTGATGCATTGAAACGACCAATATTGTTGAATAAGACATTTTAAAGGTTGCGTCGTAGTGTAAGAAGATAATGACGGCTGTAGTTTGCTGAAAACTAGCAATCTCTGGAAATATATTAGACTCCCAAAGGCATCTAGTAAAGCTATCGCCTACTGAGAAATTCGTTTTTCCCATTGATTTAACACACAGAAAGCCATGTTTAAAATAAGTTTATAACAACAGTATATTCTTTTCCTCTATTAACAAGTTGTTCCATCTTTATTAAATAGATCTGAACACCTAAGCAAATAAAACATAGACACAGTCTAGAATGTTTCCTAAGAAGCCATCTATTACTGATATTTCCACCTAAATAAACACCGCGAGTGCTGTGCGGCGTATCATAGCTTAACTTCATCATCACAGTTTCTGTCATTGTCGATGCTTCCGTATTGTAATAATGTCGATGCACGCCGCTTACTTTCATCTCTCTTTCCTTCTCTATAGAGACGTTTGTGCCTTTTAATTTGTTTCCTTTGATATAACTGTTATTATTATTCTTCAAATAAATAGAGTGATTAAATGCACACTCACACATACACACACACACACTCTTTCCCCCACAACCACATACTGTCCTACACTCACACACCCCTCCCCTCCCCCATACACACACACACACACACACACACACACACACACACACACACACACACACACACACACAAACACAAACACACAGACTCTCACACACACACACACACTCACGCGCACACACACACACACACACACACACATACAAACATACACACACACACGCGCGCGCCCGCGCGCGCGTGCGCACAAAGATAAATGAACGATCAAAAAGTGTTTAGTTATGGACATAAACCTTTGGAAGTGAAATTTTGAGAGATATTGTCAAACAACTTGTATTTCAACTTGTTGTTTGAATGTACTTGAAGCTACTGAACGATGGCTCTCGTTTTTTGCTGTCATTCGTAATCACTTTGTTTCGTCTTGGGAAATGCTGGTCTGTTCAGTTCATGTTGTTCTTACAAGATAACTGTATAAACATAAGTGTTAAATGCTTTAATCGCCCACTAACAACTCTCTTACTGGTTACTTGCTTTTACTAATAAACATCCATTTTGTTTTTGTGATGTAGCGTTTTAGACCACAGCCTACACTTGCTATTTTAACCATTAGACAATTCGACGCTCCCATGCAAATGTCACCTTCAAATCTTAGGAGTTTAACGTGTTTAAATTAAATATTTACTTAACATCATGAACATTCATACAGAATATGTTTGTTTCAATCAAAGCCTAACTTTTCCGAACAGCAACTACAGATCTGTAAACATACAGTCAACGGCGTATTGTTTGAATTATAATAAATGTTTTGGGGATCCACTTAAACTCTGAAAATATTTTATATTATTTACTAATGCTTTCGCAAAGATACGTAATACTTTGCCACCTACCAGAGCATAAATACTTAATTAAACTTAATTTCTTTTTAAATTCCCCAGACTATGAAACACCGAAAACCACAGATGATGACAGAGTAATAATTTAAAACTTTTACAACCGAGTTTGTCATAAAAGGTAATTTCTCGAGAGGGAATAAAGCCTTGAACCGTAAAATTACTATTTAAATCTAAGTAGCTTAAGTCATTAGGGTCTGAATTTAAGAACCCAGTTAGCGGAAAATAAAGGCAGCTTTTAAGAGGAGCTTTATGATTTTTTAACAATCTTATAAAAAAATTTAAAAGCACTCTAAGATAATGATTTTTCAACCAATTAATTCAAATTAAATATTTCGCCGGTGTTACGAGCGGACTTCCAAACACTGTCTATTTTATTCTTCCAGTTTAATGACTTCTTTAATTTCAACTGTTAATTTGTATAAATAAATCATTACTAAATATAGCTATTTCCTCACAAACGTCTTTGCATAGGCCAATGGTATCGTGTAGCTCATACATAAGTTTAATATGGCTTCTCCAGGTGTGTATTCAGAGGGGATAAGACGAGATAAATCACCGCAACATTCAGAGGGGAAAAAGTGTCGTATGGCACGCCATAAATAAGTTATAATATTTATAGCAAAAAGCATAGTCACTCTTACAGGTCAGAAGCTAAGCGTAGGCGTTTTTTGTGTATCATTTATAACAGCCTATTAAGTTACCTGTCTATAAATTTAACTTTATAATTCCCTAATTTAATTCTAAAAAATCATATTTAGTTAAAAATAATTGTTTAATTACTCCTGGGAATATCCTTTTTGTCTGGAAATGTTAACATTATTTTACATATGGATTCAAACACTTGATTGTGTCTGTAGAGACTATGAGCCTTCGTAAAGGAAACCTATTTTTTTCAACTGACTGGAAAACCATTAATGAATACTAATTTAATTAAGAGACGATTCAACCACATGTATGTCGAGGTTCAGAAGTTACATTCAGGTAAGCAGTAATAAACCAGGGGTGTCTGTTATACTTTATTTTTATCTTTTATGGTTAATATATTAATTTTAAATTAAAATAAAATTTATTTATGTAATACATTATTTTCTACAATCCTTTAAATTTTACTGATTTATGTTTTATTAGGCCTATATCGATAAAGTTTGTGTGTGTTTTTTAGTTTTAACATTTACCCAAAAGTGTGAGCCTTATTAAAATCAAAACGTTTTAAGATTTAATTGCTTTTCTTCATTACAATAAGTTATATAAGTTCTAACTCCTCTTCACTAAATATATATTTTAAATACTGGTCAGATTAAATTAAAAAATTAGCTCGTCATATATATATCGTTAAAGTTTTAAATAATTTAACTATCATATTAATTGAAACTATGTGAAAAACTGATACATAACTATCTTCACGTACATTTAACATTAATCTAAATCTATATAATCCTTGTGATTTCTAAATATGATTTACTTTCTACCCTAATTTCTCTATGCCAAAGGAGGACTACCAAATAACACTATTTAAAATTTAATAGAAACGAATAAGCAAAACCAAATGCTATACTTTATACCGTTTTCATTCAAATTGTTCAACAAGTTTTGTTATTATATTTGACAATTTTTTTTTAAAGTTTACCAAAACTCGAGCAAAATTGTTTAATAGAAATAAGTCTAAAGGTCACACATAAATACTAAAGTATTTGAATTAAATTTACCTTCGAATTCTGCTTGAAATATATAAAATTACGCTCGACATATCAAATAGATCCTAAATTATACATGAGTAAAAGCTGTATAAGTTGGCCATTCAGCTTCACATTTGATGGGGGTCGCCTTAACGACCAACTGATGCGGGCGGATAACTAATAAAGTTTAAAACCTAAATAGGGTAATAAATTATTGGACAGAAATTGGATCACGATACCAAAGCAAGGGAGTTTCTAAGACCTTCCTAGCAAGTAATTCAAAATATATAAGAGTTTACTAATTAATAAAAATTTAGTTCTGGTGAAAATTCAATTAAAAGCCAACTAGTAAATTCCGCATAATAAATTCCAGGATAATAAGTAAATTTATTAAATTACAAGTCAAAAAACAGTAATATCACGCCTAGAGATAAATACCTTTCACATAGATTCACATATATATGGTGTGTGTGAATGTATATATATATATATATATATATATATATATATATATATATATATATGATGTGTGTGAATGTATATATATATATATATATATATATATATATATATATATGTGTGTGTGTGTGTGTGTGTGTGTGTGTGTGTGTGTGTGTGTGTGTGTGTGTGTGTGTGTGTGTGTGTGTATGTGTGTGTGTGTGTGTGCGCGTGCGCGTTGCAACGGTACGCGCACAACGTCCTTAGCATTACATATTGTCTTTATAATCCATACCGTCTCCTCTGGAAAGCACTGTAAATTCCAGCTGGTTCCTGGAGGGTTTGACAAGCTTTAATGGTCCCACAACTCGCCTGACCTACACAACTCACCAGACCTACGACAGGGCTTCGGGGGTTCATTGCCAAAAAACTTACCACATGTAAGCAACCCACGGAGTTGAGGAACGCTTTCATGGGGGTAGTGTTTCATATTCTGAGGTAGTCTCTCCGTATCGTTTATAAATTGTCTATTTTCGGGCGGAGAATTAAACCGTCGAGACTAGGTATCATCTTGCCACCTTCTTTTCCATTTCTGTTTCTTCTTTACATTCATATACACATGTATCCTTTTCCCTCTTTTCTTCTCTATTTCTGTTTCCTTCTCCTCTATTTCTGTTTCTTTTTTACATTCATATACACAGGTATCATTTCCCATTTTTGTTTCCTTTTTCTCTATTTCCGTTTCTTCTTTACATTCATATACACAGGTATCCTTTATTCTCTTTTCTTCTCTATTTCTATTTCTTCTTTACATTCATATACAGAGGTATCCTTTTGCCACTCTTCATCTCTATTTCTGTTTCCTTCATCTCTTATTTCTTTCTTCTTTACTTTCATATAAAACAGCTATCCTTTTGCCACTCTTCTTTTCTATTTCTGTTACTTCTTTACATTCATATACACAGGTATCCTTTTACCACTCTTCTTCTCTATTTCTGTTTTCTGTTTCTTATTTACGTTCATATACGCACTAAGCAAACTGTCTTTATAAATTGTATGAATAAATATTTTTTTTAAATTTCAGTAGTTTATTATAGGTATATAAGGTTGCTGTATATGAATTAAAGCGTTATGTAGACTGAATTACAAATATTTTACTGCATTCTATCTTCTTTAAATTCTATCTTCTTTTAAATGTTCCCGTTTTGAAATACCTCTTTGATACCACGAAATATACCATTTGATAGACGTAATCTTTCAATATTCGGTTTTATTGAAATTTGTATATAAACTGAAGTAATACAAATGTTACAAATAATAATTAAAATTATTTAGGCAAAATAAACGTTTATTAAACGTTATTAACATTTAATTAGCAACGCTTTACTACACATCATACTCCTCTTCTCAATCGTTTTATTCAACACTTTACTTTTGGACTCTTTCGTATTTTTATAAAATTTGTTATTTTTGACTATTGTATATAATTTAATATATTTATTTCGTCGGAGTTTCTTAAATAAGTATAAATAGTTACTGACAACAAATGAATTTTTAATGTATGCCTAGATCTATTTAAATTATCCTAACCCTCGCACAATGCATTTGGGGTGGTAGAACGGCGAAGGGCAGGCCTCAGTGTATCTTCTCTGCTCTCCTCCCACTGCATATAAGTGGTGATTTGTTAGTGATAGAGTGAAGTGCTGTTCTACAACTCGCCTTTTCATCTCTTAGATGTATTGCTCCCCATCGTGTTACTTTTATTGATAAGTATAATTTATCTTTATTTGCTATAATATGACTACCTTATATAACTTTTGTAACATTATATTTTTGTCGCATTAATTGTTCAGGAATTAGTGGTTTAGTTACATAATTAATTAGTTGACCCGCAATGTCAAATGTTTAATTAAAAATAAAAATGATGTGTTCAATAAATAATTTAAACGACAAATGTTAATTTAGATAAATAAAAATTTACTTCACCAAAAAAAAAGAAATATATAGCCTATATATATATATATATATATATATATATATATGATACAAACTAAATCACTTGAAATGTTACGCTACTTTCAGATTTTACAATGTTTTACAGAATTAATTGATCAGACCTTCATATGTTAAAAAAAAATCTATGGCAGACTTGATGACATCCATTCGAGATTGCTTGGCGTATTTAGAAAACATTTAAATTGTCTTTTCGACTTTAAAATTTTTACTACATTACACAAATGAATACACTTTTCCTATTATTAAAAAAGAAAACTAGCATTGTCATGCCATTGAACGGTTAAAGTTTTAAAGGTAATTCTTTCCTTTTTGATCACTTAATTTCTTAAAAACTATTACTTATCTGTGTTGTAACAAAACTGGAGTGGCAAAACGTGGTTCTTGAACTTAGATCTCACTATTCTGCATGTTATGTTGGCTCGCTTGTAATTTGGAACCTGCGTTGCATCTTAACGTAGCATTTCTTCCATTAAAAAAAATACATAAATAAATTATAAGTAAACTGTTACATGTTTAAAAATTTAAAACAAAAGGCTTCCCATCGTTCTTCAATCTTTAGACGTGTGTATTAGCTCACATTCTGGTAACGAAAGAGAAGGACACTATGCTAACACGCGAGTATCCTAACTTCCGCGCACCCGTGCTAACATATAGCAGTTTTGGTTTTCCAACATAGATGTCAGGCTCCCCCATGGATTTTAATTTATAATTTACATTGTTTTAAAATTTTATTTTACATTTTAAATTTTATTGTCACTTTTGTTTTCTGAATCTGTTTTAATATGTAACATTACGTAATATAATGCTACTCTTGGATAATCCAAATGTAATTGCAGAAGTTCATAAGTCAATATTCGAAGATGAAGAAGTCTTTGATTACGACAGTGACACCGATTGTGAAGATGTTGTTAAAAACCGAACAGATGACTCTTACGCCACTGAGAGTGACACAGATGAAGAATTAGAAAGTATAAATAATAATTTTTTCCATACTGAAAAAGAGAGAAAAAGTCAATAAAATATAGTAAATTGTGCTTCAACTGAGAAGAAACAATTTTTAAATAAATAAAACCTCTAAACCACAAATAACATTTATTTAAACCTTATGTACATTTCAATTGCTCAGCAATCATCTTCAGAGGTATTTAAAAAATACAAATAACTTTAAACAACATAATACAACAAATATATAGGCATAAACCGGTAACTACTTCGACACGCCCCTTATTTTTTTTAAAAAAAAGTATGACCAATCACGTTGCAGTAAGTTCCCCTCTGCAACTTGGTCCGGTCTTTCAACTCCCGTGGTGAAGAGTTACCGTTACAACTATTTCAATATTACTAAAAAACAACAATATTATTTATTAACAAAAAAGGTTATAAATATCTCCTAATTAATGAATATAACTGAGATTTAGGGATAGACCTTTATCACAATTTAATAAATTATTTTCGTCATATTTTTGAATGTACAAACTTTCAAAACTATTCAAAAGACCTTTTGAATTAACAGTTTTCAATAATTTTAGATCATTTAATTCTAAAGTGTGTTGAGTGTTTAGAATATGTTCTGCAACACTAAATTTTTCAGGTCTTTGAAATTTTATATGGCTAATATGTTCATTAAATCTGGTTAATATTTTCCTTTTCGTTTGGCCAATATAAAATTTACTACATGAATTACAATTTATTTTATAAATCCCAGATTTATCTATCATCTTTATTTTATCTTTTGAGTTACCGAATACATTGTTTAAGCTTTTGTAAGCTACTTTTAAATTTACCTCTTTAAAAACTTTTTCTAAACCTTTTGTTAAATCCATATCGAATGGTAGGCTAATGAATTGATTTTTAATAATTTCTTTTTGTGTTATTAAGGTAGTAGAATCGTTTCTAAACTGTTTTAATTTTTGTTTTCTCAATATGTTATCTATTATTTTAGGATCATATCCATTGAATTTAGCGATTTCTTTGGTCGTACTAGTTTTTTTTAAATAAGGGGCGTGGCGAGAGATTACCGGTTTATATCTATATATTTGTTGTATTATGTTGTTTAAAGTTAGTTAGTTTATTTTTTAAATACCTCTGAAGATGATTGCTGAGCAATTGAAATGTACATAGGTTTTAAATAAATGTTATTTGTGGTTTAAAAGTTTTATTTATTTAAAAATAAACATTACGCCACAGTTGCTTCATAGAGTTATAAGAAGAAACAACCACAATATATTTTGCGAGCTAGTCCCTTACCTGGTGTTCGAGAGGCTGGGGCAGCATATACTCCATTTCAGTCATGGAATGTGCTTTTTACAGATGTTGTGATTGAAATGATTGTACGATTCGCAAATCAATTGATTGTGTTGATTGAGGATAGTGTCAGTCGCGAATTAGATTCTAAGCCTTCTCATCCTCCCGGAATAAAAGCTTTCATTGGATTATTATATTTGGCTAGTACGTTATGAAGTACCAGACAGAGCTTAGAAAAACTTTGGGAATCCGACGGAGATGGAGTAGACAAAATTCCACTAACACTGAATATAAAACTATTAAAGCTCCTAATGCATTGTATACGATTTGATGATAGTATGACTCGAGACAAAACAAAGCTAACGATCGCTTTGTTGCATTTTGGTTGAAAACTGTGAAAAAAGTTTCTCATTCAATGAATATGTTACAACTGACGAAATGTTATTAGGTTTTCGTGGTAGATGTACATTCAAACAATATATCTAATCAAAACCAGGGATGTATGGCCTTAAACTTGTAGATGCCAAAATGTTCTATACTCTTATTTTAGAAATGTATGCAGGAAAGCAACCAGAAGGCTCTTATAGTATTAGTTATAAACCGACCGACGTAGTAAACGTCTTGTTGAACCCCTTTACAATTCTGGATGGAATATAACAGCAGACAATTGGTTGCCGATGTTAATTTCTTGAATGAGCTAAAGTCAAGAAATATATCGTTTGTTCGTTGGTACACTGAAAAAAAAATATACCACAGCTACCTGATATTTTTTTGATTTTGAAGGATATGCTTGAAAAATCCAGTATTTTAGGTTTCGGCAAAAATTGCACCATTGTCTCATATGTGCCACTGAAATCGAAGTACGTTATAGCTAGTTCTTCCATGCAATTCAATGACGAGATTGATAAAGACACAGGAAATCAATGTAAACACGAAATTATTAAATCTTATAATCAGACAATCCTAGTGTGGATAATGTGTATAAAATGTACAACTTACAACACAACTAGAAATACAAGGCATTGGCTGATTGTAATATTTTTCACAGTTTTAAACATAGACGGTATTAATTTTCAGATTATACTTATTGGTAACCAAGAAGAAGTAAAAAGCAGAAGAATGTTTTTGAAGAATTCATCCCATTACCTTACTCTAGATGAAATACGACGAAGAAGTGAAAAAAGAATAGGAATATCTCTAGCACTTAAGCATGGTCTCCAGAAATTCAGACCAAGGGAGTGAATGTCGAAGAGCTAGGACCATCAGCAGGTGATAAATAAAAAATGTGCGTAACTAGCCAAAATATGTCAAAATGAGCGGAGGTATGCTATATGTTCGTGTAAACATGTAGAGAACATTTTTGTTTAAAGGATGGAATAATGGTAAGCAGGAAGTGTTTTCTAGTGAAAAAATGAAGAGATTTTCGGGGATGATTACCAAAATCATTTTATTGATTCGCTATGATACTGATTTATTTTATGCTATTTTCCCCGTTTTGTTTTTAAATTTTAAAATAATTTCAAATTTTATGCGTGTATGTTTTTTTCTTAAAATATTATACAAATTTTTATGTTTCATCTCAGATATTATTTCATTGTAATATTTTACATTTTATTTTCACAATGATTGTATTCAAAAGATAATAATCTAACGCTACCTTTTTAAATTTCATATCTTATATGTCACTGTGAGAATGTTATAATTTGTTTATATGTTATTGTAATGGTTTTCATTTCATTTTGAGCTAAAAATACGTAAGGTAGTTATACAAATAGTTCGTAAAGATTATTAAATACATATACAAATATTATTTTATTAAATAAGTAGAACATAATTAGTCATTAAATTAGGAATAAAATGAGTGTCAATCGTAGTGTGAACAATTTTATCAAAATCGTGTCTCAAACGCATTGCGCTCGTTCATGTCACAAGTCATATTGCACTAAATTCCATTACATGACTATATTTTAAAATTGTATTTAAATTTGTATATCCTTGAAGCTTTTACAACGTAAATTAGAAACATCTCACTTGATCTCAAAGTTTACTTAAATAACAAATATTTATAAATTATCTATTAAACATGTCAAGATATTGAGAGTATGCAGTGATTTTAAAATTGCTTATATCGAGATTGAAATATTAACTTGAAACAATTTATTCTTGAAATAATTTAAACTTGAAATAATGTAACTTGAAATGTTGTTTAACTTACCAGTTAAAAATTCTTGGCGTCTGCTGTTTTGTAGTAAGATATGGAGGGTTAACTCCAAGAACATTCTCTCTTGTATTGTAAAGTGAAATTACAAAACTACACCCACATATCACATAAAGCACTTAGTGTAATTCTATTAGTTCGGCAGCCCAATGTTGTTTGGAAGTTCGAAACGAGGAAGTGTTCCTCCATCATACAACATCGCAAGATGAGAGAGAGAAGTTTGTACTTCGTAAGTTGTTTGTTTTTAATTGCGAATTCTGGCAATTAGGAGTGCCGCTGTTTCGTTTTATTTTAAGTGTTTGGAGCGTTGCTATTGGAAACGCGAACAGAGTGCGTCGTATCTGAACTTGTTTCATTAAAACTTCAGGAATAAAAACAAACTTATAAACGCGATTTCTTATTAACAATTACTGCTCAAGTATGATTAACTTTATTAAAACTTGTCCATTAGTTCTACTAAAAGCCCTATATTAGCAGTTATGCATTTGACTTCAATAGAGAGAAAATTTTACATAATCTGTATGCTCCCCAACTTAACAGTAGCAGAATAACCCTTTATCGCTTCTTACATATATACGACATCGTCTTCCTTATTTTCATTCTGTATGATAAGAACGATGTACCTTCTACTTGGCTATATTAAAATCTCTTTTTATTTAATATATAAAGACATTTAAACTTTGAGTAAGTAAAATGTACCATATATTATTAATTTCTTCAAATGAAATCTATTTAAAAACCTGTATTTAAGGTAAGCTACTCTAATAAACTGTCTATTTATGAAAATTATTGAAAAATAAGGAGGGAAACGTAACCTCGATTGCGGGTATTGTCACAGTATAACGATATGTGACGGTATTATACATAGTATTATACACAGTATTATACATAATTTTGTACACAGTATTACACACAGTATTATACATAGTATTATACACAGTATTATACACATTATTATACATAGTATTATACACAGTATTATACATAGTATTATACACAGTATTATACATAATTTTGTACACAGTATTACACACAGTATTATACATAGTATTATACACAGTATTATACATAGTATTATACACAGTATTATACATAGTATTATACACAGTATTATACATAATTTTGTACACAGTATTACACACAGTATTATACATAGTATTATACACAGTATTATACACATTATTATACATAATATTATACACAGTATTATGCATAGTATTATACACAGTATTATACATAATTTTGTACACAGTATTACACACAGTATTATACATAGTATTATACACAGTATTATACATAGTATTATACACAGTATTATACACAGTATTATACACAGTATTATACATAGTATTATACACAGTATTATACATAGTATTATACATAGTATTATACACATTATTATACATGGTATTATACACAGTATTATACATAGTATTATACACAGTATTATACATAATTTTGTACACAGTATTACACACAGTATTATACATAGTATTATACACAGTATTATACATAGTATTATACACAGTATTATACATAGTATTATACATAGTATTATACACAGTATTATACACAGTATTATACATAGTATTATACACATTATTATACACAGTATTATACATAGTATTATACACAGTAATATACATAATTTTGTACACAGTATTACACACAGTATTATACATAGTATTATACACAGTATTATACACATTATTTTACATAGTATTATACACAGTATTATACATAGTACGACGATCAGGCGCCCTCTACAGGCATGTACCGCGATCTCTGTAAGTCAGCTAAAGCGCCAGCTGTTACTTATCGGTAACGGTTTTAACGAAACAATATTTTTTTAATTCCATGGCAACATCTTTTCAGGCCGAACCAGTGAACTCAGAAGTACACCGAAAACTGGTCACACTCGATATGACTCATCATGGGAGGTACAAAATTTGTATAGCGCCGTGATGCACTTGACCGTGTTTAATGGTTTTATGAGTTCCCTGGCTGAAGACGACATAAAACTAAATTCTTTGTAAATTTTGAAGTTTGTAGTATTTGTAAGCAATGTGCGGAGTTTGATTTATTTTAAAAATTGGCTTATTATGTAGACATATCTTTTTCTGAAGCTAGCAACTCCAGTGTTGTCTGTCACGGCATTCATTACTACTCCGTGGAACAATTAGTAGACTTTAGACAAGGTTACAAGTGGGTTAATTACTCTGCGTTTAAATTCATTCAATTCTCGTTTTAATAAAACAATATTTTCCATTTACGTTGAAAATAATATTATCTTAACTTTATACCTAGCCTAAACTTTATTCAGATTTTATAATTTCTGATTGTTTTCCAGTACACGTGACGTCATACTCTTACCAAAATTGTTTCTTATTCCTGTTTGATTTATTTATAATTCTTTTTATTTTACATATTTATTGTCACATTAATGTACTTCTTTATATGCCTACGGAATTTAAAACACTTACCTCAGTAAAGAAGGAGGACAGCACGTAATCATAGGATTTTGTTACCGGCTTTTTACGGACGGGGTTAAAAATCATCTATTTTAGTGTTACGTAATTTAGGGATGATCTCTAGTGTAGGTCATCCTTAAGGATGTACTTTGTAGACGTGAACATGAGAATCATTTTCCTTTCTCAAACCAGGGGATGTTTGCATTTCTGCATTAATTACTAATTTGCTTTAAGCCAGGGGATCGAGTAGTAAAACAGTAATCCAACTTTTCACATCCCTTACAGGTAGTAAAAGCCTTTTTGTTACGTTCCCATATTATGACCGCCTGGAAATATATTACTATAAGTAGCCTAATAATTGTGTAACTAAGTGAATATTAGGGCTTACTGGCTGACGACTTTCGAAACCATCGTTTCATTTATGTCATTGATTAGTAAATGAAACGATGGTTTCGAAACGTGTCAGCAAATAAGTTCTTTAAGTATTGGTTCCCTAACGGGGGAGGGGTGCGCCCTTCTTGGGAGTGCGGGACCAGTTACAAAATAATAAGATAAGTAAAATATATATTTAATATTATAGGAACAAACGCGATTGGCTAATGACTTGAATTGTGCCCTTACTAAAATACAACTACAAATAGGCATGCTAGTGTAAGAAATGCAAGCTCAAGCATCTCACTAACAGATTTTTATCTTAATAGTTAATAATTCCCTTGCAACTTAAAACTTGAACTGTTATATAATGTTTTTTTTGTAAAAGTAGATATATGTATAAATAAATCAAATGTTTTCAATATATATACAATATTTGATACTTTTTCATGTGCCCATACCATTGAAAAAGTAAGTTTTTTCATATTTTTTCACCATTTATTTATAGTGTAAAAGGGAGGGGCGTGAGAGAATTTCGTCTCAAGAAGAGAGGACCTGGACCCAATAGGTTTAAGAACCCCTGTTCTAAAATGTTCACTTAGTTATGCAATAAGAACTTATATTATAATTAGTAAATTGAAGATTATTACAACAAGCAACTGGAAACATATATTCAATAAAATGTACATTGTCTATAAGTTAAGCGTCATTTGTGTTACTACCAATTTACTAACAATTTAAAAACTGAAGTTTGTTATAATTGAGAGAGAAAACGTTATTATTTTAGTGTGAGATGGATACTCATTAACAACCTGTACGGCCTGTCTAGGATAGGAACAATTTTCCATGTCTCTAAATATTAGACGATTAATATATTCTTTAGAACTACTGCGAGCGATGACAACCACCTCAACGTTAACTCTCCACTCGAAAATATACAAATTAGATATCACTTGAAAGTCTTCTATAACACACAAAACCACCCCTTTACATATATTTGTAACGATGCACAGAACCCCTGAAAATGTAGTAGGTTCTTTCTAAAGCACTGATTATTATAGTCGTCAATTTAATTTGTTTAAAATTCTTAAAACGTTAAAGATTAAGTTTACCATATATTTTTTTGGAATGTATTAATAGCATATAATTATGAACAATTCCTAAACACGCAAGACCTTTTATAAAGAAATTTATTCTAGACAAAGAAAATGTATAACTTAGCAGTAGTCTTCCGTTTCGAGTAAATTGACGTCGCCGGTGTGAGAGATCTTTTCACATAGTTGATGAGAGCATTTCCTCGGGCTAACGATTTTGTGCATTTGCACTTATTGCACGAAGCATTGTAAACTTTTGTTACTGTCAGCTGCGTCTTTTATTTCCTTTCTAGACATGTACTGTATTATGCTAGTTACATGAGCCCCTGAGGATGCAATACTAATTAAATATTTCTTTGTCAATTCGCGCGATCAAATTCTGTTCAATGCATCTACTCCGTTGCAAAAATCGTGTTTAATAAATATAAAAAGTTTTACTATATTTTTGCACACACATACACACACACACACACACACACACACACAAATACACACACACACACACACGCACACACACACACACACACACACACACACACACACACACACACACACACACATTCACACTCACATGTACTTACCACTTACACTATAATGTACTTAAACAAGAATCTTACTTGGTATATATGCGAGTTAACTTTCGAAAACTAATTATGTGTCTTCGTTTTCGAGCATCAACTGAGACTGTGCTTCTGGTATACTCTGGCCGCGAGGTGTACCGCTATTGTTTATATATACAGTAAACTCCCGATTATCCGTGAGCGGATTAACCGGTTTGCGGATTATCCGGGGTTTGCCATTGTTTTACAAATATCCAATTTTTATTCTAATCAGATTCATTATTGTTTTTTTTTAACCACTCAACGCGGCGCAATATCCGGTAAAAACAACGATCATAAATATAAACTAAGCTATCTCAAAAAACCCAAGGATAAACAATAACTGTCCTGTTAGACTGAATGAACCAACTCGAGTTGGGAACAGACTACTGTATATAAGAGACAATGACAAAATGCTTGGACGTCCGCAAACCTAATGTGTATCATAGAATTGTAAACAAATATCAGCTAATCTCGGCTATAAATAGTCTAGGACGTGACATACGCATTATCCATGTCTGTTATATACATTATCGATATTTTTGGCTTTGTGACACAAGTAGAATCAAACATTCCGAGTTGAACGTTGAGTGGTTATTATACTAAAATAAGTAGTAGGTAGTTTGAATTTTTATGCGTTATTCTTATTTCTCTGTCTTTTTTATTGAATTTTATTGTTTGTTATGCCGTATTTTAACATTTGTATTAGTTGATATTTTATATAAATTTCATTTTTTTGTTGTAAACCGATAAATAAAACATTTTAATATCTAATACACTGTTTTAATGTCCCAAATAAACCTGTATATGGTAGAAATAAAATTGTTGAGATGAAAACAACGGACACAATAATTACAGCAAGACGACTCTTCACTTTGCGACAAAATGGTTCTCAAGGAACGTAGATCGCACATTAAAGCTAAATCAATGCTCACAAAAAAACAGACCAAAGTGACAGATTTTTTTGTTAAAAAGTGAAAGTATTATGTGTAAAGGAAATTACATATGTACATACATACTTACTTTTGACATATACTTATGTACGTATTGTAAATAGTTAGACATATAATCATGTCTATGTTCATGTACATGTTAAAATCCGTCAAATACATCGACATTTTAAATTATTTTCTGTATTTATTTTTTCCTCTGAAAAATATTTGTGAATTGCATTAACCAGGGTCATTATTTGTGTAACTTATGGTATAATAATCGATTATCGATCGTTTTGCGTATTCTTTGTTCATAACGGATTATCCGAGGAATTCGTTATCCGGCGTTGCCGGCCCACTCTATTCCACGGATAATCGGGAGTTTACTGTATATACTAAAAAATTAAAAGTAATGGTGCAATAATATTTACATTCATTCAGATTATTTTTTAAGTATCTCTAATGCAGAAAGGCAAAATTGTCATTACAGCAAAACAATACAAGAGAGTATTGTGACTACGAATAGTATTAAACCAGGAAAATAAAACTTCTTTGGTACAAATTATAGGATATGTTTTGTGGCATCTCTTGTGCAGAAGTACAAACGTGAATTTGACCTACTCTCTATCAGGATTATAAATAAACTACACAATGAAATATTCGCTATTCTCGTATCATACACCACTTTTAAAAATAGGGATATGTATAAGTGGACTAAATTAGGTATTCCTAAGAGGATTACATAAAACTTTATAGAGCGTTAACACAATTGGTATAGTAACAATTTAGTAACAGGAAAAAATATGGTAAAAAGAAGAAGAGTTTGGACTTAGAGTAACTAGCCGCACAGCTCTTAGTTCTAAGTCACAAAGAATTACCAAGATAACACCCCTATATGACATCGACTGGTCCCAGCCCAGCTCCTGGGACGAAAATAACTGCAACCAAACTCTATGTTTTCGACCGCTCTTCCAGAACTACCCTTTACAAGTAGATCCTTTCTGATCGGTCAGGTTTCTGTACCGCACTGCCACGTCTGATAAGCTCGGTCCAGGTAGAGCAATCAAGCATTCATCCGCTATCGGTTGGCTTTGCCTAAGATCCGACCATCAGTCTCGGAGCTTGATTTTAGGAGGGCATAAACCTAAATCTTTAGACTTAGAGACCTATACCGAAGACCGGGAAGTATTATACTATCGGTAGTGTGCCTAGGCAGATCTGTTCTTAGGTTACAAAAAGTTATTTTGGTCAATAAGCTACCCAGTATTTTGGTCAAATTTAGCCCATATTTAGAGACATCTTGAATGAAAGAAATTGTATTTTCAGTTAAGTAGAAAATATTTTCAGTTCATTAAATACGGAATGGAACTAGCTCAAAGAGAAGTAAATTCATAAAAGAAAGTTCTCAGGTTACAAAATTTTAAGGATCTCTGACTTTGTGTAAAGTGATAATAACACCTCATAGTTAAAACCTTTTACAAATAGGCGTCCACGTTTTCTGAGGCTTCCTTTTCAGGCATAACCTTCTCCCAGACTGTGGCACCGTTTTATGAATTATCTGGCTGTAATGATTAATCCTACAAATTGTGAGAATTTCTATAATTGAAGAAGCAGTTTATTCTTTTGTAATGACAATGGTAAAAGCAATTAGTTAAAATTCTGTAACATAATTCCTTACGCTATTGCCTTTTAATCTGACATAGTTGTATAAGCTGAAGCAATCTTAGATAAAAAGGGATTTCGCCTGCAGCGACCACGTGCATCTAATGCAATAAAATTCATCTTGCTGAAAGCGTCTTGTTAATACGATATTTAATAAAACTGTGTCGTGAGAGAGAGAGAGAGAGAGAGAAAGAGAGAGAGAGAAAGAGAGATGGAACACCATGGGAAACACCATTTTCAATTATGAGTTTATAGTTTATACTTCCGTTATTAAATGACGCTCAGAAAACTTTAATTTTTATTTTTAACGTAACATTCCTTGCTCCTTTTAAAATGTTTTAATCGATTTGTTTCTATACTAAACCACTCAGAAACACATCCCCTTGGGGGTAATATATTGACAGTTAAACGTGCTTCCAACAAATTACGTACCTGATATTTTACTTGCAGAACTTTAACCGGTTGTTTAAAGTGTAAAATACGTGCAATTTAAAACGAAATTATTTTTATTTTGTAAAAATCTGGCTAAACCAACATATTGTATGGCACATTAAAGAGCCAGGCATAACAATTCTCGCTTCTTTACCTATCAAAATTATGTCGTTTATAGAATGATTTCTAAAATACACAAATTTTATATAATTTTTTTTTTGTATTATTTTTCACAATTCTTCTTACAATACGCAATAGCGATAACTTCAATATTTTTATTTGCTATAACATAACTTCAGTAATTTAGTAATTCCCTCTCATCCTATAATATAAATTCAATAAAGTAAATCTATATTATAGAGCACCAGCAAAATTCGCTACAAACGTTTTAAAATATAATTGAATTTACTTCTGAAATATCACAAAGTTGAACACATCATTGTTGAAAAGCATTTGTTTTTCCATGTTACTGAATTGTATTGGTTGAATATCTTAGATAATGGTTTTGTCTCTAATTATTAAGTCGATTGCCTTTTATTCTTCTCATCTGGTATCTGGACTTTTCTCTAAGCTGTGTTGGTTGTTAAAAACAAGAATAATAAATATAATAATAAATACAAGTATATATATATATATATATATATATATATATATATACATATGCTGATATGGGAGAACACCCCGCGGCATGTAATTCTCCCGAGGAAACCAGTAACGTAACATAGATATTAAGACGACCCGCAACAAGTACATGCTTAGAATATATTTCTATTCTATATTTTTTTCAATAAAATGTATATGAGCCACTGTCTGTGGAGGATTATTTCTCATTCTAATTTCTATTTCAATAATTTTATTACTATTTATCGTTTTTTTAAAATTCTCCGACGGTGGTGCTCTATCAATATATATATATATAATTTATAAAAATATTTAAAATACAAGAATTGCTCTAATTTATATGAATTAAAACAATTCTTATATTTGAAGTATTTTTATTCAATAACTATGTATAGGCCTATTACAAGAAAATGTATGACCATAGTAAATATATATATATATATATATATATATATATATATATATATATATATATATATATATATATATAATCAGTGATTCGACAATGGTCAAGTGACCGAAAGGTGCCTCATCACACAAGGTATAATCTTTGCTTTAATGGTGGATAAAATTACTTACAATTGTAATATATTAACTTCATATATATGTATATATATCTTTGATATTAGAAATGGTGGTGCGAAGACATACAATCATGTTCGGAGTTTTATTTTGAGAGATATGCCGAAAAGCTTTTATAAAATGCACTTTAAAAAAATATATTTTTTGAAAATAAAAAGGTTTCTCACTTATAGAGTACTTTAACATTGTATTGAAGTTCCTAATTTCTTCCTAACTAATTATCTTGTAAGATGTTTATTTTAAAAATGATTTGTTCCATTACTAAAATAACTGGAAAGACACGTTTAGTATCTACACAGAGACGTTGTTTTTAATTAACCCACCTTTAACTTAGACGGGACATTATTCTTTCCAATATTTATGTGTTTACTTATACGTTTTTAGCGCTTCACAAGTTTGTCAAATTTTCTAAAGCTGAAATATATACACACCTTACAATTTTTAATCACTGAAAAGCATTGGTAGGAGCTCCGGCATTTAGCTAACAATGAATCTCACAGAGGTAGAGTATTAGCTAGGCACTGAAAGGGAAATTCCCATCAAGACGAGTGTGGCCTATTTCTACAGCCTGGTAGAATAAAGAGACCGGTTGACATCTATATGCAATAATTGAGAGATGTAGTCAGGAGACACCTTGTGTGGGCTGAGAAAGGATCATTGCCACCACAGCTGCAGTATTCCATATCTGTCAGTCAGTGTCTCCTTCATTTTATCTTACTATGAAGGATAACATATTTAATAGAGGTAAAACTACAGAAATACATAAGCGTTATAATTTGCTACCTAATAAGAATTTGTTTATAGATTTTATTTAAACATGTTTGCCCATTGATTTAACGAAATTATAATTCATGAAAAGCAATAGATTTAGGTCTTTCAAGAAGTTATGATATAAATATCTATATTATTATATAAAAATATAACAGTGTCTGTCTGTGTGTGTGTGTTCTTCAATCACGTAAAGATTACTTTACCCATTGAGCTGAAATTTTTCATAGACATTCTTAGGAGTCCTTGTTAAAAAACAGGCATATTTGTATTTACAAATGCCGTCAGGGCACCGCCCCGCAGGCTTTGAAAGGCCCCTTTAACGCTCAATTTTCTACCCTCAATTTAATACTAACTTGATTTAATCAGCTGATAATCCACTGTATAAGTCACTTTCAAACACACTTAATAGTGTGTTCAAACATACTTCAAAACAGCTAATAGTAATTGTTTGTTAATTATCGTTCAAGGTTATTTTACTTTACAAATGTAATGTTACAAGCAGAATTTTTTCCTTCCGTTTGTTTTCAAGAAAATAATGAGTAAGCTTATAGTTTGATATATTTATTGGTAACTAATATATACTATTATATAAATATCTAATGGTGTCTGTCTGTGTGTGTGTATTTCTTAATCACGTAAAATCTACTTGACCCAATTGACTGAAATGTGGTATTTATTTCCAGTTCACACGTGTTCGATTTTAACGAAAACAATTATACCGGACGACGAAGAAAGTCATCAGAAATACGAAACAAATTATGAAATCACTCGCTCACGTCCTAAAAGTTTACATTGTTGGAAAAATATAGTTCCCCCCAAACGTGGTTCTAATAGTGCTGGTAAAAATGCAAATTTTCCTCCCCCAATACAGTGCATATAAAATGAATCAAAAAGCTATATTGACAATTATTGTTAGTTATTGCCACAGAAGGGTAATTTTATATACTTATAAAGTATCCAGTCAGGATAGATTTGGTTGTATTTTTATAAGTTTAACCTAATGTATTCATGTAGAGCTAGAATTGAGATCACGTGACGAAGTATTACTCCGCGGAAGTAGACGTTTAATTAGGTAATGTTGTATAAAATTACAAACAAATTTCGTGACTGGCCACTTTACATATTTATTTTAATGTAGGTTTATAGTATTGTATAAAATTACAACCAAGTTTCGTGACTGGCCACTTTACATATTTATTTTAATGTAGGTTTATAGTATTGTATAAAATTACAACCAAGTTTCGTGACTGGCCAATTTACATATTTATTTTAATGTAGGTTTATAGTATTGTATAAAATTACAACCAAGTTTCGTGACTGGCCACTTTACATATTTATTTTAATGTAGGTTTATAGTATTGTATAAAACTACAACCAAATCTATCTTAACTGGATATTTTATAGTTAGGCCTACATTTAAATATCGGTATGTACGACACGCCGTTGATACGTAGACGTAGTACATCTTATTACTTCGCAATAAATTTTTTACCCAACTTTCTTTTGATAAACATTTTATTTATTTCCCTGAGCGAGAGTAATCATTATTTCTTTCGAATCCCTGATGACTCTCTGCGTCATCCGATATAATGTTTACCCTATCGAACACTTGGGAACGGGATGTAAATATCTGAAATTTTACATGTACATTTTTAGGGTCACTGGTTTTCACAAAGGCCTATTTTTATTTAGAAATACCGTCAGGGCACCGCCCCCACTGGCCTTGGAAACTCCCTTAACGGTAGGTTTATAAACTATAGTTTGATATATTTATTTAGGGGTTTAATTTCAGTAAAATAAATTCTACCCAAATACAAATATATATTAAATCAATGCAAATATTCGTTGAACCCCTGTACATGTTAAAAATATAAAATTTAAAAAATTGTAAATTATACTGGTTGAGATATGAAATCCTCAATCCTGTTATTTAAAGATGCGCCGAAGTATTGGGCAGAAGGTCGGGTGTCGCTGCATTTGTGCCTAAGCTTTCTCTTTAGTTGGTGGTCGTTGAACCATGCTCACGTCGTAGACGGGCGTAGCAAAATGGATTTTTTTTTGTTTTAATAGTTTCAAGTATGTAAAAGTATAATTTATTTTTTTATTTTATTTCAAGAAATGTTGCTACACTAATATTCAACAACGGTCGAGGTTGTCAATCAACACAAATCCAAAATGCTGATTGGCGAGATCTGATCCAGATCATCAACTGGATATCACAAATTCCAGTTCAGATAAGTTCTCATTTTAACATTAAGTGATGTGAAATCAAAATTTAACTGTTCACGGCAAAATAGTACAAGTTTTTATATTTTTAAAATGCGGGAAGTGATAATTAATTTGTATGATGCAATGTCAATTTTTTAACTGTTGAATAAAACTAAATTGAAATGCATTTTATTTTAAATAGAAGCAATCTCTTTGTGGATATCATATGCCAATGCCATAAATTCTAAAATAAAACAATGTTTGCATAAATTCATGACAAGGTAAAAGAATGTAAAGACAGATATAAAAATAGTGTAAACGTTTCAAATGTATTTTCTTTCTTGGTATTTTTCTGTAATTTTGTGTATTAAAACTCGATTTATTTAAATTTGAAATTTGTTGGTAAAATTATTGAATGCTTCATTCCTAAATTCAATTTAATTCTGGACTTTGCAAGTCAATTAACTAATTATGTAACAGATAACAGCAATATTTAACATCTAAATTTCTTAAGAATGTAAATCTAAAAATTTACAATACAAAAATTATTTATGATTAACAATGTTTTTTATCAGTTTTTATAATATCAATGTTTTACACTCATGATAAACTTCAAGCAAATAATGTCAAACTAATTGTTTTAAACAAACTATCATCTATGCTGCAAATGTAAGAAAAATCTCTCTATCTCTCTTTTTCCTCTTTCCCTCTCTTTCTATCTCTCATATATATATATATATATATATATATATATATATATATATATATATATATATATATATATATATGTGTGTGTGTGTGTGTATGTATGTATGTATGTATCTATGTATCTATGAATGTATAAGTCAACAAAATATTCGCTGTAAATCTATTTACAAGGATATATACGCAGAGAAGAATCCCTACCAGTGATTTATTACTCACTGCCGAATTTACGGAATTTTCTGAATTTCAAAGCCCTCAACCCACCTCAAGCATAACTTTAATTTATTATCACTTTGAGGCTTGTAGGAACTAAATTACAGTCAGAGGAGATGGGAATGCTACTGAAAGCACTATCTCTGCAATAAATGTGAAATGATTTACTTAACTTTACAGAAACCTCCATTTATAAAGCTTTGATGTTAGAAACGATTCTTAGACGACAAAAATCCGTCAAGGGTTTGGCATTGTAAGAAATAGCGAAAATCTTTTGAAAGGCATTTTAAATGAAACTACTTTAAAATAATAATAATAAACCTTTTCACTCAGGGACAAATACTTCAAAGCCCTATTAAAGTACATAAATTTTGTGTTCCTAATTCTCTAGTAAAGAATTCCTTTTAAAGATATTTTGTGTAAGGATGTCAATTCGGTAAACAAGATTAAATTTGCTGTAGTTCTACATTCAGTATTTACAAAGAAAGGTTGTTTCAAATTTTTTGACCTGAACACTCAATGTTTTTTGTTTCACAATTTGGGATTTTTTTATGATAAAAGGAATAAACATTTTCAGTTGTTTCATAAAATTTGTATAACTATAAATCTTTACTAATTCTAAAGCGTTGATAGATAAACGCGTCATTCTAATAAGTTGAAGAATTTTTCTTACTTATGTGGATTATGCATACTTCAGCAACAGAATAACGATAATCTGTTGATTGCATGGGCAATCATTGTGAATCGTAATAGACATTAGGGTTGAGTCACATTTCTGTAGGATAAAGAAGGACCTCTTACCTCACCATTGGATACCCCATACTCATCTACAAGTTCTCTTCCATTGCAATACCAATAAAAAGGGGGATTATAATTTTAATGAAATAATGGTATTTCGTCTATATAAATGAATGGATGTTTATTCGGAACTCTGTGTCAGAGTATGTTAAAAAAAAACTTATAACCACATTAATTTTAAAAATAACAAGGTGAGCCAAAGCATTCATCGTCATCATACCCCAAAAGGCCAAAAGGGCAGACCAAACAAAGAGACATATCATTAAAGCAGAAGACGAATAGGGAGTAGTAAGAGAGATTCTTACTATAATCGCTGAAACTTGCCAGAGCTATAAAGTACGCCTAGGCAGCATTAAATTAAAAAAATGGGTTTGATTGCGGAAAAGGTTAAATATTAACATTTAAACTTATATAGACGGAAAATTATACTACAAATAAATAACCAAAGGAAATAAGAAATTTGTAAAAAAAAATAAACTAAGTAAAATGGAAAAAAAATTTAATTAGAAAAATTAGTTTTACAGTTTGAGCTTTAAGGTCTGTAAATTTATTTATTTTAAGGGTGGCATTATCGTTGTATGGTAACGTTTGTGTGATCTGAACCTTAAGAGAATTTAAGATCCTCTTTATTTTATAAGCGTCCCTGGCAGAAAAGTTATTCTAAAGATTTAGAATGTTATAGACAAGAAATAGGCCAACGAACATTCAAATGTTTGAACCATGAGAAACTATTTTCAAAGGCTGTCCAAATCAAAACGATCCCTAATGAACGTGGTCCCAGTGCCAGGAAACAAAGTTCACATTGTTCATTGGCCCTAAAACGATGCCTTTAATGCACCATTGAACACTCTTCTAGTGTCTTCTCAAAACAATTCTTGCTGTTGTAAGATGTGGAACTGTGTTCAAAAGCCAGGGAACAAAGTTTACATGCTACATCCTGAGAAACTGTTTCGGAGCCTCCCCAGACCGGCGAATCAAAGTTTACATTGTTGCGCCCTGTGCTATTGCGTTTTTTATCAGGCCCACAAAACGACCCTTATATTTTACCATAAAACTGTGTAAATTACTTTCATTTAGCTTTGTGCTACATTTACTTAACTTCACTGTAAAATAATTCTATTATAAATATAAATTAATTCAATTTGTTGTTGTCAAGTACTATTTCTTATTTTCATATTGTTAATCAGTAACATTATAGTTAGATGTGTTATACATGTAAAAACGTCTAGATTCCTCCAAGCAAAAGATGTTAATCCTTTTATATAATATGCATGCAAACTCTTGATTTATGATAATATCTATATGAGGTTGTTTTAACCAAGATCCATTATGTTAACTGTAGTGGAAGTATATTTAGCAGTGTATGTGTGTAAATAATTAAAGTAATTTCCCTCCCTATAACTACGTACACCATTCACAAATACCTGTGAATGGAGGTGGTTATGGTTACAAATTTCTTTTATAAAGGCGAATTCTAAATTCTTTTTTATGGGACCGCACTGACAACAAACCGTCATATCGGTGTAGAACATTCTACCACAAAAACCGTTAAAGTAATATGATTTTAATTTTTAATAAAACAAATACTTTACACGAACATTTATTTAAATATAAATATGTGGACTGTATTGTATTAAACAGCCTATAGATATTTTTTATTTTTGAAAGACACGTTTTTATGTCGTGTAAGGACTTTTTGTGTGTTTTATTTGCTTTTATATGAGTTTTGTTCATCTCGAATTAGCTGTTTATTGTTGTCGCGTTTATAACGTTACTGACAATGTCTGGTAAGGGTTACAAATTTGTCGGTAGGCAAATAGACCCCTACTTACATGGAATATCGATGTAACAGATAAAATCACTTTCCTTCTTCTTCTACCGTTGGCTATAATCTATTGGAAGTACTTGCTTTACATAGTTTTCGGTTCACAATTCTTACAGCTGAAAAAAAGCTAGTTGAGTGGTTGTGTTATAATACCAGTGCTGAGGATCATTGCACCTTATGTAGCGTGATATCTAAATTACACTTGCTGTAGAATTACAAAACAATGTAATCTTGCTCATACACAATGTTTTTTCTTAAATCCTATTTGAAGCACAGTATTTTTAGTGACCTTTTCAATTTAATATTTTTTGTAACTTAGTTTTTCTTGGGTACACAAATTTAGTTTTATGAAACTGCCAACCGATTCGGTATATTGACTGAACCTGAGATTAGTTCTACTGGTTACGTCATTTGAGCTTGCCAAATAATATTTATTGGAAACGTGTTTAATGGAAATATGAGTGGTATTTTAAGTATATATATATATATATATATATATATATATATATATATATATATATATATATATATATATATATATATATATATATGTATATATATATACATATATATATATATATATATATATATATATATATATATATATATATATATATATACATATATATGTATATATATATATATGTGTGTGTGTGTATGTGTGTATGTATGTGTGTGTGTGTGTGTGTGTGTGTGTGTGTGTGTGTGTGTGTGTGTGTATTTAAGTACATACATGTAATTTGACTTGGGTTTGACGTTTTAATTTGGTATTTACAATGAGCCTAAATGGTTTCTTCACATTCTTTCTCTCTTGGGTCTATCAGCGCAAGGTCAATATGTTGTACGTATACGTTTTTACATATCAGTTCAATCTCCTTCTAATAGGTAACCAATGTATATTTCGTCCTTGTTATATTTGGTATAGGCAGATATCTTCTCGATTTTTAATCCACAAGACATTTATTTTGCTACTCATTATTATTTTATACTCATTAATTTCCGCAATAAACCAATAGGACAACTTCATGCACAAACGCTTTTAGTGTAATCCGCAAACAAAACATGGCTACAAGATTAAATGACCTGTA
This sequence comes from Prosapia bicincta, assembly GCA_036971475.1. Classification (NCBI taxonomy): domain Eukaryota; kingdom Metazoa; phylum Arthropoda; class Insecta; order Hemiptera; family Cercopidae; genus Prosapia; species Prosapia bicincta. The sequence goes on from JBAIZL010000002.1 coordinate 175,982,143, forward strand.
AATAATAAGATAATTGTGATAAGATTTCATTCACAACGTTTTATAAAAACCAAGCGGTTTTACTTGCTATTACAGTGAATGGATTTTAGATAACATCTATATGTCAGGGTAGACATATTTATGTCATTAAGGAATGTGGCTCTTTGTTATGAATAGATTTTAAGTACAACTATAATCATCCTTAGACTATTATATTCTAGGCTGACATAGTTTCGCAAGCTGAAGGTAACAGAAGATGCTTAGAGGATCTTTGCTTCCAGATATCATGTGTATCAATTGAAACAAAATTAATCTTCCTGAAATTATAAATCTTCTTAATACAACACGGTGCATAGGAGAAAGAGAGAGACAACATCTTGAACGGAAAACAACTTTCAGTTACGAGCACGTAATTTATACCCTCTGGATATATTAACTTAATTTCCCCAGCACTTTATGTAGAAATTCACGTGGCACAAATCTAATGGACCCATTTATTTCAAAATACGGTTTGTTTTTTAAAACTCTTTAGTCATAGCAATGTGAAGTTTCCTTGCTCTTTGTTAAGTGTTAAAAGCCACATGCTTGAATAGTGAACTACTCTGACATAGTTTCCTTGTGGGTTAAATATTGACAGTTAAATGTGCTTCTAAAACATGTTCTTGACGTTTTACTTCTAGAACTTTGTTTAATGTGCTGTACAGAAATTTTAAAGTGTTATATCTACTGTATAATTTGAAATGAAGTTAGAAATGTGAAGTATAGCGTTGGGATAAACTAATATTCTGTATACCTCACGAGCTTGTTAATCGAATTAACTATTTATTGTCTAGTATTACAGTCAGAAAACGTCTTCGAATATTTTTCCAAGTTTCAAGTGTTTATTCCATCATGTACTATGTATCATACATTGGGACATCACATATTTTTTTCTGCATGTCCGTGCTTCGACTCAAATCTCCTTCCCATCACCATCCTCACATATAACCTACATATCTCCTCTTATGTAATACCTTTCGATAATGGTTTAAAAAGAAATAATTCACTCTACCTATTATTTATCAAGTTGACGCAATACACAGAATGTGCTTACACCCTTTACATTAGTTTGGAGAACTTCAGAAACATCTGCTCTCCGAACTTTTATTGATAAAAGTTTAACATTGGAAATGTACGCAAATATTGTGAATCTGGTCCAGTTCCTTCAATAACCCTCTTTATTACCGATAATATTTTATATAAGTATTTTCCTACTTATTGTCATCGTCAAAAATTTCTTAAGACATAACAGCAACAATTTTGGAAGTAAACGATAATCTTGAAAATGATAGTGGTTGAAAAGATTTTAACATTGTACATGTATAGTTGCATACTTGCTCTACTTGTTTATAGGTTAAGTGTTATACTTGTTTTATATAGGCTAAAATTCAGTTTTTGTTATTAGAAATTCATTAAGAAATAAAATTCAATTGCAAAATATAAAGCAATATTACATGGAATGTATAAATAGGCGGAGCAGATAATTTTAAAAATATAATTATCTTTCCACTCACTGCGCAATTTACGGAATTTTCTGAATATTTGAAAGACTTCAACCCGCCGTTTATAACCTTATTTTATTATCACTTTGACGCTATTCGGGGCAAAACAACACTTCCAAGCAGATGGAATGTTCCGAAGGGATGCGCCTTGGATTAAATGTAAAATTATTTCTTTAACATTACAGAAAGCTCCGCTTACAAAGCTTTGATGTTAGAAACGGTTCTTAGAAGAAATAAATCCATGGTGGGAGTTTTATTTTTTGAGAAACACTTAAACGCTTTTATAAGACTATTTAAATGAAACAACAATTTTAAAAATAAGATTAATTCTCACTTTCAAAGAGTAATATTTCAAAGCGGTAGTAGGCCTATATAATAATATCAAGGCTGATTCTCCAGTAGAGAGTTAATTTTAAAAATAACTTGTACAAAGAAGAATGCTCAATAAATCAAAACAATTGGTATTAACAAAGAGAAATTGTTTCAAATTGACCTGCATTTACAATGGACGCAACTTTTTGATTTTCATAATATAAATGCTCGTTTTGAAACGAACAAAACGCTTTAAAATGCTTTATATTCTTTTAAAACCGTTAAAAGCTTAAAACCTTCTCCCAATGTAAAGCATTATTAGAATGCCCATTCCAAAATCAGTAAAGATTTTATAGTAACAGATAATAAAGTTAAAAACCAAATTTACTTATAATTGCACAGCTAATATTCCTTTGGAAAAGATTTCAAGTGAAGGAAGTATATTTATAATATGACCTGTTACGCTTGGGATAAAGTTTAGTTACTCTTTAGAATAAGATATAGGTGGCATAGTAAACGTAGTTAGTCTTTGAATGTTTAAAAGCTTTAGAATCGATTATATCCAGTGAAATTGATCGTTAAGCAGTGCATTAACTTCATTAACACTAAATTAACTGTAATCGGTAATGGTTTTTGCACTGTAATTTGAAGTTAACTCAGAAACGTTAGCATTTTTGAAACGCGGAACTGTATTTCAGGGTTGACTCAGAAATGGTAAAGTTTCTGCAACGTGAAGCGGTATTCTATAGTCTTTTCAGAATCTTTATCATTTCTGCAACTCTTCTCAGAAAGTTACAATATCTGCAACTTGATATAGTGTTCCATGGCTGTCTTAAAACATAAAATTTATAGGTACATAGAGAAACTTTTTTTCCTTAAATGGAAAATTCCCTTGACCCAGAAATTTTAAGTGTCATCACTGAAACGGCTTTTGCTACTATGAGTAGAATGTAACCCTTAAGCTATTAGGTTTGTAATGGTTAAATCCTATCACACGACTCAAAACATATCCCGAGCGAAGAATTTTGCATAGGGCTGCATTAGATTTGTCTTACTGTTTCCCAACACTACACGAAAATGATTTTTTCTAATTATTATTTTTTGAAACCAAATTAAAAGGAATGGAAGCCATTTTTGAGAACACAGCCACGTGCTTCCACTACATAAATATCTCTGGGCGTCATTATCTGTAAAACGGAGAAAAGTATTTACAGAAGAAATAAAAAGATTTATTAGTAAATAGCCATTAGGGTCGGATGAAAGAAAGTCACGGTACACAGAGCTGAATAATTGTGTAACCGGATGATAAACGATCTGTCGCCTTCAAGCTGTCACGAAATGCGCGACGGAAGATTAATTTGTACACTTTTATCATAATATACATTTGTTTTACTTTCTTCCATTGTCTTGGGATCGGATTTGCTTGATCTATTTTTTAAAAAAATCATTGTAACATTAAACAGTTTGATTGCTTCAAAAAACAGTGGATTATTCATAGTGAGGGTTTTGGGGGTCACTATTTGAAACGTTTATTTTCTCAGTGATATTTAACATGGATAGATCCTGATTTTTGTTTCATTTAATGACTCGAGCTCTAGTAAAAACTATACTATATCAGTTAGACATCTGGAAATAAATAGGGTTTTATTACCCTTCTCTGATCTCCACTTTAGTAACAGTATCACTTTAACATTAGGCGTTATTACTTATTCTTTCCAAAACCTTGAAGGGAACTTATCGGTGTAGAGCGCTTAGCTACAGCCTTTGTACTCTCTTCGCACACCTACCACAGGGTTAGCTTAGTGAATACCTACCTCTTTGTAGAATCCAAGTACCAACCTGATGCTAAATCTTCTGATATCCTCTGGTGCACATATCTGCCAGCCAAACCACTTTCTCCTTGCAGGTCCCAAATCAGGGCACTAATAGAGCACGTGGATTGGGCTTTCCTCCTGCTTCTAGTCGCATATCTTTTACACAGGGTACCTAGATCTTCCAATTTTGTATTTGAACCCCTTAGATTCCCATCGCCAGCTCTACAGCCGCTCTGAGTTGATATATACTTAACGAGCGTAGTTATTTGCCCCACAAATCTCCCGAGTAACTCCACAGTACCATGGATTTGTTTCACCCCAAAGTCGCATTCCATTCTCCCATGTAGAACCTGTCTATATATGCCGTAATCCTTTTGCGCACCTCTTGAGGTGGCTGCTCTTTACCCTCAGCAATCGCCCTTGAGTTATAAGCCCTAGTTTTGCTAAGGGATCCGCTCTATCAATCCCTATCCAGCCAGAATGTCCTTTAATCTCAGAGCTGACACTAAGCTTACCTAAAGCTCTCAGAGTCGCCTGTCTGTCCGAGCAAATCCAGATGGTCTTGCCTCTCTTGCTAGAAGCTATTAATTCCTCAGCACATAGTTTGATTGCAAGCACCTCCGCCTCGAAAACAAAGTTGTAATTTCCAGACGAAGACATAATCTGTCTTGGTGTCTCGGTTCACTAATTCGGGCTCCCACTCCTTCCTTCATCTTGGACTCATCCGTGAACCAGATGTCACCATGTTTGGGTCTACACTCGACCCATCCCTTTCTTGCAGGAATATGGATTTTGTATTTCTTCCCCTTTATAAGAGACGGTATCTTATCCAGAAGTTATATCCAGAGCGCCTTCAGTGAATCAACAAATAGCTGTTTATGTCGTTTGCTACTTCCACAGGACAACACAGCAGGACTTACCCAGTTTATTCACAGCCCAGGACAACTTAACCGGTATGCAGTTTTCATTGGCTCCATCCTAATTTGAAGAAGGAAAATCCAACATACCCTCATGACCGTACATGGAGTGCTTCTCCTCGTAGCTGTTATGCTGTTATGCGGTCTTCTACTGGCTACTTTCTGTGCAAGTCCCATCAAACGGTTAAGGCAAAGAGCAACACGATGGCAGAATAAATCTAGTTCATCTGACGTGGATCTAAACCCCATCTCATGCCTATCTCTCCTCTCCATTGCCAGAACGTATTTATAGCTTTCTTGTACCTATCCTCTAAGTGCTCACGCCCCAGTACTTCCTATCCAGAATAATTCTTAGATATTTAGCGCTCTCAACGTAGCTTAATTTACTATTACTAATTTCCATCATCTCCAGCGGTTTAGTTTCATATCGCCTATTGAAGATGAGTACCACTGATTTTTGTTCTTGAATGCATAGTGCTTTTTTACTGCACCATGCTTCTGTTACCTCAAATGCCTCTTGAAGTAGGTCTCTGAGGGCCTCTTCAAGTGGCCCCCTAACAAGTTTAGCTATATCCTACAACTTTACCACCCTTTGCAGTGAGCGCCCTTAGTAGACCATCCACAACAAGGTTCCACAGAAGACGGACTAACGCTCCACCCTGAGGAAAAGCCTCTGTGACCATCCCACTTATCGTGCCCTCCATCAAGGAAACAGTAGGTATACGGTTTTCCAAGCAACTCATAATCCTATTTATAATTCCTTCAGAAATCCCGTGATCTTTAGCTTCTCTCTTAATGGAGATCCTAGAGGTACTATTAAAACCTCCACATCAAGAAAGTCCCAATAGATATATCCTTGTTGTTGATCAGACCCTCAATGAAGTCCACATCTGACAACACCGCAGTCTCCACTGACCTACCAGTTCGGTAGGCGTGTTGCTCCTGATAAAGTGATTGTTGCTTCAAAGGTTACTCCTTCAAATATTGATCCATAAGGATTTTCAGTGTCTATAAAAGACAGAACTCAGGGCAACACAACCCTTCAGTAATCCCATCAGTGGTCCTATAATTTCGTTTAAGCAAATCTTTAGTAATGCTGGAGTCATATTATCCAATCCGGGCGCTTTAAAATCACCTCTCTCACCTTTTTCGTCGAGAGCACCTGCCCAGCTATAATCCAGTCCTCCCTTAGCACTGTTTGGCCGAGGTTTTGAGCACCGTCCCATACCGGTCTAATATCGGGAAAACTGTCCCTTATCAGCCCTCTAACTGACAGTCCAACTGACCCCTACGCCTGATTCTTCCTCTTGCACTTCTCTTCCGGTTCCTTAGACGTCCACCTAAATGTGACCTTTCCAGTCCTCAGAATGTCCATAGTCCCCATCTCTTTCCTTGAAAAGCCTGGCTGATGCCTCAATCAAACCTAAGCAGAAGAAGATTGCAAGTCCCTGCTCTATGCGCTGTAGGATCTTCAACTTCGAAGTGTCAATTTCCGGGTTCCTCTATAAAGATGGCAAGCTTTAGTGATCATGAAAACCACGAGTTAGTGAGTCTCGCCCATAAGCTTATCTAACGGTACCACTTTTCCCAGCCATTTTGCCGATTCTTTCTCAGCATAAATGAATGCTGTGACTCCATTCCTCAAGTACGTATCCCTGAACCGCGGAACAAACCTTCCACTTATAATGTCCAAAATTCGGCCCATGACATTGCCCTTAAAGTGTCAAACGCCGACGTCACCAACCTCACGTTTAAACCATCCCCAGAGGTCACTAGTACCCTCTGTAGGTTGGCGGAAATCGACAAAAAAGATGGCTCTCCCGACCCGCCAGGCCTAGACCCTTGTTTATTCCTTTAGGCCTACAACTCTGGAGTAAGATCAGAAGTACTCCTTTGTTTCCTCTCTTTCTCTAACCGTATTAAAATCTTATCAGATCCACTTGCTCCCAGTATCCACACCAGCAGGATCTTATCAGATGACTGGGCGGATTGTAGTCTCCGCCAAACCCATCCGGTTCCTGGATCGGTGTTTCCACAAAAGGGGTGGCGGTGGTTCTCTGGTCTCCCGTCCGTCATATTTGCCTTCTCATGGTAGGCAAGCCAGAGTGATTTCCTCCTTTGTGGCTTATTCATTCCTCCTTTTGCTTTCGGAACTAGTTTTCTATCTGTCTCTCCGGGGGCTGAAGCCACATCCATTAAGACAGATTTGTCGATAGTTTCTAGGCACTGACCAGTTAAATTGCTTTTATAGTATCCTGCCCTGTATATTCCCACGAGCAGATAGGGAAAAGAATATCCGACGCTAGGATATCTGCTAGAATATACGTGATAGGGAAAATTCATACCAAAGCTAATTTATCATCGAACTATCTAATATTGACATTCTCATGCAAAACAGTGTTTTGGCAGTCCATATCATGTTTGTAGAAAAGTATTTATAGTGATCCTCTACCTCCCATCTCGCCTACTGCGATCTCTCAAGGCCACGTACACTGTTCTGTGGTCCGCAATATGAAGAGAGCTATTTATTTTAACGTAACAAAAATAGGATTAAACATTGGGAAATTACAAATAAATTTTGAAACACATTTTCAATTACAATATAAATAATGAATAAAAGACATTTTTTTCATAGAAAAGAATTATAAGGGATTATTTAGATATAATTTATTATATTCTATAATTTATTTTTTCTACAAAGTACCAGGACGTAACGAAATACTATAGTTAAACTATATTTGTAAAGCATAAATTAATTATAAACATATTTATATGTCAAAGGATCATTACGTGCAAAGTAACAGTGCACTAAATATTTAAATAAATTTTACATTATTTTTTTGACAATTTTCACTTAAGATTTTAATATCTACCTTTTCTGTCATTTCAATTAAACGTCAAAGCATTACAAGTAAACCCTTTTAGGTACAAAGTAAATATCGCTCTACGAAATCCTTTGAAAGGCACTTCACTCTAAGGTAAATCAAATATTTAATATATTACGTTTTTTATTAAAGAAAGAAAAGTTTATAACAAAATTGAATTTTATTTGGTTTTCTTGTAGGTAACTTATGCAATCGCCTGCCCGTCGTTTTGCTGCGGTGTTTAAAGTAGACTCTGGATTAGGCTTTGTAGATGTAAATCATGGTTAAAAAATACTTAATTAGGATCTAAAACTGTAGAACATGATCGTGTTCGTGAAACTGTTCATCATCGAAAAACCTTATACAACGATATACATGCATATATAAGTGTGTATATGTTTTCTTCAGTATATATATATATATATATATTAGGATTTTAATCCTTAATGTACCTGAAAAATATTGTTACTTGGCATATTTGCGAGTCGACTTTCGAGAACTTTTAAATATGTTTGATTATTATAGTATTTTTTGTTTAAAAATTTACTGTTGTTCCCAAATTGCTATTTTAGGCGTCTTTATACTTTTTTTTAGACGTATCCTTTCTAATCTGGGAAATGTATGGTTATTTTTGATGTTTTATGAAGTATGAATTGTAAGTATTTGGTTTGATGTATGCTTTATGGTGTCCTTTTTATATTTCTTTCAATTTCTCTTTCGTTTAGCCAACTTATAATTGGTTATAGTCTGCGAATTCAATTTTTTGAATTCCGTTATTAAGTCTGAGTCATTTTTTCGCAGTTGGTTAATTTTATCCAATATACTTCCTGTATTTTAGTACGTAATCTTAATATAGTAAGTTTTTAGTATTTTCGTTATGTCTTTTATATTGTACCCTGTGAACACCCTTTTGTCCAAATATGTTTGCTGTTTGTAGCTTATGTTTAGGTTGTTTTAATTCAGTTAATATTTTAAATTTTAATTTATGTAATGTTTTTTATTGAACTATTTGTTTATGCTATTTAATGTTATAGGTTTTTCTTCTTCGATTTCTTAATTTTGTATTGAGGTTTTAGATATCTGATTAAAAGTGAAATGTAAGCTGTCATTTTAGGTTGTAGGGGATGATTATAGTGGTTTGGTATTGTTTTAATGCATTATAAATGACAAGTGATATACTCGCTTGCTGCAGATGCCGCGTTTACTAGTATACAGCTGACCTTTAGAGAGGTTGCTTTCTCACTGTCGCTAATATGCTATTAACGCTAAAAATAGATAAAAAGAACCTTTGAAGCGGATTTTGTGTTGTGTCAAAGTTTGAGTTTAGTCGGTGCAGGACATTTTTGAGTTTTTGAAACGTAAACAAACTATCATAACATTACTATGCATAAAGATATGAATATATATATATATATATATATATATATATATATATATATATATATATATATATATATATATGGTGTGTGTGGGTGTATATATATATATATATATATATATATATGTGTGTGTGTGTGTGTGTGTGTGTGTGTGGGAGGGTGTGGGTGTGTGTATGTGTGTGTGGGTGTGTGTGTGTTGCAACGGTACGCGCACAACTCCCAACCAGCGAGCCAGCCACAACTCAGCCACCACCCTCGACCGAACGTCGCCATCCCCTACTACTTCCGTTGCAAGGTAAAAATTTTGAAACGAGCCGTTCATACCCTGAACTAAAGCACTGTGCAATTGCTCACCAAAATCTGCCAGAGAACCAGTCACTGGACTTTAATTTTAAAAAAACTAACTTGCTGAGATATAACCCTTTGGGTATCCATTTCCCGGGGCAGGAGTTCATTTGAAGGCATCTTTATGGCGAAATGACCCTTTTTTGTTTTTAGGAGTGTGTAAGAAATTTGTTTCAATAAATAAACTGCTGTTTTGTTTGCAAGTTAGCAAAAATTTGTTCTTGATTTATTTTTAAATTATGAATATACAGCACAGTTTGTATGTTTCTTATTTTAATTAACTCTTTATAATTTTTAACAATACTTTTTATTTGACTTTACTTTATATCTTCTTTTCTAGCTAAAAGATTAACATTGTAATGTTAGTGGTAATTCCTTGTCCCATTTAACCCTTTCTTTTAAACATTTACTATCAAAATTTATTTTAAGCTTTTTTCTGCATTTACACTAACATCAAAAATTCTAAGAAAGATAATTTATTGAAAATCGTTATTTTATTCTTGTTCTATATAACCCTTTAATATCAAAACAAAATTTACTTCATTTTCTAAATAAAGCTTTCGCTATTTTCTAAAACTCATTTTTAATCCCCTTGAAATAAACAATCCTTTTATTTAATTTTGAAAATTTTGAAGATTTGATTTTAATCCCTTATACAAAAAAAAACTGATCTTTCAAAACATAAATTTATGAACAAACAATTTTAACCCTTTATCTTTTTCTGGATATGTTTTCCAGAACTTATTTCAAACACAACATAATAATATTTTCTAATTCTACAAGTAATTAAATAAACATTGCATATATAAATCTGAAATTCTTAAGCTAAATTTTATTTACTAAACCCACATAATCTTTGCTAAAATATTTACTTCTTATTATCTTTTGTTCAATATACATTCATCACAATTTACTTTTAATTTTAATCAAAGAATGTTTTTCAAATTTTAATTTTGTTCCCTTTTTTCTACTTCACTGCCCTTTATTTTATTTTCAAATAATTTTGTAAACCATTTAATCCCTTTTAATTTTCATTAGATCTCATTAATTAATTTTAGTTTATTCTCATTAAATAATTTTAATTGATTATCATTATTTTATTTGTTTACCTATAGTATAAATTACTATATAAAAAAACATATTATTGGCTCCTTTTGCACAAAGTTCATAACAAATTTTCTTTACTAGTTTTTACATTCCATTTATTTTGTTTTATATATTTATATTTAAAAAGCATCTAATTTCTAACTTTGATTTAGTTTCTTTCTTTTCTAAACAATTTATAAACTTCTATATTAAAATTTCCAAATTACCATAAATTATTTTTATTTCAAAACTATAGAGCTTGCTAGGTGAAGTCTTCCATCTTGTGGTGGGACTTACCACCACTAAATACTACTACCTTTAATTTTTGCATTAAACAAAGTCACAACTTGTATATCTTTAAAAAGAAAATGTATTTAAAGTTAATTTTTTTTTAAATTTAAATGTTTCCCAAAAATCTTCAATAAAAAATTTTAATTTTATTTAAAAAGAAAAAAGCTAAAATCTGAACTTTCCACTTAGAATCTCGCCTCTGGCTAGGTAGATTGACTCGAACTTCTGCCTCACTCCATGCTTGGCCATCTTGGATGCGAAGTAGATTCGTTCAACTGGTAAGCGTCACCCACGCCGTCCTCTTTTTGGATAGCGTCCTGGGCCGAAAAAACGCCTCCCCTCCATCTGTGCGTCCTTTCTGCGTTGGTGAATTAAAGATCCAGGTTTTTAAACACTTTAAAATTTTTCTCTCACTCTCCGTCTTTAAATTTCTATTGTTCTATTCATTACTTAGTTTTCACTGTTTATTCTTAAAACCTTTTTTTTAAATGAAACTAAGTTAAAATTTAATTTTAATCGGTTCACTTGTTTAAAATTATAAAGCACTGTTCGACATTTCGTAATTCACTGATTTTTTTTACATTGTCTACCTCAAACACACAAAACTGTCGAGGACGCTGCGACACTGATGTTAAATTTGGAAACCACTTTTGGAAGCGTTTCCTCGTCAAAAGGGTTTCAAAAACACACGAGACTACATTTTAGGGGTGTTACTACGAGCATTTAGCCCTGCATGTTCTCGTTTTACTTTTAGAACTACAAACTATAAAAGTCTTGTAAAACGGAGCGCCGATTTAAGTCCAAAGTTACTCTACCCTCTCCAGGTCAATTTTTATTAACCGTCGCGGAGCGTTTTCCTCTTTCCCTGTTTTTTTCAACCTATAGCGAGGTTTAAAAATGACGTAATTTCGGTCAGGGGATGTATTCGTCATTTCCTGTTTAGTTTTCTCACGAGAAATTTTCTGTTCCAAACCGATCGATAATTTTGCCTGTTTTCTTATTAGTATTTCAACTCTTTTATCTTGCTGTTTCTTGAGTTTTGTTGCTGGGCATCTTCTTATTCTTTTTAAATTCTGCATCCCCTTGAATGTCGTTGGTATTTTTAGGTTGATTTTGACCCATTCTCCCCTTTTTAATGTATATAAAGTATAATTAAGAAACATAAAACCCCCTCTCCCTGCTAAAGGCTTTGTTTGTTTTATTTTATACCCTTTACTTAAACTACCACTACCCTTAGGTCCCTTCATTTTTCATTCCCCCTCGAAATCTGGCCTACATAACCTATCAAAATACCTGAAATTTCTTTATTATTCAATGGTAATCTGTGACCTGAAATTGCCCGTTGCAGTGTGCGTGTGTGTGTGTGTGTGTGTGTGTGTTGAGACGGCAAAAACGGTCTTAAAGCTACTGATTTTGCACAATAGATAAAATCTTTAAAATATTATTTTAAACGTTAAAAATGAAACACGGTGGGCCAAGTCACTCTCGCTATCTGCTTAGCTAAATAAAGGCGGTCCAAAGGGGTGAATTTGTAAACAGAAAGTACCTAGTAGGAACGAATAGTTTTATTTGTTTCGTACAAAATTAAAATAAAATAATGTTTGGTATTTACACAAAATAAATCTCGAAAATTAAATTACATAATACAAATAAAGAAACACAAGAGTTTAAGAAAATAAAAAACAAAATGCAGAAATTGTAAAGTATAATTTTTTACAAATATTTTTGAGTATAATATTATATAATAAATGGTTCATATACTGCTCCAGAAATTATAAAAGTGTCAAGTGCGGGAGAAAATAGTTTCGAGTGTCGATAGAGCGTAACTTACGAACAGAGTAACGTAAAACTGTCATTCAAGTTTGTAATAGAATCTTAAAATATGAAAACAACCATACCGTTGAAAAACATTGAGGTTTTAAACTATAAGTGACATTTTACAGCTATACAACAGTTAAAAAACAACCACAAACCCCTGAAAGCAGCGTCAAAGGACACAGTAGATTCCAGTTAAGACATAATTATTTTATCGCTAACAAGCAGCGAACCCAAAATAATGGGGAGTCCCGATATGAGTAGACTAAAATCAGCTCATAGTTTTTTCGGGAGATCCAGGACAAGGATTTTAAGATGCTGGTTCTTGGTTAAGCAGAAAATCTAGCTCAAGTGGAGATGGTCTGTCTTCAATCATCCGTGAATTCGAACTTGAAATTTTTACAATGTAATAAATTATAAACAGTATATAAGGCGGCCCTAAAACCGATCATTTGCAAGTGCTACAGGATTCCAGACTTCAAAACACCATGTCAGAAAAGAAGAAAACATAGTGAGAGTTTTTGAAGGATATCAGAATTTTAATATCTTAGTAAACACTCATTCAACTGAGTCATTTTTTTAAAATTATAGATTCATATTTCTTTTATTAAAAATTTAATAACTGATTGGTTACTCAATAATGAAAAAATATATAGGTAAAGGGATTTCTTAAACAAAAATATAAGAGGTGGTAATTAAATAAAAATTATTCTAATATAAAATGCATGTTCTAAAATCACAAGATTAAAGGAAATTCAGAAAGAAAACAAACCACAAATGATTGAGTACTTAAGGTAATATAACTTATTTTATTTCGATATAACATATATTAAATATCTAGGATATATTAGCTGTAAAGATGTAAATCATATAAAATTGTTTTGAAATCTTTCAGATTTATGTTTGGGGGCACAAATATTAATTAAAGGTAGAGTCAGTAGGAAGTAAAATGGCCCTTTACTTCTACAAATAATTATATTGACATAAAATAAAACAAATTGGTATAATTTATTCTTCAGTTGTATTTAAATATGTATGTAAATTTATGTGTGTAATTTTAACTCTAAAAAATTACAGTGTTTTCAAATGACTACAAGTTTTCGGGAATTTTAAATAGTTGTGTTAACGATATAATTGACGAACTTAATGCAAGAATTACATGAACATTTATGAACAATTCAAGTTTATTTCATGTAAAATAACTCCTTCTCAAAATTATAAAAATAACTAACATTCGATAAAATTTTTTAAAAAATTTACATATTTTGTAGAGTAAATTTTAGTTTCATTCTTTAATTTCAATTTAATAAAATTGAATTTAGAAATTAAGTTGGTAACAAACAGTGCCTAAATTACTATAACTATCCTGTGGTAAATCAACTAAATAAAATTTCTGAAATTTGACCATCCATCAACAAAAGTAAAAGTAAATAAATAGTTCAAACAAGCTTGAAAAAAAATCCATTAAGGATTACTCTTGCAATTGCAAAGTAGTGTATTAATTTTAAGATTAAACAAATATTAATAATGTATATATAATTACATAAATAAGAATGAACATTTTGTAGGTTTCTAAATAAAGTCCAGAAATCCAATGACAGATCACTGTCGATATACCTCAGGAAACCGGATATGGTAGATAAGGTGGGATCATATTTTGGCAGTGGTTGAACTCTGTCGTTTCAGCCCTATAGTACCCATCATCCCTATGTATAGCTTACGCGTAAAACGAGTAATTATGGTCACGTTAGATAGGGTGTTGAACGCTTGTTCGAGGGATACGCACCGGTTTAAGCAAGATGAACGGAGCAAATAGTCAGAGGTATGGCCGCAGCAGTGTGTGTGTGAGTGTGTGTGTGTCTGTGTAGTCGCAAGTGTGAGAATAGTTGCTTGGGTATGTCTGTGTGAATGTGTGTGTGGATGTGTGTGTGTGTGTGTGTGTGTGTGTGTGTGTGTGTGTCTGAGTAGTCGTAAGTGTGAGAATAGTTGCTTGCGTATGTCTGTGTGAATGTGTGTGAGGATGTGTGTGTGAGTATGTGGGTGGGTCGGTGGGTGGATGGGTGTTTGTGTGTGTGTGTGTGGGGTGTGTGTATGTGTGTGGGTCGTTGGCTGGATGGGTGTTTGTGTGTGTGGGGGGTGTGTGTATGTGTGTGAGTTTGTGGGTGTGTGTGTGTGTGTGTGTGTGTGTCTGAGTAGTCGTAAGTGTGAGAATAGTTGCTTGGGTATGTCTGTGTGAATGTGTGTGTGAGTATGTGGGTGGGTCGGTGGGTGGATGGGTGTTTGTGTGTGTGTGTGGGGTGTGTGTATGTGTGTGGGGTGTGTGTATGTGTGTGGGTCGGTGGGTCGATGGGTGTTTGTGTGTCTGTGTGTGTGTCTGTGTAGTCGTAAGTGTGAGAATAGTTGCTTGGGTATGTCTGTGTGAATGTGTGTGTGAGTATGTGGGTGGGTCGGTGGGTGGATGGGTGTTTGTGTGTGTGTGTGTGGGGTGTGTGTATGTGTGTGGGGTGTGTGTATGTGTGTGGGTCGGTGGGTCGATGGGTGTTTGTGTGTGTGTGTGTGTGTGTCTGTGTAGTCGTAAGTGTGAGAATAGTTGCTTGGGTATGTCTGTGTGAATGTGTGTGTGGATGTGTGTGTGAGTATGTGGGTGGGTGTTTGTGTGTATGTGTGGGATGTGTGTATGTGTGTGGATCGGTGGGTGGATGGGTGTCTATGTGTGTGTGTGTATGTTGTGTCTGTGTAGTCGTAAGTGTGAGAATAGTTGTTTGGGTATGTCTGTGTGAATGTGTGTGTGGATGTGTGTGTGAGTATGTGGGTGGGTGGGTGTTTTTATGTATGTGTAGCGTGTGTGTATGTGTGTGGGTCGGTGGGTGGATGGGTGTTTGTGTGTGTGTGTGTGTGTCTGTGTAGTCGTAAGTGTGAGAATAGGTGCTTGGGTATGTCTATGTGAATGTGTGTGGATGTGTGTTTGAGTATGTTGGTGATTGGGTGTTTGTGTGTATGTGTGAGGTGTGTGTATGTGTGTGGGTCGGTGGGTGGATGGGTGTCTATGTGTGTGTGTGTGTGTGTATGTGTGTCTGTGTTGTCGTAAGTGTAAGAATAGTTGCTTGGGTATGTCTGTGTGAATGTGTGTGGATGTGTGTGTGAGTATGTGGGTGGGTGGGTGTTTGTGTGTATGTGTGGGGTGTGTGTATGTGTGTGGGTCGGTGGGTGGATGGGTGTTTGTATGTGTGTGTGTGTGTGTGTGTGTGTGTGTGTGTGTGTGTGTGTGTGTGTGTGTCTGTGTAGTCGTAAGTGTGAGAATAGTTGCTTGGGTACGTCTGTGTGGATGTGTGTGTGGGCATGTGTGTGTGTGTGTGTGTGTGTGTGTGTGTGTGTGTGTGTGTGTGTGTGTGTGTGTGTGTGTGTGTATGGGTGTGGGTGGGTGTTTGAGTATGTGGTTGTGTGTGTGTGTGTGTGTGTGTGTGTGTGTGTGTGTGTGTGTGTGTGATTGTGTGTGTGTGTGTGTGTGTGTGTGTGTGTGTGTGTGTGTGTGTGATTGTGTGTGTGTGTATGTGTAGTCGTAAGTGTGAGAATAGTTGCTTGGGTATGTTTGTATAAATGTGTGTGTGGATGTGTGTTTGTGTGAGTATGTGGATGGGTGGGTGTGATTGTGTGTGTGTGTGTGTTGTGTGTGTGTGTGTGTGTGTGTGTGTGTGTGTGGGTGGGTGGTAGGGTTAATGGGTGTTTGTGTGTATGTGTGTGTCTGTGTGTGTGTGTGTGTGTGTGTGTGTGTGTGTGTGTGTGTGTGTGTGTGTGTGTGTGTGTGTGTGTGTGTGTGTGTGTGTGTGTGTGTGTGTGTGTGTGTGTGTGTGATTGTGTGTCTGTATGTGTAGTCGTAAGTGTGAGAATAGTTGCTTGGGTATGTCTGTATGAATGTGTGTGTGATTGTGTGTGTGTGTGTGTGTGTGTGTGTATCTGTCTATGTGTGGGTGGTTGGGTTAATGGGTGTTTGTGTGTATGTGTGTGTGTGTGTGTGTTTGTGTGTATGTGGGTGCGTATGTGTGTGTGTGTGTGTCTGTGTTCTTGTTAAATGAATATTTAAGAACAAATTGTAGAGACTGAAAAATATATTCCTAATAATAATTAAACAGATAGGAACAGTAAACCAGCAAACAAATATCTAATTAAAAGTTAAAATATACAATATTTAAAAGTTTATAAAAGTTTATTTAATAAAGGATATTGAATTTCTAAATGAATGATATTTACTACCCTCCAAAAATGTATGGTTTGGTAAAATTGCACAAAACGAATAAACCTGTTGTACCATTCTAAATGTTCAATTATATATAATTTTAAACTTTGGATAATAAAAACTATACATTAATATTCCTTTTAAAGAGTCAATACAAATGATTAGAAATAATTGTATAACTTATACATACTTTAAATATTATATGTATTCTTTTTTCATAATAACATTTACAAACGTAAAAACACTCTGGCAATGGGTCACCTTTATCAGGAATATATTTACTTGACAATATACAATATAGTGGAGACATATGGCCAAACAGTAAAAAATATAAGAATAACATATAGAACAAATAACAATAATGTATTGATTAATAACTTACAATGAATGATTCATATTGAACGTGGATTTGTAAAACAACATATGATGAACCGTAAATATTATATAAGAGAAACAAAGAAACAATGACGATAAGATAAAGGAGATATATTATTATATGTAAAAAGCAACACAAATATAAATTAAATTTTGTCATACATTCATTTTTTTAACAAAAATTAACACAATAATATTACCACGACTTTACTGAGGAAGATCAGTAACACAATAAACATGAATATATGTGAAATATAATAAATTTATAAATATTACAATAGAAATTAACTAATTGAAGAACAAATACAAATTTAAAGTAAAAATATACACTATACTGTATAAAGCTCTAGAAACGTATGTAATTGTGAATATAACAATAATATGTCTTGACCATTCGTTTTCAATTACTAATACTTTTATTTAGTTTTGAGAATCCAGTATTTAGTTTCGAGCGTAAACATTAAACCATATTAAAATAATTTTGTTTTATAGATTTGTAATAAAATGCATATATATATATATATATATATATATATATATATATATATATATATATATATATAAAATACGTTTTCTTGTTTAATAATTTAAAACAACATAGGTTATTCAAATACAAGAATATTTATTATATTATATCCAAAGCTTTTCGTTGGCAATACAGTACCAACATCATTAGAAATGACAATTACAATAATCTATTATCGATTATCTTGTATTTGAATAACCTATGTTGTTAAAATATATATATATATATATATATATATATATATATATATATATATATATATATATATATATATATATATATATATATGTACACAAACATTAACTGTATAGCCCTAATGTTACTACATTTGTCAGGATTGGACTCTTTAAATACAACGAAATCAATCATCAAGTAGCACATTAGTATCACAGAAAACATATTCCCTCCACTTTGAGGCCAGTGGAGTGTAACGTTAGGGGTAATTAACTGACGGCTTCTAATAAATGTCCGGCGACACATGCAAAAAGCGAGCAATACCATCCAATGGAGAATTTTCGAATCACCTCACATTACATACATTAATTATCCTTTACATAAGATGTTACACCTAAGGGGTAAATACATTTATGATACCCCCTATATGTGTACATTAAATGTTTGTGATTAAGTAATTTCATTATTATTTAAATTCTTGTGTAGAACGGAACGTTATCCATCATTCTATTGTCATCTCGTGCGTAAGCTGCATCACGCATTTTTACATAGCTCGACACCAGAACATTTCCCTTTTATATCATGTGTTCTACTAACATATTGTTCCTAATAACCATATCCTAATTTTGCATGCTACTTTCTATCATTCACTGAATCATATTATTATTCTTCACTTAATAAATACATTTTATCTTCGTTTAAAGATATGAATTGATTAATTACAACCCATTAATGAGCTGTAACTTGTAGTTACCTATCCGTGGTCTTGGATAGCATGAGTTTTCATTTACCTCAACTCTTTCGCATATTTTGTTACTCGCGTAAAATATTAGGATGTACGTAAATACATCTTTAAAATAGAAGCGTTCATTCATATTTTATGCTTTTAACCAAGATTTATTTTCCAAAATCTTTTATGTTTATAGGTTATATAAGTATTTTTCTACTTTGTCACAAACTACTGCAAACAAAACCTTTTGAATACCTAAACTGTAAATATAGTTTTTTAATTCTATATATAATACTTTACTATACCAATGTTAATTTTTCAATTTTATTTCCCTAATTCTAACCCGTCAGGAAGAGTTCTAAATTGATAAAAATTTTAAAACAATCCTAATTTTACTAATAGAACGTTTAAAATTAAATTTAAAAATATAAATGCTGTCAATAATTGACATAAAAGGAAGTTATATTATCCATTCATCCGGGATCAATGAATATAGTTATATTATTATTATTATTACTATTGTAGACTACGAAAGCAAGACCGTTGTAAACAAACTGTGAATAAATAGTTCCTAATATATATAACTAAACGCTTATGCCCGTTTCTATGACTATTTCATCATAGTCATGGGTTATAAGTATAATGTAGTTATACATTGTGAAAATTAGGCAATATTAAGTGATGTAACTACGGTCAAGGATTGTATAGGATGTATCGTTCTATAGCTCAACTAAAACTGTAAAAAACCTCAGCAATCAGCCAAAGACAGGATATTCAGCCAACTTTCCAAATAATAAGAAACTCCCTAGAGAATCAACTAAAAAAAACGAATTATAGTTTTAAAATTAAAAACGGTAATATTATTATTTACTTTTAAAAAACTAGTATAATTGCCCTATTTTAATCATATTTATCATATTTTAAAATTATTTTAATAAATTATGATTTTATATTATAATATTTTTAAACTTTTAGTTTAAATTATCAATATAAGCATGAATACGATACAGGGTCATTGGCTTCATTTAATATTTAATTCAGCTGTAGATATACTTTCATAACTATTAACCATGTTACATGTTGTATGTTTCTCTTCCTCCTACCAGCTCACTCTCACCTTATACAGACCTTGTAAACATTTTCACACTTTCCTTATATATATATATAGAAAGTGTGAAATATCTATTTTTAAGTTTTTCAAATATCTATTCAATAATTAAAATATAAAAAGCGATTTTTTGATCGGACTCGAACTGAATAACTACATGTTTGATGTCCAGCACTTTTCCAATGAGCCAACTTTCCCATTACTAAGAATCTAATACTTAAAGACGTAGGCCTATAAGAAGCTATGAGAGAGGTTCCTTGATATAACGAAACAATACAAGAGATAGATGGAATGAGAAACTAGAGATTATCATCCACTACATAAATTTAAAACGAAAAAAAACGTATAATTATGTAGTAACAAACAAAAATATTAGCACAACACCATAGAGAAAGAAATTAAAAATTGCAAAGAAATATTTATTTTTGTACTTAATCTTGTGATTCTGTCGTATGTTTATACATATTTATAATAAGTGTAATTATAAAAAAAGTAACTAAAATAATTTTTTTCCGTTGACTTCAGTAGGAGTTGGTTTGAAAAAAATTTCTCTTTATATTACTTCTTCGTAAAAATCGAGTTCATACGTTACCTTAACGTATAAAGTTTTTAATGTAAAATCATTTTTAATACTGAGAATGTGTTCAGCTTTACTTACCTTTTCAAACCGAACGTTTTTAATATCAGGAAGTTGCTCCTTAAACCATTAAATATTGTCGCTAAGCTCTTAAAATGTCGTTATATGCACTGGCAGATACACAATGAGAAACGTATTGAAAATAAATCAGGTCAAGAACTTTCAAAATGAAAACGGTTTACTGGTGCGGTCAAAAGTAATTAACAAACATGTTAAAATACTGATTTTACTAATTAGCTATCGCACTACGAAGAACACGTAACCATTATAGTTTGGAATTTAGGAAAGTGGAGGACATGATGTTTTTTATACTAACCCAAACAAAGCTTTGAACTTTTTATTCTACCGAAGGAAGATAGTTAAACACAATTTGGGGCTACCAACGCTTTAGCTCTTCTTATTACTAATTTACTTATTAAATACGGTAGAACAGTTCTGTCGCTTTACTTCAAGTAAACAGAGCACGATAATAACAATTGGGTTACATGAACGTGTAGAAAAGAAAGAGAAGATAAGATGGAGAAGATTAATGAAAAATAAATCAAGGGTTAAGGGAACCTTAGAGAGAAAATAAAATATTCAGAGAACACAGTTAGTTTAAAACCGAAAATTAGAATATTTTTTAGATAACACGTAAATAGGAATAAAACATATAGCAATGAGGTAAAAGAATAATCCAATACTGGCAGGGTATTAAAGATCAAAACAGCATTCAGGTGTTATTTGAGTATCGTGAAAGGTATCAGAGAAGCGTTTACTTAAATTTTAATTAACACAATAAACGAATACGTACCTACAATAATACGGTTTTTAGTATAACTTCAAATAATGGGTTCAGTGGTGTCACATGTTCCCATTGTGACGGTTACTATGCAAACTTGTTCTACTAACGAACGTTGTGGAGACGAAAAGGTAAACACACTTCTTAATGGCGACGACACGAATGTTATTGACGAAACCCACATCGCAGAAAGCTTATTTTATTAGGAGATTCGTGTTTATTTAAAAAATAATACTTTTTTTATCCAAAACCATAAAACGTTTTCATACATATACGGATATTTAGAATAGGCACTACTTTAGTAGAATAGATCTTTAGACTTTATATTTTTACTTACAGGTGGAAAATTACAATTAATAATTTCAAAATATAATAATTAACTGCAAGTTAACAGCACTGTTTTACACTGTTCGTTATATTCACCCAACCGTTATTCCTCTTTGTTGCTATTAATCAAACTAATGTATTTCAAAACTACATCAAACTAAAGTATGATGTGAAATACTCTCACGGGGATCAGCATTTTACCCACTATAAATTACTTTTCCTTTAGTGACTTTAACACGTATAAACATCCCCTTTGGTGAAGGGTAGCACATTAATTCCCTTTGATGTAATATTATCAGCCAACATGCTACATTAGTCTTATACCGAGCGTTTTGTCCACCAGCTTTAATAATTATTATTTAATTAAAAACATAGTCAGCAATTTCTTTGTGAATCTAAAGCTTGCAAAATCTTTTGTCCTTTTTTGCTTTGACACTCTATTAAAATATGATTAAAGGATTATTCCAGATTGACTACATGAGAAAGAATAACGTCAAAATAGGTAGAACCAAAATATTTTATAAAACATAATATTTAGAATATGTCCATTGTACCATACTTGTTTTTTTATATAACATTAATTTTTCAATATTTTGAGTAAATTCTTTGATTCCTAGTGCTCATGAAGGACTTGGCAGTTTTGAATATTTACGATTATTTTATACCAAAAGTTTATCTTAAAATATTTTTATAAAATGTATGTATATTCTTTCCCATTTTTAATACAACTCTTATTTTTCCAATGAATTATGATCAGAAACATTTTACTTGTCGCCCAAGAGAGTTTTCTCTATTTTAGTTTTTATGAAAGAACATTAATACCAAACACTTTAGCTGGACAGTTTGTCAAATAGAAATTTAAACTAGAAATAGGTCAACATGTCACAAAGCCTTGACGTGTACTTGCAGAAAAGGTAGAAATACTCTCGAACCAGGAATATTTTATTTTATTTTAACTTGAAATGTTCATGTAGTCTAGCTACATCGTACATGAAACACAAAGTCTTAATATCTAGACATGTCGTCTGGACGCTGTCAAGTCCAAAACGTGCGGTCTTGGCACGTGCTATCTGAGCGAGGGTAGTTTTATAACAATGTTCGGACGTTTGTCGATTTTATGTAGGAAAGTTAAATCCCACGTACATTGAAACCGCTGGTTGGTAAATGACGTTTTATTCTAATGGCCCAACTTAATACAATTCTACGCCAATAGCCTCAAAACGTACGGGCCCCTGCTTCCGAATTAGCAGTTTAACAAGTGAATTTCAACTACAATACCTGGAAGCAACTCATCACCAACTTTGCTGAATATTTTATATTGGTAAGTGTCTTTCATATAAAGGTAAAGTCCCATCACTCAACAACCACCGTAATGCCAAATTAAAAAAAAAAATGAGTTTTGCTACTCCATAGTCTTCTTAATTCTTACCTCTGCAGGGTGAAAATGTTCAAAAGCATTATTGAATCTGTGACAGAACACTAGAGCAGGGTTTCAAAATTGAGCACTTTAATTCCAAATTCTTGTAATCTCACTTCCCTCTCCAAACTCAAAACACGATTGCCAACCCCACTCACATCCTTCTATCGTCTAATCTAAAAGTATCTTATATTTCTTTCTCATAACATTTTTAACGATTAACACAGCACTTGATTTGTAAGATAAGTCCGCCATTTTTCCAAACCAGGAAAACCATGTTCACCGTCTGCTTCATTACCTTTAATTTTTAACATTCCTTTAAGTTACATTGATAAACTTGTTTGTTTTAATAAAACACTTTTTAAAACTGTATTGCCATAACGCCGTAAACAGTCCGGCAATTGTTCATAGGAAAACACTAATATTATACATTATAAAGGGTATAGTAATACATACTTATTATAGTATTATTAATTCGTTAAAAAATGGCATTGTATTTATGAAAAAAAGCGATAGCCGACTTTTTATAGGTATGTCGGTATGTAAACTCTAGGTTTTTCAAGGAATGGAGCTACTTTTTCAATTAAAGGGTGGGTTCGACTCCCGATATCTGAATTGAACACAATTCGCCATTTTCTGTTGTTCTCGCATATTGATTCAATAGAAATACCTGTTTCTATGATTGAAAAACTGATACGGGGCAACATAAGTATCGGATTATGAAAACCTAGGTACATTGTTTCATAGTTGATTTGCTCGTCTTACACAAAATGCGTGTGTGTGAGTGCGTTTGTCTGCGTGTTAGTGTGTGTGTGTGTGTGTGTGTATGTGTGCGCGCGCGCGCGTGTGTGTGTGTGTGTTAGTTCGAACTTTTCCCCTTATTAAACTGGAAAAACACATTCATTTGAAGTATCCATATTTATAATTATCTGTTGAAGCTAAGAATTTGGTGTAATCCAGGATCGGTGATATTAGAGGGATTGGTCTTACGCGGTTGGCTATTTTTCATCATCCTTGATTGATTGGTACGGTCTGTGTTAGGTGAAGCAAGGTTTACGTATTAGAGATTAGACTTAATAAGTGTGTCTCTGCACCTATCCTTCCTCCCACAAGAAAACACTAATAGTGTGATCATGTTAGAAAATATTCCAAATGTAGTGACGAGAAAAAAAACAGAACGAATACGGTAGCTACTATTCAGAGATTGTGTTTGAGATGTTTGGGAAACTCAACAAATCATAGGAACTAAAAACCTAATAGCAAACTGGACTCTGGTGGGTTTCAATTATAAACCTAAGCCCAAAGTAAAACATTAGGACCGATTTCTCCTACAATAGAAATTTACTGCAAATGTATTATTATTATTTTTTACAAATTGCCCATTGTTTTACAGATGTTTTGAGAGGTCCAAAAAGATTGAAGTGTGTAGAAACACGTTCATTGCCAAAGTGATCATGTTGAACTTCTTTACAAACTATAACAAAGTTATATAAAAATATATGTTTGGTTTATTTATGTACATATTGAGCCGTATCTTAAAAAGCTCCATTTATACAACTCGAATAACACCATGTAGCTATTCGTAAAAAAGATTAATGTTACTCTTTTTGATGAAATAGCTCCTCGAGAGACTTACTAGTATCACGTTATCTGTGTTTTGACACGTTTTTCGTCGTTCCAACACTAATAGGTTTATGTGAGCATATTACATTATTTTTCTGGTATTCGTTATCTGGGAGCATATATATATATTAATATCACAATATTTAATATATATATATATATATATATATATATATATATATATATTAATATATTAAATATGGTGATATGTTTTCTTATAATATAGTTAATAAATTTAAAATATTTCAAAAACAAAATACATTTAATGAATATATTTATTCAAAGCTTTTCGCCGATAAAATAGTACTAGCATCTTCAGGAAAATAATTATCTAATAAAATATTTTTACAAAATTAAATCATATGTGCTACATTTTTACAAACATATTATCAGAAATTTTTTTACAAAATATAGACATTGAAATAGATAAGATTATTAAAACATATGATCAAAATGGACACTGGTTTAGATATGTAGATGATTGATTATACATATCAAATAATAATGGTTTAAATATTGACATAATATTAAAATGTATAAATAATATACACGAAAATATAAAATTTACTCATGAATTTGAATCAAAAAATAAACTATGTTATTTAGATACTACAATTAATAGAAATAATGAATCATTTGAATATAATATATATATATAAAACCAATGCAGACAAATCAAATAATGCCGAATTATTCAAATCATACATACAACCAAAAAATGGCATACAACCTTTATAATTTACTACATAGAATGCACAAAATACCAATGAACTTAAATGATCAAATTAAACAGAAAAATATAATATATCAAATTGGTTTAGAAAATGGATATAAAAGAAAAACTATAGATAAATTAAATAATAAGATAATAAGAAAACAGAAACTCGAAAATATCTTTGTACCTAATAAGAGAGAAAATATTTGGACAACTTTTACATTCACTGGTAACGAAATAAATAAAATTACAAGATTATTTAAAAAAAACAAATTTACAAATTGCATATAAAACTGATAATAAAATTAAAAATCTAATAAACAATAACAAAAATCAAAATAATATGCACGAAAGAAATGGAGTATATAATATAAAATGTCAAACTTGTAATAAATTATATGTAGGACAAACAAAAAAAAACTAAAAGAAAGATACAAAGAACATTTAAACGCTTATGTCAAACCAAATTTAGCTACGCATTGTATTAATAATGGACACGAGTTTCCGCAAATAGAAAATATGAAATTAATAAAACAATTAAATAAAGGATTAAAAATGAATATATTTGAAACAATGGAAATTTATAAGCATAAAGCTAAAGACAAATTAATTAATGAACAAATTCAAGTGAGATCAAGGGACCAAACTATTTATAAGATCATTGATGTTATAGAAAAAATTACATAAAGTACAATACTTTATGGTCGTTTGTAGCACATATGAATTAATATTGTAAAACTATTTTATTAGATAGTTATTTTCCTGAAGATGCTGGTACTATTTTATCGGCGAAAAGCTTTGAATAAATATATTCAATAAAAGTATTCTTGTTTTTGAAATATTTTTAATTTATTATATGTTATATATATATATATATATATATATATATATATATATATATATATATAATATTATAAATAATAAGTTTAAAATAATTCAAAAACAAGATATTTTTAATACATATTTATTCAAAGCTTTTCGCCTATAAAATAAATACTAGCATTTTCAGGATAAAACAATTTAGCAACAAAATACTTTTACAAAAATTAAATCATATATAATACAAACAACCATATACTCGTATTTACAAGTATTATACTTTATGTATTTTTTCCATACCATCAATGATCTTGTAAATAGTTTGGTGCCTTTATCTCACTTGAATCTGTTCATCAGTTAACCTGTTTTTAACTCTATGTTTATAAATTTTTAATGTTTCGCATATATTCATCTTTAACGCTTTCTTTAATTCATTAATTAATTTCATATTTCCTATTTCAGGTAATCTGTATTCATTATTGATACAAAGAGTAGCGAAATTTGATTTGTATATGTTCGGTTTAATATAAGCGTTTAAATGTTCTTTGGGTATTTCTTTTAATTCCCTTTTTGTTTGG
The DNA here is from genome assembly GCA_036971475.1 of Prosapia bicincta. Taxonomy (NCBI): domain Eukaryota; kingdom Metazoa; phylum Arthropoda; class Insecta; order Hemiptera; family Cercopidae; genus Prosapia; species Prosapia bicincta. The sequence goes on from JBAIZL010000002.1 coordinate 176,008,530, forward strand.
CTTACATATAACTGATTACAATCTTGAGATTTTATATTAAATACACCATTTCTTGCGTGATATTATTTTGATTATTGCTATTGTCTATTATATTTTTTATATTATTATCCGCTTAGTAAGTAATTTCTAAATTTGTTTCTTTAAATAATCTTGTATTTTTGTTTATTTCGTCTCCAGTGAATGTAAAAAAATCCACATTTTTGTCTTGTATCATTTACAAAGTTATTATTGATTTCTTTGTTTTTTTACTATGTTATTATTAATTGTTTCTATAGTTTGTCTTTTTATGTATTTTCTAATCCAATTTTTTATATTATATTTTTCACTTTCATTCGAGCATTAATGCTCATTGGTATTTCGAGCGCTGCCATTTTTTGGATATAAGGATGATTTGAAAAGGTTGTTGTTGTAGGATTTGTCTGCGTTGGTTATATATATATATATATATATATATATATATATATATATATATATATATATATATATATATATGATCGTTTTTGAAAATTTCCAATGTTCGGCAAAGCCCAAAAAACTTTATAAAATGCAATTTACAATAAATGAAAATTACGAGTAAAAAATTATCAGTAAATTTCATTTTAAAATGGTTTTGATGTTACGAGGGGTTTACTGAACATTGTCATTTTACGCTTGCATTCTTATGATGTAATGGTTCCTTTTTGGATTTGAACTATTTTTACTTTATTCCGTGATAATTTTTGTTTTTAGTAATTTGTAATTTTGCTATTCTGTACATGTAATTGCCGACGGCTTTGAGGAGTTTGTCTTGGCATATTCATCACTCACTTTTTTATTAAATGTAAAATAAAAAATTAAAAATGATTGTCTTTACAAGTTAATAATAATTGCAAGTAATGTATTGCATTTGAGTCAATATTTATTTTTTAATTATATAAATTTATAAAGCAACTGACATTACATAAACATTCTGCATTTGATTAATTACATTGTATTAAAACCCATTTATACTCTTTTGTTATTAAACCACTTCTTTTAAGTTTTGTTAATGCGATGATTGTCACCACCAAGAAAAACTTTTAAAATTTAATAATGAATTTTAATTTTTTTCTGTATGTGACCAAAGTATATTTTGTGGAAGGCGAAAGTCATCTTCTTATCTATATGTTGATTGCCTGCTCGCTATATGAAGTTAGTAGCTTGCTTCCTTTTGGAATTAAAAGTCTATGTGACATCTCCTTGATTTTACATGTAAACTTGTTCAAATTTTTTGCAATACTCATAATTTCATAAAATGCTTTAACATCTTTTCGCTTGGCTTGATGTTGTGCCTAAATAGTATACATTTATCCAACATTTAAATAACTGATGTTATGAACAGTATTTTGTTTTTTCGACTGGATGTTGTGAAGTGTATAATAAACTTTCTTGTGATTTTAAACTACTGTCCCAAAGTCATATAGCTTGAAACGATTTTAAACTTTCCAGTTGAGAAACCGTGAAGTCTGCGTTAACTCTATACTACAAATTACACCCACATATCACATAAAGTTCTTAGTGTAATTCTATTAATTCAGCAGCCCAATGTTGCTTGAAAGTTCGGTACAAGGAGGTGTTCCTCCATCATACAGTATCGCAAGTTGAGAAAGAGAAGTTTATAGTTCGTAAGTTGTTTGTTCTTTCTGTGAACGTTTGGACCGTTGCTATTGGAAACGCGAACAGAGTACGTCGTATCTGAACTTGTTTCATTAAAACTTTAGGATTAAAAAAATCTTATAAAGGCGATTTCTTATTAACGATCACTGCTAAGGAGTGATTACTTTAATAAAACGTGTTCATTAGTTCAACTGAAATTCCTTAATTAGCAGTTTTACTTTCCTTTCAGAAGAGATTTTGATGATTTCAACAAGTTTTTATTAAAGATAATTGTTTAAGGGCGAATAGCTGTACTACAGTTCTTTCATAACTCCTTTTTTATATCTTAAATTACTATAAATTTTACTCATCAGATAAATAAATGTTAGAGCGAAATAAATATTTGAAGTTTCTTGATATTTTATGCATTAGAAATAATAATAATAACACTGACTTTGATATATATTGAAAACATACAAATAATGACAGGTATATCCCAGTAGATTCAAACGATTGTAAATCACATACATTAGCAGCGTTTAATACTATGGTTACCAGATTAAATCGAACAACTTTGAATAAAATAAGATTTGACACTGAACTTATGCGAATAAAAGAAATAGTTCAATTTAATGGATATGACCCTAAGACAATCCATAAAGTATTTAGAAAACAAAATCTGAACAAGATGAGAAAAAATTCGACCACTTAAAACCAGAAAAAGAAACTTTTAAATTTAAATATAATAACCTACCCTACTACTAGATTTACCAAAAGCTTTAGAAAAGAACTTTAAAGACGTAGACATATAAGTTATAGTTACCTATAAGAGTTAAATTAGCCTTAAGAGCTTATTAGGTAATCTTAACGACAAAATAATTGGTCGGATAGTGTATAAGACGTGTCGAGGGCGTAAATGATATATATATAATGTAACAGACCAATTATAGTTAGTAATTTTCTAAACATGATTTCTTTGCAATTGAAATGTAGTTCAGGACATAAATAAAACGTCTTTTGTGATTTAAAAGGATTTAAATGCCGCGTTAAAGAAGTTAATGCCGTGTAAGTATTACAACGGGTAGAGCTAACGAGGGTTTAGGAAGAATCCCCCGGTGCAGTCTCAAAGAAAGATCCAAACGAAATCATGGAAGTTTGAAGACTAAGAAAACTGACATCCTAAATGTTATATCAAATAATGTGGACCTCCAGATGACGCACATGTTGAAGTACATAAGAAACTTCAAGGCCCAAAGATGAGAACTTGAGAGGAAGATAATTCTATTGCAAACATCTACAATGATGAACTAGGAGATCTGCATATTAAAGGCCACGTCCTCGTAACTGAAATGCCAGCTCAGTCAACTGTCAAGAGAAACTTGTATCGTCAGAGGAGCGTATCGGAAGGAAGCCAGAAGTAGTGGAACAATCATGGCGAAGTGATCTTGGATGATTAATTATTGTAGATGTTCTACGGAAACAGATTTCTTTTTAAAGGCAATACGAAAAGTAAAAGAATAATTTTTTGTGCGGCGAAATAGTAACAAAATCTTAAAATTTCATGTCAATTTCTTTATGGATGGAATTTTTAAAAGTGCAAGCAATTAATTCTCTTAAATTCTCAAGATACTTATGGATTACGGCAGTGAATAAGAAACAAATATACTTCCTATGGAATTTGCACTTTTACCTGACACACATATCTACGTATGTTGTTTTGAAATCATCAAGGCTGTACCAGAATGGACACCAGTAGGACTACCCTTAGAATAGCGCGCACCACCCCTAACTCGGCCGCTACGTAACCTAGGACTATAGGGGTAGTTTTGGATGATGCTCAAGGTCATCCCGGCCCTGACCCTAGACCAAGGGGTGGTTTCGACCACGTTTAGAGGGGTGGGGGGTAGTTTTTCGAAAAAAAAAAAAATTCGGCCGCTACGTAACCTAGGACTATAGGGGTAGTTTTGGATGATGCTGAAGGTCATCGCGACCTTGACCGTAGCCCAAGGGGTGGTTTTGTCCACGTTTAGAGGGGTGGGGGGTAGTTTTTCGAAAAAAAAATAAATTCCAACCAACCAACCTAAGCTAGCCAAAATGGATCTAACCTAACCTAACCTATGTATGGGGGGTGACCTCAGCTACGTTCAGGACCATCTCCGGGGGTAGTTCCGGGGGTGGATTGGGGGGTGGGAGGCAATCTGAAAACCGGTGATCCCACCCACACAGCCTACCATAATGGACACATATCCCGTACGGTCTTTCGATCATACCGATCGATTTTTGGCAATTTCATATTTTATTTAAAACCTACCCCTAGGTGAACCGCCCCCGCAGTATTCCATATTGGGCTCTACACATATACCGTACTGTCTGTTGAGCCGGCCGATCGATTTTCGGCATTTTCAGATTTTATTTTAAAACTACCCCTAGGTGAAACTACCCCTACCGACGCGATAATACACTCTAGAAACACCCTATCGGTCAAGAAACGTTTTTCCAATATTTTTTCGAAAAATACCCCCCACCCCCCAATCCACCCCCGGAGCTACCCCCGGAAATGGTCCTGAACGTAGCTGAGGTCACCCCCATACATAGGTTAGGTTAGGTTAGATCCATTTTGGCTAGCTTAGGTTGGTTGGTTGGAATTTATTTTTTTTTCAAAAAAACTACCCCCACCCCTCTAAACGTGGTCGAAACCACCCCTTGGTCTAGGGTCAGGGCCGGGATGACCTTGAGCATCATCCAAAACTACCCCTATAGTCCTAGGTTACGTAGCGGCCGAGTTAGGGGTGGTGCGCGCTATTCTAAGGGTAGTCCTACTGACACCTAAGACAGTGACTGTTGGTTTTATAACTGCTGTAGTACAGGGAGGATCCGGCTGCTGTGGCTACCGGCTGGGTGAGAGTCTGGCGTCGCCGCCGTCGGCCCAAGACCAAGCCGGCCAGTGTAGAGGAGCTGAAGGAGAAGTATCCCTTCTGGGATTTCGAGGAGGCAGAGAGAAGAAATTACTAAGCTCGTTCTCGTTCCGGGGGTCTACGTCCCGAACAAAGTTTTCGCCGAAGGCAACATCCAGCTCTACAAAGAACTTATGAAGAAAGATTAGCTCCGCACTAAACGCCGTTGGTGCAACAAGCAGCGGGCATGGCGAAGGCGACGACGGAGAGAAGCTGAAGTAACCTTCCTAGATAATTAGAATATTTGCTGTATTAAAATAAAATTCTAATTTTTTTGTATTCTTTTTAAATATGTATAATTTTGTTGTAACATTTTTTTGAATAAACACCCCAAATCTATCTTCATGGCAATGTTGCCCTCAACGGAAGTAAATGGCTGTTTTTCACATGAAAAAATATATATGGAGAACGCTTCAGGAGCTTGAACAAGTACGTGAATATAAAGCAAATGTAGGGCTTCGCCTCCATAGTCGTATCTGCCCATCTGTAGCTTTCCTAAATCCAGAAGAAGTATCAGATAAACCATTGGTGATGCAGTCTTACTAACCTCCCTATAACTTAACACTATCTGACTACATTTAATGTGTCAGCTGTTTTTAGAAAGGTGTGCGCGATTGTCACAGCAGAAATATAATTGCTGTCAAACGAGGCACACACAAGTTTCTTCCGCTACAATGTTTTTTGGTCAATATAGATCTAGTTTTGATGGACTTGAATAAAAAACGTCTCTATGCAATTAACACAAAGCACTGAATAATATTGTGCAATCAACGACAGATTTTATGAGATCGGAACTTTTTGATCCTATTATTTTATATATGATTAGAATTACTACAATTTTAAAATTAAATAATACGAAATATCATTCAGTTAACACATTGAGTGCTATGGGCGTGCATGGACGCCCTTGACCTACTTGCCATATCGATAGGCGTTCATGTACTCCCCACGTCCTATCTCAATTTATTGGTTAAGTGTGAGGCTAGCTTTTGGTTAACATTGTGTTCCGTAACTGAGCCAGTCTTTGTAAACATTTTTGGTGCGTTTCGTTTTTTGTTCTACTGTTACTGTCGGATTGGGGACTGTGTTATCATATTAGTGTTACTTGAAGTGTGTTATAGTTGTGTTTAATAGTTTTTTGTACAATGAATATGGATAATGAGGTTGAACTATTGGAAAATGTCTACTCTGACATCGAAAACGGCTCCAAGGATAGGTCTGACAGCTCCGACGATGACGACGAGGGGTCTCCAACATGGCCACAATATCGGCGTTTTCCCGAACAGTTGCCAAAATATTTGAAGCCTATTTTTCAATAATTTGTACTAATTTTTTGTTTCCCCTCTATCATATATATATATATATATATATATATATATATTAACACAACATAGGTTATTCAAATACAAGAATATTTATTAATTTATATTCAAAGCTTTTCGTTGGTAAACAGTACCAACATCATCAGGAATGAAAATTACAATAATGTCAGCCATAGGCCTAAAACATATATTCTTGTATTTGAATAGCCTATGTTGCTTTAAATTATTAAACAAGGAAACGTATTTTATATTTATATATATATATATATAAATATAAATAAATATATATAAATAAATAATATATATATAAAATAATAATATATATATAAATTTATATATTTATATATATAAATATTTATATATATATATATATATATATATATATATATATATATATATATATACACGTGTCGGGCGGTCATAGTTTTTTATAGCGTAAATGACACTTAAAGTCCGTTTGGCCATTGGCCCGACATTGTTTTTGAGATATTTTCTTATGTCTACTACGCACTTAATATTTTTTGTTTTGTGTGTAAGTAATAAACAACAAAGCCACATTTTCATGTTCCGTTTACTCACATAATAGTTTGACTGGCGAGTAAAGTATTTTAGAGCTTATTACGAAAAGATGTAAACGTATCACTTGTGATTGATTTGTAAGTTTATAAATATTTTGTAAATATAACGGAAGTTTAAACTAATTCTATGTCTAATTAATAATGCTTCAGATCCAATAGATAGTACACAAGATAACAAGAAAAGGTTTTGAAACTTTGTAATTTACTTTTTAAGGAATTTGTGTTATAATTTACTTTTTAGTAAGGATGAGTTTATTTAGGCTGAGTATTAAAAAGGCGGGGCGCTGTTGTATATAGTATTTATTTTGGTATTTTTTAGAAATTATTATAAACACTGAGTTAGAACTATTTAGATAAGAATTACTTATTGAAATTGTTTGTAAACTTATTTTTAACATGGAGATAAACCTTGTAAATAGCGGCAGGAAGGGTTGAAGGTACTTGAAATTATTTGTAGTATTTTTTCTCTAACTATAACTAAGTGTTGTGACTGGAAAAAAGGTTTGCCGGTATCCAGCAACAATTGGGAGAGAAACCTAATAGTTAGACAGTCACACAACCATCACCTGAGATACGAAAACCGGCACCACCGTTAAACTACCTACGTACATTAACTGGTACCGGAAATAACATCACCAAAGTTGACGAAAATAAATGCTTAGCCAACTTCAGATCTCATATTGGGTCCAACAATATTATTTTCAATGCAAGTAATCAATAATATATTTTCAGCAATTTTGTAAAACATTGCCGCACTCGACGTGTTATAAGGAAACTAACGCACAAGTTTTAAGTTTCATTAATGCTTCCATAATTCCTTACAAGGACAATGGTACCCCAATATCCAGTACCGCTGAACTGCGTATAATTACATAGGACTCACACACAAAATTAAGCAAATACACATTTTCTAATTTCTCTATAATGCTTAGCCTTTTTCCAGACCGTATCACGAATCAGCAGATTGTAATGTTTACATACATGAATTGTGGGAATTTCTACACTGAAAGGAAGCAGTTTATGTTTTGTAATAGTAATGATAAAAAGATTGTATTGCTAAAACAAAAAATGTAATTTAATTCCTTCTTACAATATTACATTGAAAGCTGACATAATTTTGTAATTTGAATCAAACTTAGATAAACGGGAACTTTGCGTCTATCTACCACGTGCATCTAATGCAATAAAATTAATCTCACTGAAAGCATCTGTCTTGATATTTGAAAAACTTAATAAAAATGTGTCGAGAGGGAGAAAGGAATGAGACACCAAGCAAAACACGATCTTCAATTACGAGCACGTAATTTATACTTCCAGTATAAGTAGCCACTCTGTAATTTTCAATTTAATTTCTAAATTACTTTATTTAGATAATTATGTTTGACAAACCTTATTGACGTTTTTTTTCAAAAATTATCATCTTGGAAACTCTTCAGCTATAACAACACACAATTCCCAAGTGCTTTGTTAAGTGGTTTGTTAAGCAACTTGTTTGTATAATGAAAGTCTCACAGTACCTTGTATTTGAAATATTGACAGTTAAATGTGCTTCTGAAACATTATGTACTTGACGTTTTACTTGCACAACTTTGTTTAAAGCGTATCCCTTGAATATAATTTAAACTTCCATTGTTTTTATAAAGTTAACCGTAACACTAAACCCAGGCCTTATAAATAAAATGTGTCGTATGATTTATCATATGACAAATTTCGCTCGCACACCTATGAAACTTTTAAAACATTATTTTAAGCTCTATTTCATATCCAAAATAGGAGATTTTTATGTCATTTTATTTACTCTGATTTTTTCTCAAAATTTGTCTGCAATCCCAATAATGAGATTTGTAAAATAGTGCTGTTGCCTAAATAAACTATAAAGATATTTAGTAGTTTTTTCTGTTCTTATAGATAATAAATGAAATATATATTAGAATAATTTAGGGGCCTACAAAATAACATTATTTGTAAAAAGTCCACAATAGAATTATATCCATGCCTGAGATGTCACGAAATTAAACACCTAAACACAAATATCATATGAACTGCAGTAGGTTACTTTTGCTGCTAGGGATATGCGTTTGGTACATACGATAGTACATTTGGTAACACATCCAGTGATAGAACGCTTTTAGACGTTATGTATAGTTTGGAACACTGTATGGGTAGTATTTATTTTTACCCACGACGTTTTACAGGTACTACAGCAATATATATTGGTAAAATCTGCTACTTAGCAACCTTGATTGTAGACTAGAAGACGAGAGGAATAACCAAACTCTTATAGGACCATTTACATTTAATAAAGTAGTGAGTTCTACTTGAAATAAAAACTTAAATTTGCAAAAAGGACCTAATTTTGTTTACAATTATGGCTTTCTTTGGTTTTTATAGATTTAAAAATAAATCAGGTTTAAAATATGTGAAGTTTATTTTGAAACCCGTTAAATTGCAAAGCTTCAAATCTTCACACATTATCAAGTACTGCTGGAAAACCCATTTTTCAAAAACCAGTTCTCCTTACATGGATTGAATAAGTAGGGAAAAGTAGGAAAGAGCAACTTAACTATCCAAACGAAGCCTGTTTATTCCTAAAGAAAAGTAGTTTTAAGGTAGTTAGTCAACGTCCCAGTTGGGCAACAGCCCAATTTTCCAAATTCACATGTAACCACTAAACATTTGTTTATATAATTTCATTTTGTGTTGTTTTATTTCTTTCCTGCTAAGTGTGTTATTTTTTATTGTTAGCCCATAAAAATTGTTTTTTCTTACCACTGTACTACTTTCCTTTTATTTTGTGTTATTTTGGTACAATTCTCTTTGCTTCTACAGACACCCAAAATTTATAACTCCACTCCGTAGCTTTCCAATTTTTCTTCTAATTGTTGACCATAATAACCTTCTTTAGTTTTCCCAATAGTTACCGGTCAGGCCCCCAACAATAATGACCTAATTTGGGAATTCGGTCTAAATCCGAAAACTGTAATCTCCCTGCACTTAGATCTCTAAGGTTTTTAACGTCCTAGATTCCAATAAAAAAAACAATTAGGCAAGTTCTTGTTTTAGCCAGCAAAATACTCATGGTTGTCTGCACTGTTATCTACTTAAAAAACTTTGATTAATCAATATGTGAAACTATATGACATAAATTTAAATAAAAGTAATAACTGCTAATTGAAAACTGAAACTATATTTTCCAGACTTGTTGGATGTATAGTGTATTTACAAGTTTTTTTAAAACAAATATATTCTTTTAATTTTTCAATTGACAACATTTTTTCCTATTTTCCCTTTTATTCTACTACTCTCTACTTTATTTACTTATATTTCTTCTCATCCTACAAAATGTCATATTTTGCGATACAAATCGATGTAGACCCTATATCGTATATCAACCTGTAGCTCACTTGTATAATATTCATATAACAAAACAAATAGGTATGTGACAATTTAGACATGAAAAATACTCAAACACAAGGATCTACACTAAGCTACGTTTTACACGCTTATTTTAATTTGAAGTTTTAATTCTATCAAAAATAATCAAAAAGTAAAAAATGTGTATTTAATTAACACGTTTGTATTGTGTTTAATAAAGAATTATATATTAAATTAATTAATAATACGTATCTTGTAACTAAACCTTACTTTTGTCTTCCTTATATCTGTTAACAAATCACCAACATTTTTCGATACATAAATATTACCCCCCTTTTAATCGAAACAGCATTTTACTTAAAAATGGTTCAATATTTTAAAAATTTTCTTTCACGTATTTACTCACACCTATAGAAATAACAAAACATTTTATTTACATTAAAACATTGTAAGATAATTTCCTGAAATAAAACCTATAATTTCATGTGTTTAGCTTTCTGGATAACCATAACTTATCATCCTAACACAACTAATATTTTATTTACTTTTCTTGCGCCATTTAAAAATCAAATAAAATTAAAATAGTTTCTAACATATTTTTAAATGAAAATCATAACAAATTACAAAGTATATGACAAAATCCGAATGTAGAACGAACTGTACCAAAATTTATAAAATTAGGAGAAAGGCCACTGTGGTTAAACGAAACAGCTGCTGGAAGGTCTAATGTATAAGTAGGGCTGTGGAAGCGAAGGCGTCACGTGACCGACGGCTTTACTATAAATGCTATTTTTTGTTACAGCTATGGGTGCATCAAATGGTAAAAAGGTTTTCGTCGAATAAAATAAATTTAAAAATGAATAAAAATTTTAAAACTAAATAAAATGAAAAGTAAAAGGCAGTTATTCCTTTGGTTAGAATCCGAGCGAAAGGAGTATTTCATAATTACTCTTAAGAGTAACATAAACTCTGAGTAATGAACCTAATTATCCGTTAAATGTTCTGAGCCCTTATAGTCATTAAGATGTATTTTAATTGGTCTTTGAATAGTAGGCTACCTAAACTTCCTTAATGGCAAAGTTGCTCCAAAGGTTTGCGGCTTTTCTTCCAAGGCCTATTAACGTTTAGCATTGCTGCACCATTTCTCAGTATTTCAAAACTGTCAACAAAAATGAGAATTATTGACAGCAAAATATTTTTTTAAAACAAATTCTGAAGTATAATTACTAACAAAATGTTACAAAGAACAATATCGTAATTCTTTGTAAATATTATTATCACAATAGAATACAACACAATTGTGAATGATTTGGTATTTTGTTCCACTCGCCATTGTTGAGAATGCTTTACACTAAGTCTCCTTTAGGTATTTGTTCCACTCGCCATTGTTGAGAATGCTTTACACTAAGTCTTCTTTAGGTATTTGTTAAGCGTTGATAGTTTTGTTTCTAAATCAAAATAAATATATTGGTTCTAGTAAAAAAATTTCTGGAAGGTATATTTCAATCATTAAATTCACTAAATTATAAGTGTGCTTTCGCGTGCACAGGGCGTGTGTTTTAGCGTTCAAACATAAGCAAAACTAAGACACACTCTAGTTTTAAAACGTACTCCAAACACCGCAAATAGTAAGAAGACAACTGAGTAAAATTAATATATTGATGCTGGTTGTTAAGGACGTATATATTGATTTTACTGTTCGAATTACCAATTGACAACAGATTTAACGGATCAAATATTTGATAAAATTTGAGTTTTTCAAATTATAATCCTTTGACAGTTGAAGTTCGAACCTAAACAAAAAGGAGTTTCACTACTGTAAATGTTTGAACATAAAATTGTGCGTGAAGCGGGTTATATAATGTTCTTTATAACCCACCAACTCTCATTGCTATTGCGCCTAACAAACTTTCTGATAAATTTTAATTTTTTTTTATTAAACCTTGAAATATAATGTTGGACGTAGATTTAATATGAACACACCTATTTATACTGAAGAGCATATATAAATGTTTCCTCCCAGCCTTACTAAGAAAATGTCTAATCTGGCAAATTAGGATCTTCAGGAAGAAGAGTTAATGATTATAGTCTTCCAAAATACAACAGACAGCTTTACAGAATATTAATTAAATATTTTCCAGTATTTTTAGAGCCTTTGACTTTAGCAAATTAACTGTGAAAGCTTTATTATTGACTGGCTGTGTTTTTGTTTTTATCAGTTTAATAAAGTACCCAATTTTGTTATATTATACAGAATTTCTGATTTTTCCTGTTATTTAATAATCGTTTAGAGTTACTACATGCCTACAAACGATCTAATAATATAAAGTTATATCTGTTAAATTCTTGGAGGGCTCTTAAGTTTCACATAAAAAAAAGTGTTTAACTAATCATTGCCTTCCAGGAGTTTCAATAAAATATGTTCAGTTAGCCTGGAGACATGTTTGTGTGAATTTATATTCTTTAGGATTAGGATATAGGTTCTGGCACTCGGACGAGTCCCGGAAAACGTGATTAAAAATATAGCTGATAGTTTTTCAAAAGCTAATGAGGAAACCGCTGAAAATATGAATTTATACATTTTTCATTCAATTTTCCCATCTGTATTTAAAAATATATATCATAAAGACTAATATTTATTTCAATTATTAATAAAATAATAATAACAAAAAACATTTATTAAATGTTTACTGAAAATAAATGTTTTCAACAGTTCAAATCAGATCTTTAATGCGGGGATAAAATGTTTTCCTTTCGAAAATTGGATTAAAAATACATAACTTTTTATTACCGTTATATTGAATTATTTGTATGGCAATTTATCAAAATTGCCATAAATTAATATAATTATAACTGATTAAAAACATATAATAATAATCTATGTGTAAAACGGCTGTTCTACGACATAACCTAGAAGACAAAATCAGCTGGTAAAATAAAATCATATGTTGTAAGGTACATGTCATAAAGTATGCGTTTCATGGAATATACATTATCTTCGAAATTGCTACAATATGAAATACACAACTGTTTTTTTTAGATGGCTGACCGACTCCCACCGGTTTTATAATGTCTTTGTGCATTTCGAGCTTGCCGTGGTTTATTACGATTTCCTGTTTCTACAAAATCAAATCCAGTTCAACCCACTCTTTAAAGTTTAGTCGAGCACTTTCAAAGTGATTTTATTACACATTAAACCAACGTAATTTACCGGTTCGTAACAATATCCTCGGCAGAGGCTAATGATATTCTCGTAGGGATTCTACTTACGAGCTCCTGGTTTTAAAACGTCCTTTGGCGTTTAATGCTTCGCTTTAGAAACAAGTCACTTCATTTCGCAGCGTTTCAAAGCAACACGAAGAAAATCAGGAACATAAAGCGAGCTTCTTCTTAAATCTTATAACCTTTTTTTACTGTGAATAACATGTATCTGGTTTCTTAGTAATAAGTTTTTATTGTTTGGCCTGATTTAAATATTTCAATTTTAAATATCTTACAACTGCTTGTCTAAGTCAGCTATGAGTCTACTTCCAAAGGATGAGAAGGTTTATATGTGTATATCTTTAAATCTATGTAGGCTTAAATGAAATAGTTTTGAACTGGTTCACAACACTTTCTTTTCTATCAAACTGCAAAAACCTAAATGCCAATATCATACAGAAAATGTTTTACTAATAAGACAAAATAACCAAACGGAATATGGGATAGCTTAAATTTAAGGATAGTAGTGTCATAATTTCACAAACAAGCGTTCACTCTAGTAATAACTCCACTTTCCATATTAAACATCCAACTTAAATGTCAGGATAGTAGTGCCATCATACCACAATCAAGCGTTAACTCTAGGAATAACTCCACTTTCCATAGTATAAACATCAAACTTAAATGTCAGGATAGTAGTGCCATCATTTCACAATCAAGCGTTCACTCTAGTAATACCTCCACTTTCCATATTAAACATCCAACTTAAATGTCAGGATAGTAATGATATCATATCACAATCAAGCGTTCACTCTAGTAATAACTCCATTTTCCATAGTATAAACATCCAACTTAAATATCAGGATAGTAGTGCCATCATATCACAATCAAGCGTTCACTCTAGCGATAACTCCACTTTCCATAGTATAAACATCCAACTTAAATGTCAGGATAGTAGTGCATCATATCACAATCAATCGTTCACTCTAGTAATAACTCCATTTTCCATAGTATAAACATCCAACTTAAATGTCGGGATAGTAGTGCCATCATTTCACAATCAAGCGCTCACTCTAGTAATAACTCCACTTTCCATAGTATAAACATCCAACTTAAATGTCAGGATAGTAGTGCCATCATTTCACAATCAAGCGCTCACTCTAGTAATAACTCCACTTTCCATAGTATAAACATCCAACTTAAATGTCAGGATAGTAGTGCCATCATATCACAATCAATCGTTCACTCTAGTAATAACTCCATTTTCCATAGTATAAACATCCAACTTAAATGTCAGGATAGTAGTGCCATCATATCACAATCAATCGTTCACTCTAGTAATAACTCCATTTTCCATAGTATAAACATCCAACTTAAATGTCAGGGTAGTAGTGCCATTAAATCACAATCAATCGTTCACTCTAGTAATAACTCCATTTTCCATAGTATAAACATCCAACTTAAATGTCAGGATAGTAGTGCCAACATTTCACAATCAAGCGTTCACTCTAGTAATAGCTCCACTTTCCATATTAAACATCCAACTTAAATGTCAGGATAGTAGTTCCATCATTTCACAATCAAGCGTTCACTCTAGTAATAACTCCACTTTCCATAGTATAAGCATCCAACTTAAATGTCAGGATAATAGTGCCATCATAACACAATCAAGTGTTCACTCTAGTAATAACTCCACTTTCCATAGTATAAACGTCCAACCTAAATGTCAGGATAGTAGTGCCATCATATCACAATCAAGCGTTCACTCTAGTAATAACTCCACTTTCCATAGTATAAACATCCAACTTAAATGTCAGGATAGTAACGCCATCATATCACAATCAACCGTTCACTCTAGTAATAACTTCACTTTCCATAGTATTGTAACGGATGTTATATTATGAAACTAGCAGAGTTGCGCAAATTGTGTAACGGATTATAATTTTACAAATTGGACATTATTTAGTTATAACTCTTAAAACATTTAATATTCACTTCTAGCTTACAGTTGAGGCGTAATGAAACGTCTGTCTGTAACGCAATAGAAGTTATAACTCCGTTACAGTTAAAATATTTTAAATCACCAAGTTAAACAATTAAAATTAGCAGAATATTCTTGAATTAATTCTTAAGGTTTATTTATTTGAAATGCAAGGAATTGTGCGCTGGTAAAAAAAATGACTTTTAAATTCAATTAAAGCAAATCATAAACTTTTATTTTAAGATAGACAGATATAATAAATTAAAATCATGACACATAAATTTCTTTAACACTCAGTTACGGATTATGGAACATTTTTAATATTACTTATAAATTTTTAAGGATAGCAATCCTTCAATTAATTAATTAATCAATGGCTGAAAATGAACATATATTCGAGTTTACTTGCCTTTCTTGTATAATCAGATTTAATAATTTAATGTGAACATATTGGCACCAAAAGATGCGTAATTATAATTATGCTTATTAATTAAAAAGTTCAATGTTCATAATTTAGAAATTCTGCTTCGAAATGTTTTAAATTTTGAAATTAAGTTTTAAAAGTTTTAAATCGCCCACTTAGCTGTGTTAACTTGTCGCAACTTCCCTTCCACCTCGTGGTAAATCTCGGTAAAGCCTGGCCTCAATTTTCGTGAATAAGCGTCGGGAAAACCATGAATAAGTCTGCAACCCATCTTGTATCTGGTATCGTAAGCCGTCTTCTATGCCATGATTGAAAGAAAAGAATACTTTATATTAATTAAAATAAAAAGAAACTAAATACATCTTCTTGCCATTTGGACACGTCCTTTCCCCGTTACATCCTGGCCAAATGAGAGAGATAAATTAATTACGAGCAACTTCTACCTATCGCGCATCCGCGGGGCGCATGCATAGCTTGATTACTTATTTTAATTTTTTCTCGCTAGATGTCACTATCAGCCAGAGATCTCATTAAAAATATTTATCATACATTACAATTTTTTTTACATAGTTATACATTATTACAATTTTGAATTTATTCTCGTTTATTTTCTGAAATTTGCAAACCTAATATGTAACACCGCCTAAAGTGTGTTACAGTATAAACATCCAACCTAAATGTCAGGATAGTAGTGCCATCATATCACAATCAATCGTTCACTCTAGTAATAACTCCACATTCCATAGTATAAACATTCAACCTAAATGTCAGGATAGTAGTGCCATCATATCACAATCAAGCGTTCACTCTAGTAATAGCTCCACTTCCCATAGTATAAGCATCCAACTTAAATGTCAGGATAGTAGTGCCATCATTTCACAATCAAGCCTTCATTCTAGTAATAACTCCACTTTCCATATTAAACATCCAACTTAAATGTCAGGATAGTAGTGCCATCATTTCACAATCAAGCGTTCACTCTAGTAATAACTCCACTTTCCATAGTATAAACATCCAACTTAAATGTCAGGATAGTAGTGCCATCATATCACAATCAATCGTTCACTCTAGTAATAACTCCATTTTCCATAGTATAAACATCCAACATAAATGTCAGGATAGTAGTGCCATCATTTCACAATCAAGCGCTCACTCTAGTAATAACTCCACTTTCCATAGTATAAACATCCAACGTAAATGTCAGGATAGTAATGATATCATATCACAATCAAGCGTTCACCCTAGTAATAACTCCACTTTCCATAGTATAAACATCCAACTTAAATGTCAGGATAGTAGTGCCATCATTTCACAATCAAGCGCTCACTCTAGTAATAACTCCACTTTCCATAGTATAAACATCCAACTTAAATGTCAGGATAGTAGTGCCATCATAACACAATCAAGTGTTCACTCTAGTAATAACTCCACTTTCCATAGTATAAACGTCCAACCTAAATGTCAGGATAGTAGTGCCATCATTTCACAATCAAGCGCTCGCTCTAGTAATAACTCCACTTTCCATAGTATAAACATCCAACTTAAATGTCAGAATAGTAGTGCCATCATAACACAATCAAGCATTCACTCTAGTAATAACTCCACTTTCCATATTAAACATCCAACTTAAATGTCAGGATAGTAGTGTTATCATATCACAATCAAGCGTTCACTCTAGTAATAGCTCCACTTTCCATAGTATAAGCATCCAACCTCAATGTCAGGATAGTAGTGCCATCATTTCACAATCAAGCCTTCACTCTAGTAATAACTCCACTTTCCATATTAAACATCCAACTTAAATGTCAGGATAGTAGTGCCATCATTTCACAATCAAGCGTTCACTCTAGTAATAACTCCACTTTCCATAGTATAAGCATCCAACTTAAATGTCAGGATAGTAGTGCCATCATAACACAATCAAGCATTCACTCTAGTAATAACTCCACTTTCCATATTAAACATCCAACTTAAATGTCAGGATAGTAGTGCCATCATATCACAATCAAGCGTTCACTCTAGTAATAGCTCCACTTTCCATAGTATAAGCATTCAACCTCAATGTCAGGATAGTAGTGCCATCATTTCACAATCAAGCCTTCACTCTAGTAATAACTCCACTTTCCATATTAAACATCCAACTTAAATGTCAGGATAGTAGTGCCATCATTTCACAATCAAGCGTTCACTCTAGTAATAACTCCACTTTCCATAGTATAAGCATCCAACTTAAATGTCAGGATAGTAGTGCCATCATAACACAATCAAGCGTTCACTCTAGTAATAACTCCACTTTCCACAGTATAAACATTCAACCTAAATTTCAGGATAGTAGTGCCATCATATCACAATCAAGCGTACACTCTAGTAATAACTACACTTTCCATAGTATAAACATCCAACTTAAATGTCAGGATAGTAGTGCCATTAAATCACAATCAATCGTTCACTCTAGTATTAACTCTATTTTCCATAGTATAAACAACCAACTTAAATGTCAGGATAGTAGTGCCAACATTTCACAATCAAGCGTTCACTCTAGTAATAACTCCACATTCCATAGTATAAACATCCAACATAAATGTCAGGATAGTAGTGCCATCATTTCACAATCAAGCCTTCACTCTAGTAATAACTCCACTTTCCATAGTATAAACATCCAACCTAAATGTCAGGATAGTAGTGACACCATATCACAATCAAGCGTTCACTCTAGTAATAACTCCACTTTCCATAGTATAAACATCCAACTTAAATGTCAGGGTGGTAGTGCCATTTAATCACAATCAATCGTTCAGTCTAGTAATAACTCCATTTTCCATAGTATAAACATCCAACTTAAATGTCAGGATAGTAGTGCCAACATTTCACAATCAAGCGTTCACTCTAGTAATAGCTCCACTTTCCATATTAAACATCCAACTTAAATGTCAGGATAGTAGTTCCATCATTTTACAATCAAGCGTTCACTCTAGTAATAACTCCACTTTCCATAGTATAAGCATCCAACTTAAATGTCAGGATAATAGTGCCATCATATCACAATCAAGCGTTCACTCTAGCGATAACTCCACTTTCCATAGTATAAACATCCAACTTAAATGTCAGGATAGTAGTGCCATCTTATCACAATCAATCGTTCATTCTAGTAATAACTCCATTTTCCATAGTATAAACATCCAACTTAAATGTCAGGATAGTAGTGCCATCATTTCACAATCAAGCGCTCACTCTAGTAATAACTCCACTTTCCATAGTATAAACATCCAACTTAAATGTCAGGATAGTAGTTCCATCATTTCACAATCAAGCGTTCACTCTAGTAATAACTCCACTTTCCATAGTATAAGCATCCAACTTAAATATCAGGATAATAGTGCCATCATATCACAATCAAGCGTTCACTCTAGTAATAACTCCACTTTCCATAGTATAAACATCCAACTTAAATGTCAGGATAGTAGTGCCATCATTTCACAATCAAGCCTTCAGTCTAGTAATAACTCCACTTTCCATATTAAACATCCAACTTAAATGTCAGGATAGTAGTGCCATCATTTCACAATCAAGCGTTCACTCTAGTAATAACTCCACTTTCCATAGTATAAACATCCAACTTAAATGTCAGGATAGTAGTGCCATCATATCACAATCAATCGTTCACTCTAGTAATAACTCCATTTTCCATAGTATAAACATCCAACTTAAATGTCAGGATAGTAGTGCCATCATATCACAATCAATCGTTCACTCTAGTAATAACTCCATTTTCCATAGTATAAACATCCAACATAAATGTCAGGATAGTAGTGCCATCATTTCACAATCAAGCGCTCACTCTAGTAATAACTCCACTTTCCATAGTATAAACATCCAACGTAAATGTCAGGATAGTAATGATATCATATCACAATCAAGCGTTCACCCTAGTAATAACTCCACTTTCCATAGTATAAACATCCAACTTAAATGTCAGGATAGTAGTGCCATCATTTCACAATCAAGCGCTCACTCTAGTAATAACTCCACTTTCCATAGTATAAACATCCAACTTAAATGTCAGGATAGTAGTGCCATCATAACACAATCAAGTGTTCACTCTAGTAATAACTCCACTTTCCATAGTATAAACATCCAACTTAAATGTCAGGATAGTAGTGCCATCATAACACAATCAAGCATTCACTCTAGTAATAACTCCACTTTCCATATTAAACATCCAACTTAAATGTCAGGATAGTAGTGCCATCATATCACAATCAAGCGTTCACTCTAGTAATAGCTCCACTTTCCATAGTATAAGCATCCAACCTCAATGTCAGGATAGTAGTGCCATCATTTCACAATCAAGCCTTCACTCTAGTAATAACTCCACTTTCCATATTAAACATCCAACTTAAATGTCAGGATAGTAGTGCCATCATTTCACAATCAAGCGTTCACTCTAGTAATAACTCCACTTTCCATAGTATAAGCATCCAACTTAAATGTCAGGATAGTAGTGCCATCATAACACAATCAAGCATTCACTCTAGTAATAACTCCACTTTCCATATTAAACATCCAACTTAAATGTCAGGATAGTAGTGCCATCATATCACAATCAAGCGTTCACTCTAGTAATAGCTCCACTTTCCATAGTATAAGCATCCAACCTCAATGTCAGGATAGTAGTGCCATCATTTCACAATCAAGCCTTCACTCTAGTAATAACTCCACTTTCCATATTAAACATCCAACTTAAATGTCAGGATAGTAGTGCCATCATTTCACAATCAAGCGTTCACTCTAGTAATAACTCCACTTTCCATAGTATAAGCATCCAACTTAAATGTCAGGATAGTAGTGCCATCATAACACAATCAAGCGTTCACTCTAGTAATAACTCCACTTTCCACAGTATAAACATTCAACCTAAATTTCAGGATAGTAGTGCCATCATATCACAATCAAGCGTACACTCTAGTAATAACTACACTTTCCATAGTATAAACATCCAACTTAAATGTCAGGATAGTAGTGCCATTAAATCACAATCAATCGTTCACTCTAGTATTAACTCTATTTTCCATAGTATAAACAACCAACTTAAATGTCAGGATAGTAGTGCCAACATTTCACAATCAAGCGTTCACTCTAGTAATAACTCCACATTCCATAGTATAAACATCCAACCTAAATGTCAGGATAGTAGTGACACCATATCACAATCAAGCGTTCACTCTAGTAATAACTCCACTTTCCATAGTATAAACATCCAACTTAAATGTCAGGGTGGTAGTGCCATTTAATCACAATCAATCGTTCAGTCTAGTAATAACTCCATTTTCCATAGTATAAACATCCAACTTAAATGTCAGGATAGTAGTGCCAACATTTCACAATCAAGCGTTCACTCTAGTAATAGCTCCACTTTCCATATTAAACATCCAACTTAAATGTCAGGATAGTAGTTCCATCATTTTACAATCAAGCGTTCACTCTAGTAATAACTCCACTTTCCATAGTATAAGCATCCAACTTAAATGTCAGGATAATAGTGCCATCATATCACAATCAAGCGTTCACTCTAGCGATAACTCCACTTTCCATAGTATAAACATCCAACTTAAATGTCAGGATAGTAGTGCCATCTTATCACAATCAATCGTTCATTCTAGTAATAACTCCATTTTCCATAGTATAAACATCCAACTTAAATGTCAGGATAGTAGTGCCATCATTTCACAATCAAGCGCTCACTCTAGTAATAACTCCACTTTCCATAGTATAAACATCCAACTTAAATGTCAGGATAGTAGTTCCATCATTTCACAATCAAGCGTTCACTCTAGTAATAACTCCTTTTTCCATAGTATAAGCATCCAACTTAAATGTCAGGATAGTAGTGCCATCATTTCACAATCAAGCGTTCACTCTAGTAATAACTCCACTTTCCATAGTATAAGCATCCAACTTAAATGTCAGGATAGTAGTGCCATCATAACACAATCAAGCGTTCACTCTAGTAATAACTCCACTTTCCACAGTATAAACATTAAACCTAAATGTCAGGATAGTAGTGCCATCATATCACAATCAAGCGTACACTCTAGTAAAAACTACACTTTCCATAGTATAAACATCCAACTTAAATGTCAGGGTAGTAGTGCCATTAAATCACAATCAATCGTTCACTCTAGTAATAACTCCATTTTCCATAGTATAAACATCCAACTTAAATGTCAGGATAGTAGTGCCAACATTTCACAATCAAGCGTTCACTCTAGTAATAGCTCCACCTTCCATATTAAACATCCAACTTAAATGTCAGGATAGTAGTTCCATCATTTCACAATCAAGCGTTCACTCTAGTAATAACTCCACTTTCCATAGTATAAGCATCCAACTTAAATGTCAGGATAATAGTGCCATCATATCACAATCAAGCGTTCACTCTAGTAATAACTCCACTTTCCATAGTATAAAAATCCAACTTAAATGTCAGGGTAGTAGTGCCATTAAATCACAATCAATCGTTCACTCTAGTAATAACTCCATTTTCCATATTAAACATCCAACTTAAATGTCAGGATAGTAGTGCCATCATTTCACAATCAAGCGTTCACTCTAGTAATAACTCCACTTTCCATAGTATAAGCATCCAACTTAAATGTCAGGATAGTAGTACCATCATAACACAATCAAGTGTTCACTCTAGTAATAACTCCACTTTCCACAGTATAAACATTCAACCTAAATGTCAGGATAGTAGTGCCATCATATCACAATCAAGCGTACACTCTAGTAATAACTACACTTTCCATAGTATAAACATCCAACTTAAATGTCAGGATAGTAGTGCCATTAAATCACAATCAATCGTTCACTCTAGTAATAACTCCATTTTCCATAGTATAAACAACCTACTTAAATGTCAGGATAGTAGTGCCAACATTTCACAATCAAGCGTTCACTCTAGTAATAACTCCACATTCGATAGTATAAACATCCAACTTAAATGTCAGGATAGTAGTGCCATCATTTCACAATCAATCCTTCACTCTAGTAATAACTCCACTTTCCATAGTATAAACATCCAACTTAAATGTCAGGATAGTAGTGCCATCATAACTCAATCAAGCGTTCACTCTAGGAATAACTACACTTTCCATAGCATAAACATCCAACTTAAATGTCAGGATAGTAGTGCCATTAAATCACAATAAATCGTTCACTCTAGTAATAATTCCATTTTCCATAGTATAAACAACCAACTTAAATGTCAGGATAGTTGTGCCAACATTTCACAATCAAGCGTACACTCTAGTAATAACTACACTTTCCATAGTATAAACATCCAACTTAAATGTCAGGGTAGTAGTGCCATTAAATCACAATCAATCGTTCACTCTAGTAATAACTCCATTTTCCATAGTATAAACATCCAACTTAAATGTCAGGATAGTAGTGCCAACATTTCACAATCAAGCGTTCACTCTAGTAATAGCTCCACTTTTCATATTAAACATCCAACTTAAATGTCAGGATAGTAGTTCCATCATTTCACAATCAAGCGTTCACTCTAGTAATAACTCCACTTTCCATAGTATAAGCATCCAACTTAAATATCAGGATAATAGTGCCATCATATCACAATCAAGCGTTCACTCTAGTAATAACTACTCTTTCCATAGTATAAACATCCAACTTAAATGTCAGGATAGTAGTGCCATCATTTCACAATCAAGCGTTCACTCTAGTAATAACTCCACTTTCCATAGTATAAGCATCCAACCTAAATGTCAGGATAGTAGTGCCATCATAACACAAACAAGCGTTCACTCTAGTAATAACTCCACTTTCCACAGTATAAACATTCAACCTAAATGTCAGGATAGTAGTGCCATCATATCACAATTAAGCGTTCACTCTAGTAAAAACTCCACTTTCTATAGTATAAACATCCAACTTAAATGTTAGGATAGTAATGCCATCATAACACAATTAAGCGTTCACTCTAGTAATAACTCCACTTTCCACAGTATAAACATTCAACTTAAATGTCAGGATAGTAGTGCCATTAAATCACAATCAATCGTTCACTCTAGTAATAACTCCATTTTCCATAGTATAAACAACCAACTTAAATGTCAGGATAGTAGTGCCAACATTTCACAATCAAGCGTTCACTCTAGTAATAACTCCACATTCCATAATATAAACATCCAACTTAAATGTCAGGATAGTAGTGCCATCATTTCACAATCAAGCCTTCACTCTAGTAATAACTCCACTTTCCATAGTATAAACATCCAACCTAAATGTCAGGATAGTAGTGCCACCATATCACAATCAAGCGTTCACTCTAGTAATAACTCCACTTTTCATAGTATAAACATCCAACGTAAATGTCAGGATAGTAGTGCCATCATAACTCAATCAAGCGTTCACTCTAGTAATAACTACACTTTCCATAGTATAAACATCCAACTTAAATGTCAGGATAGTAGTGCCATTAAATCACAATCAATCGTTCACTCTAGTAATAACTCCATTTTCCATAGTATAAACAACCAACTTAAATGTCAGGATAGTAGTGCCAACATTTCACAATCAAGCGTACACTCTAGTAATAACTACACTTTCCATAGTATAAACATCCAACTTAAATGTCAGGGTAGTAGTGCCATTAAATCACAATCAATCGTTCACTCTAGTAATAACCCCATTTTCCATAGTATAAACATCCAACTTAAATGTCAGGATAGTAGTGCCAACATTTCACAATCAAGCGTTCACTCTAGTAATAGCTCCACTTTCCATATTAAACATCCAACTTAAATGTCAGGATAGTAGTTCCATCATTTCACAATCAAGCGTTCACTCTAGTAATAACTCCACTTTCCATAGTATAAGCATCCAACTTAAATGTCAGGATAATAGTGCTATCATATCACAATCAAGCGTTCACTCTAGTAATAACTCCACTTTCCATAGTATATACATCCAACTTAAATGTCAGGGTAGTAGTGCCATTAAATCACAATCAATCGTTCACTCTAGTAATAACTCCATTTTCCATAGTATAAACATCCAACTTAAATGTCAGGATAGTAGTGCCATCATTTCACAATCAAGCATTCACTCTAGTAATAACTCCACTTTCCATATTAAACATCCAACTTAAATGTCAGGATAGTAGTGCCATCATATCACAATCAAGCGTTCACTCTAGTAATAGCTCCACTTTCCATAGTATAAGCATCCAACTTAAATGTCAGGATAGTAGTGCCATCATTTCACAATCAAGCCTTCACTCTAGTAATAACTCCACTTTCCATAGTATAAACATCCAACCTAAATGTCAGGATAGTAGTGCCACCATATCACAATCAAGCGTTCACTCTAGTAATAACTCCACTTTCCATAGTATAAACATGCTAATTAAATGTCAGGATAGTAGTGCCATCATAACTCAATCAAGCGTTCACT
The DNA here is from genome assembly GCA_036971475.1 of Prosapia bicincta. Classification (NCBI taxonomy): domain Eukaryota; kingdom Metazoa; phylum Arthropoda; class Insecta; order Hemiptera; family Cercopidae; genus Prosapia; species Prosapia bicincta. The sequence continues at coordinate 176,033,453 of JBAIZL010000002.1, forward strand.
CTAGTAATAACTCCACTTTCCATAGTATAAACATCCAACTTAAATGTCAGGATAGTAGTGCCATCATATCACAATCAAGCGTACACTCTAGTAATAACTACACTTTCCATAGTATAAACATCCAACTTAAATGTCAGGGTAGTAGTGCCATTAAATCACAATCAATCGTTCACTCTAGTAATAACTCCATTTCCCATAGTATAAACATCCAACTTAAATGACAGGATAGTAGTGCCAACATTTCACAATCAAGCGTTCACTCTAGTAATAGCTCCACTTTCCATATTAAACATCCAACTTAAATGTCAGGATAGTAGTTCCATCTTTTCACAATCAAGCGTTCACTCTAGTAATAACTCCACTTTCCATAGTATAAGCATCCAACTTAAATGTCAGGATAATAGTGCCATCATATCACAATCAAGCGTTCACTCTAGTAATAACTCCACTTTCCATAGTATAAACATCCAACCTAAATGTCAGGGTAGTAGTGCCATTAAATCACAATCAATCGTTCACTCTAGTAATAACTCCATTTTCCATAGTATAAACATCCAACTTAAATGTCAGGATAGTAGTGCCATCATTTCACAATCAAGCATTCACTCTAGTAATAACTCCACTTTCCATATTAAACATCCAACTTAAATGTCAGGATAGTAGTGCCATCATTTCACAATCAAGCGTTCACTCTAGTAATAGCTCCACTTTCCATAGTATAAGCATCCAACTTAAATGTCAGGATAGTAGTGCCATCATTTCACAATCAAGCCTTCACTCTAGTAATAACTCCACTTTCCATAGTATAAACATCCAACCTAAATGTCAGGATAGTAGTGCCACCATATCACAATCAAGCGTTCACTCTAGTAATAACTCCACTTTCCATAGTATAAACATGCAACTTAAATGTCAGGATAGTAGTGCCATCATAACTCAATCAAGCGTTCACTCTAGTAATAACTCCACTTTCCATAGTATAAACATCCAACTTAAATGTCAGGATAGTAGTGCCATCATATCACAATCAAGCGTACACTCTAGTAATAACTACACTTTCCATAGTATAAACATCCTACTTAAATGTCAGGGTAGTAGTGCCATTAAATCACAATCAATCGTTCACTCTAGTAATAACTCCATTTCCCATAGTATAAACATCCAACTTAAATGTCAGGATAGTAGTGCCAACATTTCACAATCAAGCGTTCACTCTAGTAATAGCTCCACTTTCCATATTAAACATCCAACTTAAATGTCAGGATAGTAGTTCCATCTTTTCACAATCAAGCGTTCACTCTAGTAATAACTCCACTTTCCATAGTATAAGCATCCAACTTAAATGTCAGGATAATAGTGCCATCATATCACAATCAAGCGTTCACTCTAGTAATAACTCCACTTTCCATAGTATAAACATCCAACCTAAATGTCAGGGTAGTAGTGCCATTAAATCACAATCAATCGTTCACTCTAGTAATAACTCCATTTTCCATAGTATAAACATCCAACTTAAATGTCAGGATAGTAGTGCCATCATTTCACAATCAAGCATTCACTCTAGTAATAACTCCACTTTCCATATTAAACATCCAACTTAAATGTCAGGATAGTAGTGCCATCATTTCACAATCAAGCGTTCACTCTAGTAATAGCTCCACTTTCCATAGTATAAGCATCCAACTTAAATGTCAGGATAGTAGTGCCATCATTTCACAATCAAGCCTTCACTCTAGTAATAACTCCACTTTCCATAGTATAAACATCCAAACTAAATGTCAGGATAGTAGTGCCACCATATCACAATCAAGCGTTCACTCTAGTAATAACTCCACTTTCCATAGTATAAACATGCAACTTAAATGTCAGGATAGTAGTGCCATCATAACTCAATCAAGCGTTCACTCTAGTAATAACTCCACTTTCCATAGTATAAACATCCAACTTAAATGTCAGGGTAGTAGTGCCATTAAATCACAATCAATCGTTCACTCTAGTAATAACTCTATTTCCCATAGTATAAACATCCAACTTAAATGTCAGGATAGTAGTGCCAACATTTCACAATCAAGCGTTCACTCTAGTAATAGCTCCACTTTCCATATTAAACATCCAACTTAAATGTCAGGATAGTAGTTCCATCTTTTCACAATCAAGCGTTCACTCTAGTAATAACTCCACTTTCCATAGTATAAGCATCCAACTTAAATGTCAGAATAATAGTGCCATCATATCACAATCAAGCGTTCACTCTAGTAATAACTCCACTTTCCATAGTATAAACATCCAACCTAAATGTCAGGGTAGTAGTGCCATTAAATCACAATCAATCGTTCACTCTAGTAATAACTCCATTTTCCATAGTATAAACATCCAACTTAAATGTCAGGATAGTAGTGCCAACATTTCACAATCAAGCGTTCACTCTAGTAATAACTTTACTTTCCATATTAAACATCCAACTTAAATGTCAGGATAGTAGTTCCATCATTTCACAATCAAGCGTTCACTCTAGTAATAGCTCCACTTTCCATATTAAACATCCAACTTAAATGTCAGGATAGTAGTTCCATCTTTTCACAATCAAGCGTTCACTCTAGTAATAACTCCACTTTCCATAGTATAAGCATCCAACTTAAATGTCAGGATAATAGTGCCATCATATCACAATCAAGCGTTCACTCTAGTAATAACTCCACTTTCCATAGTATAAACATCCAACCTAAATGTCAGGGTAGTAGTGCCATTAAATCACAATCAATCGTTCACTCTAGTAATAACTCCATTTTCCATAGTATAAACATCCAACTTAAATGTCAGGATAGTAGTGCCATCATTTCACAATCAAGCATTCACTCTAGTAATAACTCCACTTTCCATATTAAACATCCAACTTAAATGTCAGGATAGTAGTGCCATCATTTCACAATCAAGCGTTCACTCTAGTAATAGCTCCACTTTCCATAGTATAAGCATCCAACTTAAATGTCAGGATAGTAGTGCCATCATTTCACAATCAAGCCTTCACTCTAGTAATAACTCCACTTTCCATAGTATAAACATCCAACCTAAATGTCAGGATAGTAGTGCCACCATATCACAATCAAGCGTTCACTCTAGTAATAACTCCACTTTCCATAGTATAAACATGCAACTTAAATGTCAGGATAGTAGTGCCATCATAACTCAATCAAGCGTTCACTCTAGTAATAACTCCACTTTCCATAGTATAAACATCCAACTTAAATGTCAGGGTAGTAGTGCCATTAAATCACAATCAATCGTTCACTCTAGTAATAACTCTATTTCCCATAGTATAAACATCCTACTTAAATGTCAGGATAGTAGTGCCAACATTTCACAATCAAGCGTTCACTCTAGTAATAGCTCCACTTTCCATATTAAACATCCAACTTAAATGTCAGGATAGTAGTTCCATCTTTTCACAATCAAGCGTTCACTCTAGTAATAACTCCACTTTCCATAGTATAAGCATCCAACTTAAATGTCAGAATAATAGTGCCATCATATCACAATCAAGCGTTCACTCTAGTAATAACTCCACTTTCCATAGTATAAACATCCAACCTAAATGTCAGGGTAGTAGTGCCATTAAATCACAATCAATCGTTCACTCTAGTAATAACTCCATTTTCCATAGTATAAACATCCAACTTAAATGTCAGGATAGTAGTGCCAACATTTCACAATCAAGCGTTCACTCTAGTAATAACTTTACTTTCCATATTAAACATCCAACTTAAATGTCAGGATAGTAGTTCCATCATTTCACAATCAAGCGTTCACTCTAGTAATAGCTCCACTTTCCATATTAAACATCCAACTTAAATGTCAGGATAGTAGTTCCATCTTTTCACAATCAAGCGTTCACTCTAGTAATAACTCCACTTTCCATAGTATAAGCATCCAACTTAAATGTCAGGATAATAGTGCCATCATATCACAATCAAGCGTTCACTCTAGTAATAACTCCACTTTCCATAGTATAAACATCCAACCTAAATGTCAGGGTAGTAGTGCCATTATATCACAATCAATCGTTCACTCTAGTAATAACTCCATTTTCCATAGTATAAACATCCAACTTAAATGTCAGGATAGTAGTGCCATCATTTCACAATCAAGCATTCACTCTAGTAATAACTCCACTTTCCATATTAAACATCCAACTTAAATGTCAGGATAGTAGTGCCATCATTTCACAATCAAGCGTTCACTCTAGTAATAGCTCCACTTTCCATAGTATAAGCATCCAACTTAAATGTCAGGATAGTAGTGCCATCATTTCACAATCAAGCCTTCACTCTAGTAATAACTCCACTTTCCATAGTATAAACATCCAACCTAAATGTCAGGATAGTAGTGCCACCATATCACAATCAAGCGTTCACTCTAGTAATAACTCCACTTTCCATAGTATAAACATGCAACTTAAATGTCAGGATAGTAGTGCCATCATAACTCAATCAAGCGTTCACTCTAGTAATAACTCCACTTTCCATAGTATAAACATCCAACTTAAATGTCAGGGTAGTAGTGCCATTAAATCACAATCAATCGTTCACTCTAGTAATAACTCTATTTCCCATAGTATAAACATCCAACTTAAATGTCAGGATAGTAGTGCCAACATTTCACAATCAAGCGTTCACTCTAGTAATAGCTCCACTTTCCATATTAAACATCCAACTTAAATGTCAGGATAGTAGTTCCATCTTTTCACAATCAAGCGTTCACTCTAGTAATAACTCCACTTTCCATAGTATAAGCATCCAACTTAAATGTCAGAATAATAGTGCCATCATATCACAATCAAGCGTTCACTCTAGTAATAACTCCACTTTCCATAGTATAAACATCCAACCTAAATGTCAGGGTAGTAGTGCCATTAAATCACAATCAATCGTTCACTCTAGTAATAACTCCATTTTCCATAGTATAAACATCCAACTTAAATGTCAGGATAGTAGTGCCAACATTTCACAATCAAGCGTTCACTCTAGTAATAACTTTACTTTCCATATTAAACATCCAACTTAAATGTCAGGATAGTAGTTCCATCATTTCACAATCAAGCGTTCACTCTAGTAATAGCTCCACTTTCCATATTAAACATCCAACTTAAATGTCAGGATAGTAGTTCCATCTTTTCACAATCAAGCGTTCACTCTAGTAATAACTCCACTTTCCATAGTATAAGCATCCAACTTAAATGTCAGGATAATAGTGCCATCATATCACAATCAAGCGTTCACTCTAGTAATAACTCCACTTTCCATAGTATAAACATCCAACCTAAATGTCAGGGTAGTAGTGCCATTAAATCACAATCAATCGTTCACTCTAGTAATAACTCCATTTTCCATAGTATAAACATCCAACTTAAATGTCAGGATAGTAGTGCCATCATTTCACAATCAAGCATTCACTCTAGTAATAACTCCACTTTCCATATTAAACATCCAACTTAAATGTCAGGATAGTAGTGCCATCATTTCACAATCAAGCGTTCACTCTAGTAATAGCTCCACTTTCCATAGTATAAGCATCCAACTTAAATGTCAGGATAGTAGTGCCATCATTTCACAATCAAGCCTTCACTCTAGTAATAACTCCACTTTCCATAGTATAAACATCCAACCTAAATGTCAGGATAGTAGTGCCACCATATCACAATCAAGCGTTCACTCTAGTAATAACTCCACTTTCCATAGTATAAACATGCAACTTAAATGTCAGGATAGTAGTGCCATCATAACTCAATCAAGCGTTCACTCTAGTAATAACTCCACTTTCCATAGTATAAACATCCAACTTAAATGTCAGGGTAGTAGTGCCATTAAATCACAATCAATCGTTCACTCTAGTAATAACTCTATTTCCCATAGTATAAACATCCAACTTAAATGTCAGGATAGTAGTGCCAACATTTCACAATCAAGCGTTCACTCTAGTAATAGCTCCACTTTCCATATTAAACATCCAACTTAAATGTCAGGATAGTAGTTCCATCTTTTCACAATCAAGCGTTCACTCTAGTAATAACTCCACTTTCCATAGTATAAGCATCCAACTTAAATGTCAGAATAATAGTGCCATCATATCACAATCAAGCGTTCACTCTAGTAATAACTCCACTTTCCATAGTATAAACATCCAACCTAAATGTCAGGGTAGTAGTGCCATTAAATCACAATCAATCGTTCACTCTAGTAATAACTCCATTTTCCATAGTATAAACATCCAACTTAAATGTCAGGATAGTAGTGCCAACATTTCACAATCAAGCGTTCACTCTAGTAATAACTTTACTTTCCATATTAAACATCCAACTTAAATGTCAGGATAGTAGTTCCATCATTTCACAATCAAGCGTTCACTCTAGTAATAGCTCCACTTTCCATATTAAACATCCAACTTAAATGTCAGGATAGTAGTTCCATCTTTTCACAATCAAGCGTTCACTCTAGTAATAACTCCACTTTCCATAGTATAAGCATCCAACTTAAATGTCAGGATAATAGTGCCATCATATCACAATCAAGCGTTCACTCTAGTAATAACTCCACTTTCCATAGTATAAACATCCAACCTAAATGTCAGGGTAGTAGTGCCATTAAATCACAATCAATCGTTCACTCTAGTAATAACTCCATTTTCCATAGTATAAACATCCAACTTAAATGTCAGGATAGTAGTGCCATCATTTCACAATCAAGCATTCACTCTAGTAATAACTCCACTTTCCATATTAAACATCCAACTTAAATGTCAGGATAGTAGTGCCATCATTTCACAATCAAGCGTTCACTCTAGTAATAGCTCCACTTTCCATAGTATAAGCATCCAACTTAAATGTCAGGATAGTAGTGCCATCATTTCACAATCAAGCCTTCACTCTAGTAATAACTCCACTTTCCATAGTATAAACATCCAACCTAAATGTCAGGATAGTAGTGCCACCATATCACAATCAAGCGTTCACTCTAGTAATAACTCCACTTTCCATAGTATAAACATGCAACTTAAATGTCAGGATAGTAGTGCCATCATAACTCAATCAAGCGTTCACTCTAGTAATAACTGCACTTTCCATAGTATAAACATCCAACTTAAATGTCAGGGTAGTAGTGCCATTAAATCACAATCAATCGTTCACTCTAGTAATAACTCTATTTCCCATAGTATAAACATCCAACTTAAATGTCAGGATAGTAGTGCCAACATTTCACAATCAAGCGTTCACTCTAGTAATAGCTCCACTTTCCATATTAAACATCCAACTTAAATGTCAGGATAGTAGTTCCATCTTTTCACAATCAAGCGTTCACTCTAGTAATAACTCCACTTTCCATAGTATAAGCATCCAACTTAAATGTCAGAATAATAGTGCCATCATATCACAATCAAGCGTTCACTCTAGTAATAACTCCACTTTCCATAGTATAAACATCCAACCTAAATGTCAGGGTAGTAGTGCCATTAAATCACAATCAATCGTTCACTCTAGTAATAACTCCATTTTCCATAGTATAAACATCCAACTTAAATGTCAGGATAGTAGTGCCAACATTTCACAATCAAGCGTTCACTCTAGTAATAACTTTACTTTCCATATTAAACATCCAACTTAAATGTCAGGATAGTAGTTCCATCATTTCACAATCAAGCGTTCACTCTAGTAATAGCTCCACTTTCCATATTAAACATCCAACTTAAATGTCAGGATAGTAGTTCCATCTTTTCACAATCAAGCGTTCACTCTAGTAATAACTCCACTTTCCATAGTATAAGCATCCAACTTAAATGTCAGGATAATAGTGCCATCATATCACAATCAAGCGTTCACTCTAGTAATAACTCCACTTTCCATAGTATAAACATCCAACCTAAATGTCAGGGTAGTAGTGCCATTAAATCACAATCAATCGTTCACTCTAGTAATAACTCCATTTTCCATAGTATAAACATCCAACTTAAATGTCAGGATAGTAGTGCCATCATTTCACAATCAAGCATTCACTCTAGTAATAACTCCACTTTCCATATTAAACATCCAACTTAAATGTCAGGATAGTAGTGCCATCATTTCACAATCAAGCGTTCACTCTAGTAATAGCTCCACTTTCCATAGTATAAGCATCCAACTTAAATGTCAGGATAGTAGTGCCATCATTTCACAATCAAGCCTTCACTCTAGTAATAACTCCACTTTCCATAGTATAAACATCCAACCTAAATGTCAGGATAGTAGTGCCACCATATCACAATCAAGCGTTCACTCTAGTAATAACTCCACTTTCCATAGTATAAACATGCAACTTAAATGTCAGGATAGTAGTGCCATCATAACTCAATCAAGCGTTCACTCTAGTAATAACTCCACTTTCCATAGTATAAACATCCAACTTAAATGTCAGGGTAGTAGTGCCATTAAATCACAATCAATCGTTCACTCTAGTAATAACTCTATTTCCCATAGTATAAACATCCAACTTAAATGTCAGGATAGTAGTGCCAACATTTCACAATCAAGCGTTCACTCTAGTAATAGCTCCACTTTCCATATTAAACATCCAACTTAAATGTCAGGATAGTAGTTCCATCTTTTCACAATCAAGCGTTCACTCTAGTAATAACTCCACTTTCCATAGTATAAGCATCCAACTTAAATGTCAGAATAATAGTGCCATCATATCACAATCAAGCGTTCACTCTAGTAATAACTCCACTTTCCATAGTATAAACATCCAACCTAAATGTCAGGGTAGTAGTGCCATTAAATCACAATCAATCGTTCACTCTAGTAATAACTCCATTTTCCATAGTATAAACATCCAACTTAAATGTCAGGATAGTAGTGCCAACATTTCACAATCAAGCGTTCACTCTAGTAATAACTTTACTTTCCATATTAAACATCCAACTTAAATGTCAGGATAGTAGTTCCATCATTTCACAATCAAGCGTTCACTCTAGTAATAGCTCCACTTTCCATATTAAACATCCAACTTAAATGTCAGGATAGTAGTTCCATCTTTTCACAATCAAGCGTTCACTCTAGTAATAACTCCACTTTCCATAGTATAAGCATCCAACTTAAATGTCAGGATAATAGTGCCATCATATCACAATCAAGCGTTCACTCTAGTAATAACTCCACTTTCCATAGTATAAACATCCAACCTAAATGTCAGGGTAGTAGTGCCATTAAATCACAATCAATCGTTCACTCTAGTAATAACTCCATTTTCCATAGTATAAACATCCAACTTAAATGTCAGGATAGTAGTGCCATCATTTCACAATCAAGCATTCACTCTAGTAATAACTCCACTTTCCATATTAAACATCCAACTTAAATGTCAGGATAGTAGTGCCATCATTTCACAATCAAGCGTTCACTCTAGTAATAGCTCCACTTTCCATAGTATAAGCATCCAACTTAAATGTCAGGATAGTAGTGCCATCATTTCACAATCAAGCCTTCACTCTAGTAATAACTCCACTTTCCATAGTATAAACATCCAACCTAAATGTCAGGATAGTAGTGCCACCATATCACAATCAAGCGTTCACTCTAGTAATAACTCCACTTTCCATAGTATAAACATGCAACTTAAATGTCAGGATAGTAGTGCCATCATAACTCAATCAAGCGTTCACTCTAGTAATAACTCCACTTTCCATAGTATAAACATCCAACTTAAATGTCAGGGTAGTAGTGCCATTAAATCACAATCAATCGTTCACTCTAGTAATAACTCTATTTCCCATAGTATAAACATCCAACTTAAATGTCAGGATAGTAGTGCCAACATTTCACAATCAAGCGTTCACTCTAGTAATAGCTCCACTTTCCATATTAAACATCCAACTTAAATGTCAGGATAGTAGTTCCATCTTTTCACAATCAAGCATTCACTCTAGTAATAACTCCACTTTCCATAGTATAAGCATCCAACTTAAATGTCAGAATAATAGTGCCATCATATCACAATCAAGCGTTCACTCTAGTAATAACTCCACTTTCCATAGTATAAACATCCAACCTAAATGTCAGGGTAGTAGTGCCATTAAATCACAATCAATCGTTCACTCTAGTAATAACTTCATTTTCCATAGTATAAACATCCAACTTAAATGTCAGGATAGTAGTGCCAACATTTCACAATCAAGCGTTCACTCTAGTAATAACTTTACTTTCCATATTAAACATCCAACTTAAATGTCAGGATAGTAGTTCCATCATTTCACAATCAAGCGTTCACTCTAGTAATAGCTCCACTTTCCATATTAAACATCCAACTTAAATGTCAGGATAGTAGTTCCATCTTTTCACAATCAAGCGTTCACTCTAGTAATAACTCCACTTTCCATAGTATAAGCATCCAACTTAAATGTCAGGATAATAGTGCCATCATATCACAATCAAGCGTTCACTCTAGTAATAACTCCACTTTCCATAGTATAAACATCCAACCTAAATGTCAGGGTAGTAGTGCCATTAAATCACAATCAATCGTTCACTCTAGTAATAACTCCATTTTCCATAGTATAAACATCCAACTTAAATGTCAGGATAGTAGTGCCATCATTTCACAATCAAGCATTCACTCTAGTAATAACTCCACTTTCCATATTAAACATCCAACTTAAATGTCAGGATAGTAGTGCCATCATTTCACAATCAAGCGTTCACTCTAGTAATAGCTCCACTTTCCATAGTATAAGCATCCAACTTAAATGTCAGGATAGTAGTGCCATCATTTCACAATCAAGCCTTCACTCTAGTAATAACTCCACTTTCCATAGTATAAACATCCAACCTAAATGTCAGGATAGTAGTGCCACCATATCACAATCAAGCGTTCACTCTAGTAATAACTCCACTTTCCATAGTATAAACATGCAACTTAAATGTCAGGATAGTAGTGCCATCATAACTCAATCAAGCGTTCACTCTAGTAATAACTCCACTTTCCATAGTATAAACATCCAACTTAAATGTCAGGGTAGTAGTGCCATTAAATCACAATCAATCGTTCACTCTAGTAATAACTCTATTTCCCATAGTATAAACATCCAACTTAAATGTCAGGATAGTAGTTCCATCTTTTCACAATCAAGCGTTCACTCTAGTAATAACTCCACTTTCCATAGTATAAGCATCCAACTTAAATGTCAGAATAATAGTGCCATCATATCACAATCAAGCGTTCACTCTAGTAATAACTCCACTTTCCATAGTATAAACATCCAACCTAAATGTCAGGGTAGTAGTGCCATTAAATCACAATCAATCGTTCACTCTAGTAATAACTCCATTTTCCATAGTATAAACATCCAACTTAAATGTCAGGATAGTAGTGCCAACATTTCACAATCAAGCGTTCACTCTAGTAATAACTTTACTTTCCATATTAAACATCCAACTTAAATGTCAGGATAGTAGTTCCATCATTTCACAATCAAGCGTTCAGTCTAGTAATAACTCCACTTTCCATAGTATAAACATCCAACCTAAATGTCAGGATAGTAGTGCCATCATATCACAATCAAGCCTTCACTCTAGTAATAATTCCACTTTCCATAGTATAAACATCAAACTTAAATGTCAGGATAGTAATGCCATCATATCACAATCAAGCGTTCACTCTAGTAATAACTCTACTTTCCATAACAACAACTTAAAGCAACGGTGGCGTAAATGTTTATATTAATTAAAACAACCTCTCACCACAAATTCAACAAATTTAATTTACATTTCGACTACAAAGTAATCATCTTCAGATTTATTTTTACAAATAACTAACTTACAGCTAAACCTATGCGTATTTATAAGCATCGGGAACTCCTTGGCCACGCCCCCTACACTATCCGACCAATCATGTTATGAGTAACAACTAGGTCTGGTCTAACAGAAGGAGTTACCGTTATATTTTTTTTGAATTTTACAGTAAATATTAAATTATACACATTTAACAATTAAAACTATAACTATCTCTTAACTAATAGATACAATTGGGAATTCGGGATAGGCCCTTTGTCAGAATTTAATAATTTATTAGTTTCATATTTATTAATAAACATACTTTCGAAACTATTTAACATATTTTTTGATTTAACATTTTTAATTAATTTAAGGTTATTTGTATCTAAGTTATGATTAGTTTCTAAGATATGTTCAGCTACACTTGATTTCTCGGGCCTTTGAAATTTTATATGACTAATGTGTTCTTTGAATCTAGTCGAATTTTTTCGTTTAGTTTGACCAATATAAATCTTTTCACAATGAATTACAAGTTACTTTATAAATCCCTGACTTATCCAATGTTTCTATTTTATCTTTTGGGTTACCTAAGAGATTTTTAAGGCTATTTTGGCTCTTATATGCTACTTTTAAATTCACTTCTTTAAAAACTTTTTCTAGGCCTTTTATTAAATTTTTATCAAAGGGTAAACTAATATATTTATTTTTAACAGTTTCTCTCTCTGGTATTAAGGTAGTGGAATCTTTTCTTAATTTATTCAAACTCTGTTTTCTTAATATATTATTAATAATTTTAGGATCATATCCATTAAATTTGGCTATTTCTTTAATTCTAGCAAGTTCAATTTCAAATCTATTTTTATTTAAAGATGTTTCAATTAATCTATTAATCATACTATTAAATACTGCAAGTTTATGTGACATACAATGGTTCGAATCTACAGGGATATACCTATTATTATTCGTAATTTTGCGATATATATCAAACTCTTTTTCATTATTGTTCCGTATACATAAAATATCAAGAAACGGTAAACTATTATTCTTCTCTAATTCATAAGTAAATTTAATGTTTCTATGGTGTTTGTTAATATCTGATAAAAAATTGTTAATATTACATTCTTTAAGATTAAAAATTGCAAAAATGTCATCTACATACCTAACCCATACCTTTGGAAAATACGAGAGTTTATTTTTTAATTCTTTTTCAAAATTGTTCATAAAAAGTTCAGCTATAAAAGTTGATAAGCTATTACCCATAGCTGTACCATCTTTTTGCTCATAAAATTCATTATTAAATGAAAAATAATTTTGTTTCATACAACACCTAGCTAAATTAACATATTGGTTTACTTTATCATTCTCAATTTTATTTTCAATTAAAAATTCTTCCAACAAAATTAAAGTTTCGTTCAACGGTATACTAGGAAATAAAGAACAAACATCAAATGATACCAAAATCTCATCATTTGTTAATTTTATATTTTGTATTTTCGCTATAAATTCTCTCGTATTTTTTACTGAGCATGAATTTGTATTAAATTTTAACTTTCCAAAAGTTATTGTCAACCATTTTGATAGACGATAAGTTGGTGAATCAATTCCTGAGACAATTGGTCTCACCAAATTATCTTGTTTATGTATTTTCGGAAGACAATACAACTTTGGCAAAACAGGATTTGGGACCATAAATTTATATATTTCATTTTCCGGAATCACTAAAGTACAACTTTTAATAACAGTTACCGTTTCTTTTATAAATCTATTGAGTAGGTTATTTCCTAATTTTACAAAAATCTCATCTTTTAACAAATTATTTACCCTATCTACATAATCATTTTTACTTAATATTACAATTAAATTACTCTTACCTGCTTTTAAATAATAACAGTCTTGTGCTCTTAAACTTTTTACTATCTTCAACTCCTGGTTAATCATAGCTTCGTTCTTCTGTAATCTGAGGTTTTCTTCAATTTTCATTTGGCAAACTTTCCTGGCGTAATTCTTATCCGTTTCTTTTAAAGAACTTATACTGCTCTCAATATTTCCTACTACCTCTTCAATGGTGTTCCTACTATTGTTTTGGAATGAATATTTCAATCCTTTACTTAATACTTCTAATTCCATCGGTGTAAATTTTATGTTAGTTTCATTCCTAACTAACTCTACATCTTTAACTCTACATCTTGCATAAATGCAAGTTAAACAATAAATTGCAGCCGCTACAAACATATGGCCCTTGTAAAATAATAGAAGTATATCATTATACTGGCAATAACCTTGTAAACGGTTTTTACATAAAGTCAGCGACCATAACATTTTCGTTACTCATCTCAATTAAACATACACAAAAATACGTACAAAACATAAGCGACGTTAGTGTTGCAAAAGCTATAAACTCAAAAGTTAGATTTTATTTTAAATTATTTAGCAAGGTTTTGCATTCAACAACTGTTTCACACTCTCAATCACTTACACCCTGTTACGTGCACGTTTAAATTCATTCTGGATGTCATAGATAAGTTTGTATAAATAGTTATAGGAAGAGAATTTGTAATGAAGTGAGATCAAACTAGATATTCCAAAAAAGGACTAAACCAAAAAGAGGAGAAACATTTAACGAAACCAAACGAACATTCGGTTTAGAATTAAAATCATAAAAACATTAAAGTGATAAGACATTTAATTAATATTTTAAACTATTTTACACAATGATAATTAAATATAAACATATGAAATTTATTACTCTGAAAGGTTTGTAAACATTTGCTTTACTCTATTTAATGTTAACTGATTCAAACTTTTTGTAGACATCAGTTTCGTATTTTAGTTTTCTCTTTGATTTATTAAATGGTTGCTTCAATTTTATTTTATAAAGGTTTGTCGGTAAATCCCAAACACATTCTGTGTTACAAAGAATGTAAAAGATAATAGTAATCCATTCAAAATCCTCAATATTATTTTTAACTAACAAAAGGTAATATAATTATGTAATTCATTTTTCGAATCTCACAAGCCAATAATGAGGTTTGTAAAATAGAGCTGTTGCTTAAATAAACTATAAGATATTTAGTCTTTTTTCCTGTTCTTATATAATAAATTAAATACATATTAAAATAATGTAGGGGCCTACAAAACAATAACTTTAAAAAATCAACAATAGAATAAAATCCATGCCTGAGATGTCACAAAATTAAACACCTAAACACAAATATCATATGAACTGCAGTAGGTTACTTGTGCTGCTAGGGATATTCGTTGCATATCGCTGAAGAGTACATTTGGTAACACATCCAGTGACAGAACACTTTTAGACATTCTGTATAGCTTGGAACACTGTGTATGGGTAGTATTCATTTTTCCCATGATGTTTTACAGATACTATAGCAATATATACTGGTAAAGTTTGTTACGTAGCAACCTTGATTGTAGACTATAAGACGAGAGGAATAATCAAACCCTTATAGGATCGTTTACATTTAATTAAGTAGTGAATTTTACTTGAAATAAAAACTTAAACTTGGAAAAAGAACTTAATCTTGTTTACAAATATGGCTTCCTTTGGTTTTCATAGATTTAAAAATAAATCAGGTTTATAATTGGTGAAGTTAATTCTGAAACACGTTAAATTGCACAGCTTCAAAACTTCACACATTATCAAATATTGCTGGAAACCCATCTTTCAATTCACAGTTCTCCTTACATGGATTGATTAGATAAGGAAAAGTAGGAAAGTGCAAAATTACTATCCAGACGAACCCTGGTTATTCTTGAAGGAAAATAGTTTTAAACCAGTTAGTCAACGAACATGGCAACGGACCAATTTTCCAAACCACATGTAACCACTAAACTTATGTTTATATAATTACACTTTGTATTGTTTTAATTCTTTCCTGCTAAGTAATTGTTTTTTTTTTTTTTTTTTTGTTAGCCCATAAGAATTACTTTTTCTTACCACTGTACTACTTTCCCCTTCATTTTTCGTATCTCACAAGACAATAAAAATAACAAATTTACTAGTTTAAAAGATGCATTGAGCAAAATTGTGACTTCTCTATACAGGTTGTCAAGAAAATAACCACTATGTAATTGCGATAACGATTCCCTAGCATCTTGAATCTTGCTAGGATTAAATCTGAATTTTATGAGCCAGAACAAGGCGCAGTGGTGAGAAAACAGAGGATATGTTCCTGGAGAAACACAAGTACTGCAGAACTGTTTGTAAGCACGGAGTACTGAGTAGTCAATTCCTGAGTTTTTTAAGACTACTATAAACTGTTTCCCATTTTTGAGTGGTTGCCTGAAGGTCTAAAACTCGTTTCAAAATACATAAAATGTGTTGATATCAAGCACACGGTTTCTTGTTTTAAATGCAGTAAAATTTGAAAGAAACTAGCAAAATGCGCATATGCATAGTTGATGCAGTCACGTTTTTCTGTTTATCGCTGTGTTTCCGTAAACTTCTCACGTCTGATCTGTCATCTTATAGTAGATGGGGTACTCTAAGTCGTTCCTTATCTTTCTCTTCCGATATCATTCGCGTTTAAAATATAATGTTGCCATTCACATCAGTCGCTCACATCAACACTCTTTACCTTACGGTTCAAACATACGGTGTCTCGCAAATTATTTATTTATAAGACATTGCCATTTAGGTATTAATAGGAGTTTTTAATAGTTATCCAGATGTTGCAATTATTGCAAAACATATAGATAGAGGTGTAGGAATATTGAAAATTAACACGTTGACTGCTAAAATACATCCAATGTAATAAGACACATTCTTTTTTTTTAATTTTCTTACCAAAATGTGTGAAATGAAAATATATGACGATAAAATATCCATTCAAGCCATAAAAACCCCGTGGTAACCATTTTAAAATCGTGGTAAGGATCCCTACCATCCGCATCTAGGGAGAGTAGCCTGCACTGGTTTGCGCTAAAGAAGAAGTTTCCATTGTAACACATAGTTTATGATAACACTAGTAATTTTTGTTTATATTTATATCAAACAATTGTTATTAAGGAATGAGAAATTAATACAAATAAGCCCAAGTCAAATATATATATATATATTCAGCCCGACAACCCCCCGAATAACTTGATGATTAGATGTGATTAATTACTTTGCTAGTCATCAAAACACTTTAAGGATGGATGTCCTTCGCATTCAACACACTGCCATACAACACGTTTTTGAATAGCAAGCGAAATCATACATTTTATTCTTTTCCCGTTGGTTGAAATTTGCACTTCGTTGAAAATGTTGTGAGCGTTGATCATAACCATTTGGAGCATATGAACGAAATTGTTTTATACCTACGTAATGTTTTACACTCAGATGGGTAAGTAGCTCATCATCTGGTCGCTACGATCAACACTTTTCAGAAAGTGGTTGTAGGAGATTATAGGTAATGGTTCTTCCCTTTCAAGTTGCTAACAGCACACTGAACCAATAAATCACCAATGGACAGATGGTAGGGATTCCTACCACGTGCATCTGGGGACGCGCCACCATGGCCGGGATCCCTACCCTCCGCAGTCAACGTGTTAAATAAACCTGGTGTGATATTAATATAAACTATTCCAATATACTTTACAACAAAAAACTATTATTTTCCGAGGTTATTTTATAAAACAAAGCATTAAGCTATGTTACGATGTAGCTCTAACTCCAACAAAGCTAAAAATTTATCACCATTGTCATAATGGTGAATCTTTCTTTGAAACAGCGTCCCAGTTCCCTTCTTCCTAAACTCTCGATATCTGTACGCGTTAAAATGTCGACACAGTTTTCCTTAAGTAGTTGAATTATCTACCATGATACACCTGCTCACCCCGAAACTCAAGACTTGAGTTTTGAGGAAAGTGGTTGGTTGCACCGAGAAGGGGCGAGAATGGGAATTTCCCGAGAAGTGGCGACACGGGACAGGCTAATTCCTAGCGCGATTGTCACATATTTTCTAGTATTAGCGATTGTCTCTGTGCGCAATTGTCTTTGTGCGCGATTGTCAAATACTCTTTCATTTATAGATATACAATTAAACTTGTTCAAAGCGGATTGTGAATAAGGAGGAGTCTTGTAAAATGTAAAAAACTTTACTGGTACGTAAACAGTTACAACTGGCATTACTATTGTTTAAATTCTATAGAATGGAACTTGTTTAACACGGGAACGGGGTGAAAAATTCGTGAAAGTTTTTTAAAGGTAGTATATAATATGGTTTTTAAAAGGCCTTTTTCTTCGTGGCAATTTATACCACAGAGGGATAGAAAGATAGAGGGAATGAGTGAAATATCAAATAATTAGTTGAATTGTCCTCAGTTCCTAGTAATATGGTCCAGATATCTATACAGTCACTTTTTGGTCTTTGCAGAACACTTCATTTTCACAACAATAACTCAATAAACAACAAAACTATGGCTATAGTTATAGTTTTATGAAAAAAATGAGAATAACTGAAGTATCAGAAAAATATAAATGTAAATACTTGAAGTAATGATGCAGTTCAATTGTTATAAAACGCAAATGTATGAAAGCCGTAAGCATAATGATAAAATAATAAACGAGGGGTTGGAGTGAAAAGGACGAATGAAGAGAAAACCAAAGTCAAATAGTATGAATGAAATGAAGGCTAGTTTGGGAATTGTTTGTCGGTGGAAGATCGAAAATATATAAATTTCGAGTCCAATGCTCCAAAGTGAAGCTCTTGTAATAGCCAAATCTCTGGGCAACGACCAGTTTAAACCGTCTACAGGATGGCTGGACAGTTTCATGAAGAGACACATCATTTGCTGGAATGAAATCTCTGGTGAATCGAGAGAAGTAGATAAACGTGTTAAGTGAGTAGAGAACCAATCTGCAAGATTTGTTTCAGACTATGAACTTAAATAAATTTGTAGCTCAGAAGAATCGGGTTTATTTTTTGGGGCATTAACAACAAAATCACTTACAGTTAAGGGTGGTAAATTGTGATGGACGTAAACTGACAAAAAACAAACTTACGGTTATTGTGTGGGACTTTAGTGGGAATTATAGTGAAGCCTAGTGTAATTGGAAAAGCGGAAAAGTCACGGTGGTTCAAAAGCTTGAAAACTGATAATTCACCAGTGATATGACGAAACAATAAGAAGGCTTGGATGATGACAGCTTTTACAATGGAATAATGGTTTAACAGGTTCAGTGTTAAAGTGAAAAAAAGAAAAGCTATTATTTTTCTTGACAATGCCACCTGCCCCTCCTCACACAACGTTTTGTATTTTGAAACTGGCCTGGTTTTTGCCTAATGCTAAGAAATTACTGAGGTCTACGGATATGCATATTATTTACACATTTAAATCATACTGCAGGCAGTATTTAATTCAATCTTTGATATTAAATATAGAATCTGATAGCTCTTATGATTTGGAAAGATCTGTGTCACTATTCTGATTTGAACTAAGACTATTACAACACTTGTCATTACAAAAATGTCATTTGTTAATGCGGAAACTTGTCCAATTCAGAAAATATTTCTTTCCTTTACTAATCCGCTTTGAAGATGTTTTACTGTATTTTATTTTAATTACTAATTTAATTCATGTGTTTTTATTTTTATGATAGCCCACACAAAAGACATTAAAAAAAATGTTCATTCATATTTTAGTTTGAAAGGTAACTCAAACGGTAAAGTTTAGTGCAGGTTCTTTATTTAATTTTATTAGGTACTTCAATTTTACGTTTAAATTATTGTTCTTTGTTTTAAATTGTTTTAAAAATAAGTTTCAAAGTAAAAGGGTTTATTAATTTTCGTTTGATATTTTAACAGTACATCGCGAATAAATCATGATTGTTTAGGTAATTATAATTAACAATAAATTGCGATGACAACGGCATAATTTTGACCAAAATTTTGCGCACAAGTACCGATGGGGGAGCAGGGACGTTGTCATGGTGCAAAAGACAATATTCGTTTAGTTATAGCTTTGTTGTTACATACTATAGATATAACACTATATAGTTTATGAATCTAGAAAAAATTCTCTATAAAATGTATATATTGAAGTTTACATGAATTTACGTTTTACACAACATATGGACAGCTGGATTTATTAAACAAAGTTTTATTTCTTCTACTAAATATATATATATATATATATATAATTTTTTTTAAATGTTTTTGACATTTTAAAAAGTCTTGTTTTTTATGTAAAAAGACTAACTTATACACCACATAAAAACTCAAATTGCTGTAGAAATTATTACTGCATTTCCTCCTAACTTATTTAGAGTTTTAAACCTTTGCAAAGTCATTGTTGTTAATTTATCAATTATGTAAAAGTCATTAAAAATATATGCCAGATAATAATATACCGTTATATTTTACACACTTTTATGAAAAATAATATGCATGAATGTGTATAATTTGGATATAAAATAAATACGTCTTTGAGCCTTTAATATAACTACGAGATGGCATGGCAGCCATCTTGGAGAGTGACGGGTAGAACAGATATCCTACTCTGCTCTTTTTCCAGCCACGATACCAATCTCAGTTACTGAAAAATTGGTAATGGCATTTACAGAAAGTATAAAAGGGTTTAATAATGATCCTAAATTCCTATTGGATGAAAGAAAGTCACGGTACAAATAGCTGAATAATTGTTCAACCGGGTGATAAATTAACTGTCACTTTCAATCTGTCACAAAATGCGTGACTGGAAAAGTAATATGTCACTTGTAATAAAATAGATATTTTGTTTTACTTTCTTCTATTGTCAAAATATTTTTTTTCTTTATCTATTTTAAAAACAAGTCGTTGTCAGCTTATACATTCTGATTGCTTCAAAGACCAGTGGATTTTTCAATTCAATTTTATTCTCATTTCTCAATTAAAAATTTCTGTGGACGTGTAATTTTTACTTCTGTCGGCACTCTCCCGAGTGCTACAACAGAATGTTATGGTTATTCTAATTTAATAAACTCAATGTAAAGTTTTCAATTTATGGATATCAATATCAATTTATTGCATATTATGCTTACTTATCATTTCCATTCTAATTTCAACATGCATAAGAGTTTTACAATAGCGTATTTTAAACATATAATAAAACACTACTCACTCAATTTATTTATATTTTAAAAACAATTTAAACACGACATCGTTGCAAGTGGAACTAATTACAAGCGTCTAGCCTCTTTCCATTAACTTGACGACACAGCACACAGACGCGCATCACAGTTCCGTAACAGTGCAATATTACTAAAGTGGCTGTTACAAAAAATAAATAAAAATATATGTAGGGATTTTAACTTACACTCTCAAACTGCTTTTTAAACAAACTTAAAAGTGTATAAACAAAGCAGAATAATACTTCAGAGTGTAATAAATTTGACTTTAGTCTCTCTCTATCTCCCTCAAAATAGTTTTGTGTAATTAGAATCTGTCTTTAGGAATCTTAGTAGGAAAAACGTTCATCTAAAATTAAATGGTATGGCAGCCATCTTGGAGAGTGACGGCTAGAACATACATCCAACTGTACTGACTTTCCAGCAACGTGACCTATCTTAGAAGCTGACAAACTGGGAATTGGATTTACAGAAGGTATAAAAGGATTTGATAATAATTCCTAATGGAGGAAAGAAAGTCACGGTACATAAAGCAGAATAATTGTGCAACAGGGTGATAAACTATGTGTCACTTTTAATCTGTCACAAAAGGCGCGACTGGATGATTAATTGGTCACTTTTATTAAAATAAATATTTAGTTTAACTTTCTTCTATTGTCATGAAATTTGATTTTCTTGATATATTTTTAAAACAAGTCGTTGCCAGCTTATACATTCTGATTTTTTCAAAAAAACAGTTGTTTTAACAAGTAGGTTTTGGTGACCACGATTTAAAATGTCTATTTTCTCGTGTGATATTTACCATGAATAAAACCTGATTTGACTACTATATGATTTTATGAAGAAAGATGTAGAAAAAACCATATTATTGAAGTAACAAATCCAAAATTGACAAGTTAAATAGCACTCATTTCCGCTTTTGGAAATTAACCACTTTCTGTAAATACGAATAACAGTGTCTTTATATTATTATAGGTAAAATTAATATTTGATAAAATTGTATTAGAATGTGAATTGCATCAAATTTAGTATAAAGTTTCAGTGAATTTATGTTTCAAACTCTACAAATTCTAGTTTAAGCACTATGTTAAGCGTGACAATGTTGACGATGCACAAGATTGGTTATGTAGGCTACCTACTTTAATCATAAATAAACAATGAATTAATGTTGTTTGAAAATACAAACAAAACCCCTGGTATATTATTATATACAACGCATTCCTAATCGAAATTCGAAAACAGGTTAAAAATAATTCCCTCGAAACGTTATTGTAACATTTTTAATAGTAAAAGCTTTAAAAATAATGCTTTCAATTCTTACAAGCAGCCAATTTCTAAAATATTAGCAACTGTTAATTACTCAAGGCGGTAGCTTTTTATACTGAAAGCGGGATAAAAGTCTTACTGGGAAAAAATAATATTTTTACAAGAGTAGTTACATAAATAATTCTTGACTGAACAATGCACTAGTAGAAATGCTAAGAAGAAGAAATATGTGCTCTAAAATGACCTACATGATTTTTATACTCTAAAGAGGCTTCTGAGTACGGATACCTAGCTTTTGTCTTCCTTTCCTCTCAAGGACCGATGCAAACTCCTAGCCTGTGATAAAATGGCACTGTATCAAGTAGAACTATTGCGCATCTACGAGTTATATTAGCAGTGAGACTTTGTTCCTACGGGTCCCACAGAAATACTTACATGGGATTCTTAACCTGGTAACTAGCGTCAGCCGAGAGGTGTGCTTAATGTCACAATATATGTTACCAGAATGTATGCACCTCTTCACTGTCTGTATATACTGATGGGCTGATTAAGGTAATTCTCTGAAATTTAATCTCTCGCAGTGAATCGTCTACTAGCATAGCCGCTGAAACATCTAATTGGTTTTTATCCACATTTTCAAAGTTTCCTCAACATATTTCAAAAATTTGGAAAATTATACTCAAAACTAAACCATATATTAAATTACTATTTATTAGGAATATACTGTGGTTGAATTTAATAATAAATACACAAAAACCTCTTAACCACAAACTTTATTTATTTTACCCTTATGTACATTTCAGTTACAATGTAACGATCCTCAGAGGGATAACATACAACGACTGATTAACTCTAGAAAAATACCTAATTTATAATCTACAGAGCTAGTCACTCCCACTTCGACCGCCGAGGCCCCACCTGTTAAACAAAGCGTAGCCACACCCATCGAGTGAAAGCAAGATATCTTACGTCAACTTACTAAAATATGAATTAAAAATACAATAAATACATAATTAAAATTGTTTTTTGAAATTATAACCAACAAAAAATTTAATATAAAAATCATAATCCTATTTAACAAATGAATATAAAATTGAATGAGGAATAGGACCTCTATCAGAATTTAATAAATTCTCAGGTTTATGTTTACTAATTTTTAAACTTTCGATACTAGCCTTATCAGATCTTTGGTATTTAATATCCCTAATATGTTCCTTAAATCTAGTTATTACTTTTCGTCTTGTCTGCCCAATATACATTTTATCACAATCCATACAATTAACTTGGTAAATCCCTGATTTATCAAGTGTTTCTACTTTATCTTTTGCATTACCTAATAAATTTTTAAGGTTACTATGATTTTTATACGCAACTCTCAATTTAACATTTTTTAAAATTCCCTCCAGGAATTAGGGAACATATTAGGGATATTAAATACCAAAGATCTGATAAGTCTAGTATTGCTGCCCATATTTTAGAGACCAATCACAATCTAGATGTTAATAATGTCAAGTTAATTAAGAATGTTAGAACTAATAAGTTGTTGAATAGTTTCGAAATTTAAAAATTAGTAAACATAAACCTGAGAATTTATTAAATTCTGATAGAGGTCCTATTCCTAATTCAATTTTATATTCATTTGTTAAATAGGATTATAATTTTTATATTAAATTTTGTGTTGGTTATAATTTCAAAATAATTTTAATTATGTATTTATTGTATTTTTAGTTTATATTTTAGTAAGTTGACGTAAGATATCTTGTTTTCACTCGATGGGTGGCTACGCCTTGTTTAACAGGTGGGGCCGCGGCGGTCCGAGGAGTTACTAGTTCTGTAGATTATAAATTAGGTATTTATCTAGCGTTAATCAGTCTTTGTATGTTATCCCTCTGAAGATGGTTACTTTGTAACTGAAATGTACATAAGGGTAAAATAAAGAAAGTTTGTGGTTAAGAGGTTTTTGTGTATTTATTATCATATATTAAATTTATAGGTTATAGCGTTTTTACTGTCCAATAGTAGAGTTTACATTCTAAATCCCTTGATGTCGTCATTGGTATTGTATTTCATGAATCTCCTGAAAATGTATCAAATATATGTAACAAAATTTGTAGTTGTAAACTATTAAATCTCATTGAATACCTCAAGAAGGTGTTATTAGATCACTCATTGAAAACGAATGGTTTTTAATGACGATGATACCAGTGTCAGACACCAAGTGAGAGTGCACAGAATCTATATAATACTGCTATCCCATACGTATACTACAGCTCCGACTGTGACAGTGTTTATAAAAATAGTCAGCAAGGCTAGTTTAGCAAAGTTTCAGCATCAAGCAAAGGTTCGTCTATTCAGTAACAATTCCGTAACGTTCCATTCAGTAACTTTTGAATAACTACTTAAATTAATAATTCATGCAAATCGTGAATTACAATGTTTCCACTTCAATTAAATTGCTAACCATTCGTACGGACTGTGATTTTTGTTTCAAAATTTCAAGATAACTTTATTAGTATTAGTATTCATTGTTTTTACTATGGAGACTATACCTGCGTGGACTAAGGCAGAAGGTAGTCCTAGCCCAACCTTGAAACCTAGTGGATACGTTGGGAGTCTAGAAAGTGGGGTGAGCAGGTATCGGGTTAAGTAGAAATTCAATAAAAGAATCTGGTAATTTTTTGGTTTCTACAAAATATTATTTAGGCAAATCCAGACGTGACGAATTACCATGATTCAACTATTTTTATAAAGTATCAAATAAATAATTTAAAAAATCTGGAATAATAACATGAACAATGATATTGCTACGTAAATGTTACGTGAGCTACCTGTTAAAACGGAAAGATTCTGAAGTCTGATGCATGTTATTAAACACGTTCACGACCTTAAAGAACTGCAAATTATGATATTAACTAACATTTATATACCTTACTTCTTTATTCGTTGACGTTTTTAAACTTGGCCATCTACACGACATAAATTAAAATCATTTATACACGCAATGCAACATAATACCAGATATTGTCAATTCAAAAGCTTATCCAATAGTTATAGTGTCACAAAACAACTAGAGTATAGTGTCCAAAACGGACTATTACATGTTTTAAATTGTATTTTATATTAGTATTTTGCTGTAAAAGTATCTAGTTTTGATTTATGTCTTGAAAATGGACACAAAATAACTTGAATGGCCGAAACGTCGACGACAAAAGGATTAAATTAAATAAATAATAGTTAATAGTCCATAGTATTGGTAGTTCATTAGAATTCTCAAGTGCATAATTATTTTATATAATTTTCAAGTCAATTCCAGTGTATTACTGACAAGTATTCCGGTTTTGAAATTATATTTTTCCTTTACTGTAGAAAGAAAAAAATATTGTTTGTAATAATTTTAAAAAAATCTCTTATACCTCTCCTCTACCATATTTACAAAATCGTCAATATCAATGCCATTATACTCCTTTACAATAATATTTCTAAGTCTGAAAATTCCTTTAACGAATCTAGTAATTTCTTTGTTTCTACGAAACACTGCTTGGCTGATCCACGACGTGACGAATCAACATGATTCAACTATTTCCGTAATGAATCAAACAAATATTTAAAAAGGTGAAAACCGGAATAATATCATGTGAAATGAAACTCCTTCGTAAATATTATTTATCTATTATAAGATAAGTAAACTGACGAGTTGTGTATAGGCCCTAGTATTATATACGTTCACTACCCTAATGAACTTTTCAAGAGTATATGCATATTTAATTACTTCTATAATAGTCGACGTTTCGGCCATTCACATTATCTTATGGCGACTTTTAGTTATAACTTATAATATAATTTCCATTGTAATATCAATGGCATTATATTCCATTGCAATAATAAGTCCATCCCAATAACAATATCATTACAATAATAATTCCACCCAAGAAACAACAGCATTACAATATTAAAACTATCACTATGACAATAGCATTATAGTTCATTATAACAATGATTCCATTCCAATAACAATATCAGTATAATAATAATAATTCCACCGCAGAAACAACAGCATTACAATAATAAATCTATCGCAATGACAATAGCATTATAGTTCATTATCATAATACTTCCTTTGCAATAGCAATGAGAGTACAGTCTATTGCAATAGTAATTCCATCGTATTACAGTAGCATTAAAATCTATTACAATAATAATTCCTTCTCAATAGCCGTGGGCATATAATTCATTACACTAGTAAATCTAACGCAAATACAAAGGCATTACAATATTAATTCCATTACTACAACAAAGCTTCTATAGTCCATTACAATAACAATTCCTTCACAATGGCAATGGCATTATAGTGCATTACATTAATTATTCCTTAGCAATAGCAATCGCAATATAGTCCATTACTATCATAATTCCTTCGCAATGTCATTGGCATTATTCTCCATTATAATAATACTTCCTTTACAATAGCAATGGCATTATATTCCATTACAGTAATAATTCGCATTGTACCCCATGACACTAATAATTCCAAAGCAATAACTTTGACATTACAATAACAATTCCACTTCAATAACAATATAAATATAGTTCAATAACACCATCCCAATGACAATGACATTACAGTAAATCACAATAATAACACCACCCCAATGACAATAGCATTACAGTAAATCACAATAATAACACCATCTCAATTTCAATGTCATTACGATAATAACTCCATTCCCAAAACAATCTTTACACACTACATTTAACATGGTATAATTTAGCATTCAGATCTTTGAATGGCATCGGTGGATAATCCAATATCTCTGACGTTTTTATAAATCCAGGTTTTCCATCTTTTCGATTGAATATCAAAGCGTTACAAGTAAACCCTTTCAACTACAAAGTCAATATCGCTCAACGAAATCCTTTGTAAGGCACTTCCCTCTAAGGCAAATCTCAACGGAGAGAATATTTATAATAAAGCGTTTATATTAAGGCCCTCATCAGAATGTTGAAGTAAAAATAAGAAAGTTAAGTCCCCAAAGAAACTGTAATTTCTATTTTTTCTGGGAGATGATCCTTTATTACAAGAAATCCTTTAAATAAAACGGAAACAAATATAGAATTTGTATTGTTTGTCACTGTTTCCGTTGATATATAATCCTGTAACACGTGAGACGGCGTTGTAACTAAATCTTACTTGTAGATATTGAGATTTTGTTATATATATATATATATATATATATATATATATATATATATATATATAGTTGTACGTTTTATCCTTTAGTCAGGAATTACTCTAATTTTTTAGTAACAGAATTATTATCTTATTATTATGAGTAAAGTTTGACAAATATATAAAACTCTACAATAAATCTACACAATTGAAGGATTGATACAATTTTAATGACCAAAACTTCAAGTAAAACCATATGAATATACCATTCACACAAACTTCATCAATAAATCTCCTGTAAATAATTTTAATCTGGATATTAATCAATAAAAAATCTGATATATTCGGAATAAAATATATACCCTGTTATTAGACCAGTTATCCATGGATAAATACGACAGCACGGCTCAATGCCTCTTGACTGGGTGAGATGGTAGGTACGCAAAAGACCATGGTTCAGTCTCGAGCACAATTACTCCTTCCATTGTTCCCCTCAGTTGATTCGGTTATTGAATGAATCCGCTATATCTAAATATCTTGCCAGTCTTAGGGATCTTCCTGAAGAAACTGATGATTACGGTGGTAGTAATCATCCAAATTATGAATAGTTTTGCCGCTTACACCTACGCTCCTAACAAAGCACGGTACAAAATAGGTACACATGATTATAATACTTTAATAATTATTTGAAGTCAATATTTATTTCTTTGATATCTCTAAGTATTAGTTATAATCTTCTAAAACAGAAATGCATCGGTTAGATAAGCATTATATGTCAGTTCCTTTTTTTATGTAAATAATAAATTTATTTTATTTGCCCACACTCTCCTGACACACATACACACACACACACACACACACACACACACACACACACACACACACACACACACACACACACACACACAAACACATATATATATATATATATATATATATATATATATATATATATCTGTGTCATGTACAAATTTTTAATCTTTAATAAAATACACTTATAATCATCCAATCAAGTTCAAATACATTTTTTTAAAGCTATAGTTGATTACAATTGAACAAGTAATTGTAAGTAAGCGTTTATACACCACTTATTTAAAAACTTAACATACTTAGTTATCATTAGGTTAATCAATTGAGATTAAGCAATTGAGGCAGACTGTTTTGTAATGTTAATTCGATTTAATTTGTGTATTTTAAAATTATAAATCTAATTTATTCCTGAATTGGTAGTCATTGTACCTGTAGCAGTGGTTAGGGCCTATCATATTTTGTGGGTAATAAAGAAAATATAGTACATTTCTTAAAAGAAAGATTACGTTTTAGTCCCTTAAGGAAATCAATGACTAGTTTCAAAGAAAATGTATTTTTCTAATAGGAGGAAAACCTCATCAAAGTTGAAATAATGGGCCACAGAAGGAGATATCTGAAAGGATAGGGTTCTAAAAAATCTCAAACTATTTCAGTTTCTTTTTCAGAAATTTCCCAAAACAAAAAAAATGAAAATGCAGAATGGAGGAAAAGGTGCTAGTAAATTATGGAAAGGAATTTCGGAAAGATGTTAGAAATTCCTATTAAAGGCAAGTAGGGTCAACATTACAGAAGTGTAAACATAAGTTTTAATTAATATTATATAGGGACACGTAATCTACAACACCCGAGATGTTAGCACAGCTTCTATATAGAAAACAGACTGTGAGTTTAATAGGTTCCTTAGCGTCTCGTGTTTGTATTAAGGAAGGGCAAAGTTTGTTCTTCTGAGTGGTGCTGAGTGTAGTGAAGAAGTAGACACACCTCCTGACGACGATAACATGAACATTAGAATAAGTCATTGTTAAAACACACACACACACACACACACACACACACACAAACGCAAACACACACACACACACACACACATACACACAAACGCAAACACACACAAACACATACACACACACACACACACACACACACACACACACACACACACACACACACACACACATACTGAGACGGTCAAAACCTTAAAATTAAAAGTTTTGCACTTAGACAAAATCTTATAAAAATATGATTTTAAAAACTTTAAAAATGAAACCGCTGGTATGCACTGTAGCGAAGAAGCAGGTTCACTATCTGGTTGAGAAAACAAAGCCAAAGGTCCAAAACGTCGCTTGTGATTACGAGACAGAGCAACTAGGAAAGAATTAGTTTTGTCTTCTAACATATAAAATTGTTAGGATAATTTTTGTTAATTATAAAAAACAAATTTTAATAATGAAATTAGAAAATAAAAATAAAAAACCACCAAAGTTAAGGGAAAGTTTTTAAAACTAATAAAAGCAAAATAGGCCCTATAGTTAAATAAAATGTATTATCAAATTTATTTAACAAAAATTTGTAAAAATTGTAATTAATTGCCTGTGGTTTAATAAATGATCCAAGAATTATTAAAGTGTCGAATGCGGGAGAGAATAGTTTCGAATGCGTTAAAGCGTAAAGTACAATCGCAGTGCGCGCGGTTTAACTGGCGTGTTTCGGCGCCACAGTGACCATCATCACCAGGTATTCTGAATGATTAGGACGTAAACATTTACGACAAAATACACTTCATTTGGATATGTTTTGTTGTACACGTTATTCATCTATTTAATATGAGTTATCAAGCTGTAATTGTCCTTACTATTAATAGGCATATATTTATACCACTCTATCTAGTTGGTTCTGTGAAATGCTGTACTATTCCTGGCAGTACCTTGCTGTAGAAAATATGTATTTTTTAACGCTAGTTATATATAAAAAGATTCTTCTTTGCCAATTGGATCTTTAATATAATTTGTGTTCTACTGACAACCCTTCAATGTTAATCGGTTACGGGTTTTCAATGCGATTTGTATTATCCCAACATGGCTACAACAATTGATTATTTTTATATTAGTTTCCTTAGAAACCAATTTATTTTTATTCTGGACTTAGAAAAAAAACTACAACGTTTTTCTGCTAATAAATTCGCACATTTTATTATTTTCAAAATGCCTTAACCTAATTAGATTATGTGTTACAAAAGATGTTTTGAAGGAATATACACTATTAAAATTGTTTTAATAATTTCCATTCACCATGTAAGTATACGAACGTAAACAATTATACAACTTCTGCAATATATATTGTTCTATTTATACACTACGTATATTATTCACAAGAGTATTTCTTACTGGGTATTTATTTTGTTTGTAATTTAAACATTCGAGAAAATGTTATTAGAACAAAACTAAATTAAAACAAAAACTAAACATATATCATAGCAAAACCTTTAACGCTGCATAATTGGTCTCGCTTACTACAATGGTCTTCACTGTGGCTAACTTTTCTTTCTTTTCAATCGTCCTCTTGCTCTTCTTCTTCCGAATCGTCCTGTTCTAAGTCACGCCCTTTGACAGCTGCGATGATTTCATCTTCTCCTAATGGTTCTGATGCTCCATCGAGATCCATCCATTCATTTACACCATTGTTTGAAGACTCTTCACACCATGGGATTTTTTCATGAGTTCAATCAAGTCGCTATTTTCAGAATTGATTCCATCGTCAGGTGACATATCATTGCCTGCGTGATCTAGAAGTTTCCTCCAAGAACGAATGAGGGTTATGGTCTCAAGCTCGATCCAAGATTGAGAGACCCATCCAATGACATCTAATAAATCGATCTTCTTTAGTTTAGCCGTTTGCTCCTCACCCGATTCCAAGGACAACACCAAAGATGAAAAAAGCTTACGTCTGTACCTTCTCTTTAACGCTGCCAAAGCTCATTGGTCCATCGGTTGACAGAGAGACGGGACGATCGGCGATAGAAACATTGATTTAAATGTCTTTGTCCTGTAAATATCGCACATCAGGGTGAGTCGTAGAATTATCGAGAATCAGTAGAGCTTTCCTGAGAAGATTTTTTGCTTCAGAAACTTCCCAACCTCTGGGACGAACTGTTGAAAAAACCACTCTTTAAAAATAGCTTTCGCTCATCCATGCCTTAGATTGATTTTTATACCAAACTGGGAGTTCAAAGTTGCCATCACTTGTGCATCTGGCAGTTTTAACTGCTCTTGGTTTTTTTGCTTTTCCAATTAGCGCTAATTTAAGTTTGTGCTCTCCTGTTGTATTACTGCAGGCAAGAATAGTCACACGCTCCTTACTTCTCTTGTAGATGGAAAACCTGGTGCAGCTTTTTCATCTCCCAGAGCTTAACTTTTAATAGGAAGCATTCAAAAGTTTAGTCCTGTCTCATCTGCATTGTAGATTTGATCACCTGACAGTTTTCCTTTTCAATAAACTCGTGTAGTTTGGTCTTGAAGTCACTTACGTTGTTAGGGTCAGCTGACAGTTTTCCCCCGCAGATACTGAGCAGCTTGATTCCATATCGTTGTTTCCACCTTGACAACCAACCATTGCTCGCTGTAAACCCAGGCTCTCCTTCGTCCTTAAATTGTTCATAAAACTGAAGAGATTTCTCCTGCAGGATGGATCCAGATATAGGCGTTCCTTTCTCCCTGTGCACACGGAACCATTGGTAAAGGGTCTCGCCGACTTTTTCGAACTCTGCACTTCTCATTGTTTTTCGTTCCGCGATGGATTCTATACACTGCCTTTTCAAACACCGCGATTCAATTTCAGATTTCTTTTTCTTCCAACCGAGGACTGTAGACCTACCGATGTTCAAGTCCAACGCTATTTTATTTACGCCTTCACCACTCTCAAGTCTCTGGTCTGGTAAACCTAGTATCCTAGTATGAGTCTCTAGCGCTCTCGGGCGGCCTATGTACTGATGGAAAGCTTTACGTTATGGGCGGTGTAAAAAAATTATTAATTCACCAGCCCGGTCGTTTTCGGGAATCGAGTTTGAGAGGTTCTACTGTACATACACACACACACACACACACACACACACACACACACACACACACACACACACACACACACACACACACACATATATATATATATATATTTATTTATTTATTTATTTATACAGTATATGTATTTATACAGTAGTTTAAGTTATTTAAAATATAACTTTTCCTTTAGGTTATATATAATTACCTTACCTTATATAGTCTCGCCTTCAGGTTTCTAGTTAATTAACACCAATATCAATTTTAACGTCACTTGCATTTATTCTTTACATTTAATTAATACACATTATACCCATTTATCTTAATACTTTTTAGTGATAAGATTGATAAACTAGTATTACAATTACAAAAAAAAGTGGACTCTTGAGGCTTTAGGTTATTACAATAAAGTCTATTAATTACAGTGTTAATTGCTCTTTCTCTCGGGTCGTTATTATGAATCTTTTTATAAATTAGAACGAGGTGAAAAAATTTAATACTAAGTGAGTTAAATTTTTATAGTAATGAATTATAATTGTTCTGAATTTACTGTTTATAAAGCTCTGATGGCTAATTTTAATGTAAAAAAGTACTCATTGTTTGTTGAGTTCCTGCGATCTTGACCGTTGATACGGTCTTTCTAAATTATACAAATACAATAATAACAATTACCTTAATTCTATTAAACAAAATGTACCCCTTATTACCATTGCTGACACTTGCCCCCCAATACATCTGCCTTCTTCTGAAGTTCCTCCAAGACTCTCTCCTCCATCTCTTCCTTTTCCAACATCGCATCATCTGTATATGAAATCTAGATGGTTCTAATGTTACCCCTTGCGTATTTTAGTTAATTTGGTTATCCTCACACCCATTAACAAAGAGCTTTCTCTAACGGTACAGTGTTATTATACCCAGGTATTTTGGTCCTTGGAAACTCCTATCTTAAAATACTTGGATCCTTCATTTGTTAAAAGTTCCCACAGCCCCTCTATGATTACACTTGAGGGCCTCTATGACAACAAGTATTTTTAGTAACCATTCTTGACACTTTTGTTTATTATTACTTCTGACAATTTTTCTTTTAGGATACAAACTTAATTTATTCTTTAGCCTCATATGTTTATGTTATAGAGTCCTAAGAATTTTAAAATTAATTTTCTTTGATTCCTTAAATTTAAATTTTACAATGTTTATATAATATGACATCAAAGAACAATGTGTTTAAAACTATTTTCACCAATCTTAAGTTTACTAATACATTTTATTCCTACTATAATTAAATACTTCTTATATCCTAAACTCATTACCATATCTAATATTACATAAATACAAACTTAGATCATAAAAATTTAATAATCCTTCTTTAAAATTAGGTTTGAAATTTTACAATGCATTTTACTTATTTAACTAAAACAATAGTTTTATAATTTCCCAAATTAAATTTCCCTTTTCGGCAGTTTATTAACTATAGGTTCGTTAATGATTATTATTGGTTTAGTTTTCTTTTCGTAGCACAATTATTATTATTTTTATAAATCAAAGAGATATTTTATGTGTCTGGTTATTTACAACATATAGTCAACATAAGGGTCGCATTGTCCTTGAGTTGTTTTAGGTGTTTCCCTCTCTCAAATATGGTATTTTCGTTGATGGCGCTGATGGTTGTTCATTAATTACACTTGGCTGGTTTGGTTCCTTCACAAAACGATAAATCTTGTGTAGTTTGATCCAAATGCGCACTGAAGAATTGCATTCACTGTAGCATATCTATTCTGGTGTGTACGCTACACCCTACATTCGTATCTGTCCCCACACCCAAACTATATTCTTCTCCTGGCGATTTTGTCAATACTTTCTCTTGCATTAAGTCTTCTGTGTCAATTGTCTGCCCAATTTGTTCAATTTGACTATTATAATCCCCACATTATTTATTTCTTCTAAAATTCTCCTATTCCGTCTTGGAGTAAAGTTACCAACTTGCTCTTTCACAATTTGATTCAAATACCTAATTATTTTCTATGATTTAAAGTCACTTCCCTAATAATGTTCACTACAGTCTTATTAATGTTCACAGTTTTTTTTGTATTTTTTGTATTTTTTATTAATTTACCTTTGTTATCACTCTTACCTAAACCATCAGATTAATAGGTTTGTTTAATAATCTATGATTACCTTTTTATATTTATTTATTCATATTCACCACTTCTATTTAACACTGGCCTACTAGTTGGGCGCCACATTATATAACCTAAGTTATTTAAAATATAACTGTTCCTTTAGGTTATATATTACCTTATCTTCTATTGTCCTTACCTTACCTTGACCGTTGATACTGCTTCGATGCACTTTTCACTTAACTAACTCATTTTTAAGTTAGAAGGTTCCAGGTTCTGGAGAAGGTTCCAGAAGATACTCCCACCTACTTTCGAATGAGAGTATCTGCATTTGTTCTGGGCAAAACATTGATCATGTGTGTACTAAAATCTTAAAGGTCATACTCTACATAGTACCACTGTGTCTACAGGGCTGTATGTTCTCTCAAATAGTTGACTGTGTAGTGTATGTGTGTGTGTGTGTGTATGTTTACATTATGTTAGACGTGAAAGTATATATGAACTTTAATTTGTATATTTAGTGTTTTGTTAGTTTTTCATTTTTAAATATTTTTCACAGATTAAAAGCTTATTATATCTGTAATACCTTAATAAAATAACCCTTTTTGGGAGTATACTTATGACAGTAATATTCAGCTCAATTTGAATATAACTAAAGTATAAAAAAAGTGTGTCGCAGTATTCCCAAAACAATCAACAATTCTAATATCAGTTTCCTTAGAAACGAATTTATTTTGATTCAGGACTATGTTGAAAAGAACTGCATCGTTTTTCTAGAATTATATTCTTATGTTTGACTTATTATTCGATCAATGTTCATATTTTAATTATATCGTTTACATATATACATTCTAAAGAATGGCTATCGTTTATAGCAAATATATAAATATATGTATGTGTATGTATATATATATATATATATAAATGTGTGAGTGTGTGTGTGTATATATATTTAAATACGAACATACGTCCTCTTCAAATATAATTCCGATTCAATAATTTAGTAAGTATACAAATATAGGCAAATATTACCATAATATATACAAGTGGTTCTATTTATGTAGGCCTACTACTCAAGTTATCCGCATTGTTATTTCATATTGATTAGTCTATTACTTTTAGTTCTTTGAAAAATTTACATAATAAAAAAAAAACTTTACTAATGAAGCACTTAACATTGCAGATACTCCGGCGACTAACATGAAACGTGTATCGACTAAGGGAAAAGTAGCTGCACAACCAAGCATCTGTTGACTTGACTTGAACATGATAGTGTCAATGATGCATACGAGGAAGCAGACAGTTTATGTTTAGGTTAAAACCTTTTAAATATCATATTTTGTTTGTATTTTTATCACTCATAATTTTAATTTAAGTATATTATCTTGTATTTTTTATATAACGTATTTTGTATTTCTCTTACAATTGTCAATCTATTCTGTTCTGTTCTTTTATGAATTTTTATATAGTGTATGATGTATTATGTAATATTATTGTTTTATATGTTTGTATTTATTATTGCAAATAAAGTTATTCTTTTAATTATGCTTTCGAAAGTGTCACGTTTATCTAGAGGTTAATTTATATTGTAAAGGATTTATAAATATAACGTTTCCTGAAGTGTTTGCTATTAGCATTAGCTTTCTTTAGTCAGTCTCTTAAGAAATTAGTATTACCGCTTTTATAGACGAAAGGTCTACCCCGAGGATCGCGATTCCCCCGTCCATTGTAGACCCTAGTAGAGGTGCAAAGGCACACTAATATTTTTGTTTGTCTACCATGTGCGTGTAATTAGCCCTAAATGTAAATGAATTATATGTAATTAATGTAAAAGCATTAGATAAACGAAATATATACAAGTAGGAAATAACGAAGACAGAGGCAGAAATTTGAAATATTAACAACTCGCATGTTAAATTTTAGTTGAATAAGTAGGTACATTATCAGCGATGCGAACCAGTAACCACACTTGCTTCTTAAATTTGAGAAAATCTCATATATATATATATTTGTTCTTTCGTGCACCTCCAACATACAGAAGCAAAATATAAAGATCATTACTTAATCCTGCTTCAAATACTTTTATCAATACAACGTCTCAAGCGATAGATACCCTTTGTATCACATTGCTGTCTTATTTTGTCTAGATCCAGTTTCGATCCACTCTGAAGGTATTTCAATCGTTATTTAATTTTACTGTGTAATTGATTTCATATAATAACTTTAAACCATGGCACCAGGAGGAGTAAGTTCAAGAAGTGACTTCCGCCTTCGTAAGACGTTAATAACTTGGAAAATCTTTGGTGTAATTTTTAATTATAAACGAATATAACCTCTAAACCTTAAAAAAGCTTGCGACCTTGACCATTCGACGTCATGCTGACTAGTAATACAGCTACAGTGGTGATATAAACAGGTCCCATTCGAACTTATCGAGTAAATGTGCAAACAATCGTGGTCTCGTCAATCTATTCTGGACGTAACCCCATAGAAGACAGTCGCATGCATTTGTAAGACTGAATGGGTGAAGGGGAGCTTTTAGACAGTCGTGTCCCTTTTTAGTTCGGAAAGGAGCATCGCCGACAGGGCTTGAGAGTAAATATATGCTACCATGTCCCTGCTGCAGCCGTATCTCCCTGCACTGTGTATTTTGTACTTTGTAAGCAAGAAATATTTACTATGGTAAGATATTTGGACAAAACTAAACAAGGGGTTCGGTTCTTGAGAGCAGCATTCTATTTAGTATTTATTTTACCAAATTGTATTTCATGTGATTAGCTCGTGGCTGAATGGTTTCTATAATACATGAGAGAAGCAGAGGCTAATAACGACTATAAAGCCATTTAAAGTCCTATTACTGCAACAAATTATTTTTAGATCTACAAATAAACCAATAATTCCGTAACAATTGATGTTTTTATTAGGTTTCCTTAGAACCAAAATTAATGCTTATTTAGGTCTAAGCTCCAAATGAGGTACTCAAGAGAATGTAGATTTGAATTATTACATTTCACATTCGGAGATGATAGAACATTAGTTGAAACTTTAATGTTCAATTCATTCTGTAACATTAAAAGTATAAGGCCCATGCCACAAGAACTTACCAATAGTTTATATTCCAAATGTTATAATAAGAAAGATTCAATTAATGTTTTTCTAATTTTACATGTGATGCAAATTAATATTTCCAGTTATATTGGTTAGTTATCGTTTTATAAATGGCAAATAAACCATTAAATAAACACAAGTGTTTATGCTGGAACATACCCAAAGTTCGTAGCATGTAATATAGCCTATTTTGGAATGTAAACACAGTTCCTTAGGTAAAATTAGATATATATAGCTGAATGGATCACGTTTCTCAGCAAACACAACCCACAATACAGCATTCCTACCCTGGTTATTATTGTTGATATTTGCAAGGAATGTGTTGGCAGTAAGTAACCATGATATCTCATTACCGTCGGTCGACATTTTGTTCTAATTACAGTTGTATCCTAATGAATAACAAATTATTATATTTATTAGTAATTAAATTATTTCAGCTGTTCCATACACATAAATGATCAACAACAACCGTTGATACAAATATTTAAATACCTTTGATGTACATTTCGCTAACACTGTTAGTATCATCAGAGGGTTACAAATATACTGCGTTCTAAAATATTGAAACCTAATGAAAAATTGCAATGGGGATCACTCCCACTCCTTCGGCCAGCGACCGGTTTATCCAATACCAGCACTGGACACAAGAAAATAACACGCCCATCACTGACCTATAGCTGAACGTTCTAACGTTAAACTAATTTACAATACATTATGAATACTAGGTAAAATAATAAAACTAATAATAATGAAATAAAATCAAAGTTGATATATAATAATAACTAAAATAAAAAACAATAATAAAATATCATCTAATTAAACTATAATTACCACTACAGAAAAAGTCATATATTTGGTCGGAACAAAGAGAAAAAACTATAACCAGGAATTCGGCCTTTATCAACGTTCATCAACAAATTACCCTTAGTTTTAGCAAAGGGTATACTCCCAAAACTATTAGGCGACTTGTTGGATAACCCCGTTTTGCCCACCTTAACACTACTAATATCTAATTCATGGCCACTAGTCAAGATATGTTCAGTTACGCTGGACCTATCATGCCTCCCATATTTAATATAAGCTAGATGTTCTTTAAACCTAGTTATAGTCTTTCTCCAATGTATATTTTGTTACAAGTTATACGAGAAATATTATAGACTCTAGACCTATTCAACATCGGAAGATTATCCTTGGAATTTCCTGATAAATCAGTTAACCTATTAGGATTTGTATGAGCTATTCTTAAATTGAGATTCTTCAACAATTTTTCTACATTTTTTTTATTTATTTATTTTTTTTATATTTTACTTTGGAGGTTGGAATGCATTTACGCACCATCAAGTCTGCCCTGACAGACCTCCTGGCGAGTACCCACTAAACCCTTCCTCCTTTCCGGCCCTTTGTAGATCTGACCAGGGTATCACTGTATTAGCATTCTTCCTGGTCAGAAGGCCCTTTATTAACCCCAGTGGTTTTTATTTCTAAAACTGAATGTATTTGTCCTGGTCACTGATCTTGACCTCGACCATCTTCTTGTCTCATTTTACTCCGCAGTATGCTCTCGATATATGTTGCTATCTCTATCCATTTGGATGCGCTCCACAGCATCTTGCACACAATGTTGTCCGGGTCTATTGGTCCGACGTTGCTTTCCAGCGTTGTTCTCTCCGATTGCCATCTTCTGAACACAAAGAATGTGTGTTCGGGGTTATCGGGTGACCCTTCAGCACAATGGGAGCAATTTGGATTGTTCACCTTTCCCATTTTATATAAATCGACCCGAAACCAACCGTGTCCTGTCAAGAACTGTGTAGTGTAGAAGTTTACCTCTCCATGCTGTCTGTTAGTCCAACTGGATAGGTTTTATAATTAGTCTGGCTGTCCATCTTCCGGTGGGTTCTGCAGACCATCTTTCCTGCCACTCGGGCATCGTCGTTCTTCTCGCTTCCTTTTTGTTTTCCCTATCGTCCATATTGTTTTGTCGCTCTGCAATGGTCTTCTTTTCTAGTGCTAGCAGATCAATAGGAATTATTCCCGCCACTACTATAGCAGCCGATTCCGAGACCGTTCGATAAGAACACACCACTCTTAGTGCCCCTTTTCTCTTTACTGAGGCCATCCTTCTTCTATTCCTCTCGGTTTTGAGGGCACCTGCCCAAATTTCCGCTTCGTACAGCATTATAGATTGCGCCACGGATATCAGAAGACGGGGTCTGCTCTGAGTAGGGCCCCTAACATTAGCCAGAAGCCTACTCATAGCTGTTGTGACTCCATTTTACAGGATTTTGATCAATCTATCAATTGTGATCAATTTAACAGCTCAGCTTCCTATCAATCGTGATACCTAATGGCATTTTTAACCGCTATTTTTTACTATCCCACGAGCATCTCATTGTTAGGAGTAAGGTGTCTCTTGGATATCAGAAGAACCTTAGTTTTTTCCAGAGCCAAGCGTAGACCATGCTTCATCATCCAGCTGTTAACACGATGCATTACTTGGGTCAGTCGCAATTGGGCGAGCTCTTGGTTTCTCGCTATAATGATCACAGCAATGTCGTCTGCGTATCCCACTAGGAAAGTTCCATCTGCATTTGGCATTGTTATACGCAAAATGTTGTCGTAATTTGCATTCCAGAGGTCCGGGCCAAGAATGGAGCCTTGAGCTGCTCCTATTGTTACTCTCTTCCTTCTAGATCCATCTGAGGTCTCGTATATCAGATACCGGTTGTTAAGGTAGTCTCGTACTATCCGTAGGAGATACTCAGGCAGAGCGAATGTCTTCTCCAGGGCATACAGTATGTCTTTCCATCTCGCTGTATTGAAGGCATTACGTACATCTAGGGTAACCAGAAGGCACACAGGTCGTGAAAGGTGGTTACCTACCTCGACTAAAGCAAAACTGTCTATCAAAAAGATCTCCTGCATCGCGGAAGGCCGAGAGCAGCGGTGGCCTAATAAGTTTTTCTTGCAACGTTCCAGCCGCATCCAACATGCACAGCGGTCTGTATCAAGACGGAGAATCTAAGTTCCCCTTGCCTTTGTTAATCAGGACCAATCTTGCTACCTTCCAACGGACACTAAATACGCCGGCTTTCAGGCAGTGGTTGTACATGTTGAGTAATATGTGAGGGTGAGCTCTCACTACGGCTTTAAGAACCTCCGAAGGGATTCCATCCGGTCCCGGAGCCTTGTTATTTTGGAGGGAGTTGGCTGCAGTCCATAGTTCTTTCTCCATGAAGAGCGGGACATCTTGCCCTCCGTTTTTCCTCTTTGAAATCTGTCCGACAGGGTGGGAAGGGAACAAACCATCTACTATAATTTTCATCTGTGCCGCATCCAATTGTCCTCCCGGAGTGAATGAATTTAGCTTTTTCATCACCAGCTTATATCCCAGGCCCCAGGGATCGCTATTTAGGTCTTTACGATGGTCCTCCCAGCATCGCCTTTGACTCTCTCTAATTTCCCTACGGAGTTCACTCTTTGCCGTCTTGCGTTCCAGTGTCTCTTCATATGACACACCCTGTCCCCTTCGTTTTGCCCGTTGAACTAGGCGTCTCGTTCTAAGACACTTTCTCCGTAATATGGCTATCTCCTCAGCCGACCAATATACCGGATTTCTATTTCCTCTAGGGAATCGTTTTTGTGGGATAGCAACCTTGCAGGCTCTTTGAATGAGTTTCATTGTGGCGTCTACTACAGCTTCAGCGTGCCTGTGCCTTTGCGTTGTTTGCCCCATTTCCATGGTATCCAATTGTTAACCCTGCAGGACCTCCGAGAATCTGCCCTGGTCCATACGGGCGACATTCCACCTGCTTCTTCTCAGTGTCCTCAGCCGTCTCTTTGGTTTCTCAGGGTTGATGCTGATTAAGATGTACTGGTGATAGCTCGCCGTATAGTCCTCCATCACTACCCAGTCCTGAATTCTAGGGACTAAAGACTCTGAGGCTAAAGTAATATCGATAATACAACCTCTATATCCAGATCGACGGAAGGTAATCGTATTACCTGTGTTAAGGATGACGAGTCCTAGTCTTGATACCATTTCGCTCACGCGTTTGCCTCTAGAGTTAGTTATATCTGCCCATTCTGTAGCCCTCGCGTTGAAATCTCCTCCGACAATGATGTTACCGTATATTGCCTGTAGTCTGTCCTCTGGCTGGTCCATCTTTTGGCGGAAGTCTCCGATGGACTCATTGGAAGTTAGGTACATACCGACGTATGTAACTCTGTTGCTTTTAACCCATACATAGCCGTTTCCAGAGCCATGACTATCAATGGCAAGATTCCCGCCAGGTATACAAATAGCTGCAATTCCCAAGCTGTCCGAAAACCACAAAGGTGATGCCAAGTCCTTATACTGCTCAATTATTATTATAATGTCAGCCTTATGTTCCAATCGAGGTTGCGAAAGAAGATCATTAGCCAGTCTACCTCTGCCCAGTTTTCCTTGGATAATCCGTCTGGCCATTCTTTTTTAGTTTTTCGGCTTCCAACTCTTGGCGAAACACTATACATTTCCCAGATCCGGAGACGTGTTTTGTCTTGTCCACATTCAGATTCAAATCCGCGCACAGCATACAATAAGGTTCCTGCTGACAGTCTTTGAGCTGATGTTGCCACATTTAAAACATAGACCTTGCCTATCAGGTCCATTGCATTTTCCAGTCTTATGCCCTCAATCCTCGACCTGATTCTACAGCTGACATAGCCAATTTTAATCCTATTATTCTTTAAAAGAATGCCTGATTCTGCCTCGCTTAAAACAACAATAGCCATCTTCTCCCCACTATCATTTGCTGCTGTTACGTAAATCTTGCGTTCGTCATTACGATTTAGTAAATTACGAGCGAGAGCTTCTTTTACGTCATTCTTTTCTGTCATTGAGTATAGGTCTCTAATCTCTATTGTTACCTTCGGGACTAGTTGTTGTATATTCCCTACTTCCCCAATTGCATCTGTTATAGTTTTGTTGAATTCATCGATATTTTCCGCCCTGCCAGACATCTCAAAGAGGACATCCCCTGCTCTCGTTTT
The DNA here is from genome assembly GCA_036971475.1 of Prosapia bicincta. Lineage (NCBI taxonomy): Eukaryota > Metazoa > Arthropoda > Insecta > Hemiptera > Cercopidae > Prosapia > Prosapia bicincta. The sequence continues at coordinate 176,075,910 of JBAIZL010000002.1, forward strand.
CCTTGTGGATTTTATGCCCGCATTTAAGTCCTCAGGCTTTACCTTGTCGTGGAAGACGCGTAAAACATCTGCAAAAGATTTCCCACTGACAGGCTTAGAATGTACTGCCTCTGAGCGTGGCTTATTTCTTACTGTCTTCTTTTTTATTTGACCTGGAGTCATTTGATTAGATTCCATGGCCAGTTCCCACTGATGCTGCCTTCTAGCTGCAACGTGTTTGCGGGTTTGAACTATCGTCCACTGGCCGCCATTCTCATTCTCCTTATGAGAAGAAGAATTCTCATTAGTAGCCCCTGTAATGGAAGTAGACTCTGTAGAGTTCTTAGGCCTTGTGCCATCTACTCTCGAGGGGCCATCTTCTTGTTTGACTCCTTCTCTGTGTTTTTTCCTTAGGCCCTGTTGAAGGGGACTCGAAGCCACTCTTTTCTTTCCTTCCCCTATGTGTGGAGAATTAGCATTTTGTGCCTCTTCTTCTTTTAGGAAGAATTCAGCCCTCTCCCGTGATCTCTGTAAGTAGCTTAGCCCGTCTACTAGACCTTCGAGCTCCATAATTCCAGATTTAATGTCAATGCTGACGTTTTTTGTCTGCCTATAGCAGCCTTCATTTTGCTTAGCACGACTCGGCATTTTTTGAAGTGCTGTGCTTCCTTCGGGCAATTTTTTGCAGCTGTTTCTCTTAAGGAGATATCTGCTGAGAGCTTTCTGCTATTGCGTTACCCGGTGTTCCAGTTCCCGCACTTCCATTTGTTCTTTCTTGCGTAACCAATGGAGAGGCATCACGTTTTTTCTTACCAATCTTTGGGTCGCTTCTCTTCCTTTCAGGGGGCTTGGGACCTGACGGTGGTGTCCTCTGAACCCTGGAACTCCTAGAGAAAGGATCTCTTTCCTCACCACTTGTCACATTTTCATCCAAGGGGACCAAGTGTTCCATCCCCGAGATATGTTTCTTGCACGCGCTGGCTGACGACTACCCGGAGCCTGCCTGTTCACTCCCGACGGTCCCCGGTACTGGGGATCCGACCCCCTTCACCGTAGGTTTGGTTTTATCTACAACTTCCATCTTTGGTTTCTTTTCGGGGTTCCTTCCCCTAGTACTGTAACCCTGTACAAGGAGCCCTCACGAGGTACTATCAGCCGGGTCAGCTAAACCAAGGTTTTTTAAAGAGGTGTTACTCCTCTATCTCTCCTCCTTCCCGGGCGGGAGGAGGCCCTTAAGATGAGGCCCCGGGCTTGGGACCGGCGTAGCGGAGTTCTAAGCCGTAGGTTGTAATATAATTACATTATATCATTATACATTTTTTTATGTTATCTTCTGGTTGGAAGCTGGTGAAATCTCTCCTTAATTCTCTAAACTTGACTTTTATTACAATATTAGGGTTAAACCCATTAAATTGAGCTACATATTTGACATATTCTATTTCTTTAACAAGATGCTGAGGTGAAAGGGAAATTCTCAGCGCTGAATCAACCGTATTATTAATTACCGGTAATTTATGGGCGTGGCTATGGTAGGAATCATTTGGAACTATTCTATTACTGATGGTTGATTTTCTATATATGTCAAACGGAATTTTAGAGTGGTTCCTAATGCACATACTATCTACAAATACTAACCTATTATTGCCTTTTACATCATGAGTACATTTAATCGAATGATGTTTACTATTAATAATACATAAGAAATTATCAACGCTACATTTAGGCCTACTTCAAACAAACACAGCCTGTATGACGTCGACATACCGTTACCAAACTCTTGGAAAATATGTTACTTTTTCCAATTTTCTTTTAAATTCACTCATGAAAAGTTCAGCCATAAACTGTGATAGACAATTTTTCATCACTGTACCATCTACTTGTTGATAATACTCATTACTAAATTGAAAACAATTTTCCGTCATGCAAACCTCAGCAAGTTTGGAAAATTCCATCACTTTCTCTGGTTCGACATTTATTAGGCCTGAACGTTCTTTTAAAATTATAAGACTTTCTAATATAGGTATACCAGGAGACAACGATTTAACATCAATTGAGACAAAAATTTCCCTACTTCCAAGTTCCACTTCTTATATTCTACCTACAAGTTCTAAATTATTTTTGATGGATAGTTGTCAATATTCTATTTTTAATTTGTTAAATTCTATAGCTATTGTTTTTCGAAATAAGGCTGAAACAAAGTGTTGATCCCTACAACAATGGGTCTCATGGATTTATCTGCTTCCTGCAGTCAATACAGTCTAGGTAAAACTGGATGCTAACAATAAACTTAAAAGGATCATTTTTTGAAACAATTAATTTATAGCTCTTTAAACTATCTTTGGTAAGATTAATAAACTTGCTTAAAGGACGTTTTGTTAATTTTTCATATGGTCCTACTTTTAACATTTCGTATAGGCCTACTCTATTCTTATACTCATTTTTGTCCAGACGGTATTATCTTTGTCAGATTTAAGGTAGTAACAATTTTTTTTTCAGTTTTTTCAGTGTCAGTTGCCTTTTTGGAACAAACAGCAAAGCTGCTGCATGTAGCCTAAAATAAGTACAAACGGTGGGAGAATGAAGCTGATTTAACGAGTTTGGTTGAAAGTTGATTATTATATGGTTCTTTATTTTGTCCATCATACCTTCACTGTCTCCTGGAAAATTTCTTCTTACAATCAACCCCTTACACATTTCTTTTTTACATTTTCAAGAAGCTGCATTAGGCAAGAAAAATTGAATATTGCAAGAGTTTTCTCAAAACACCAAAGACGGGGTTCAGTTTTGGGGGGAAATATAACACTTAGTATTTATTTCAAGAAAATTTTATTTCATGCGTTTAGTTCGTTTCTGCAAGTTTTCTATAAAATATAAAAGAAGCAGAGACTAATAATGATTTTAAAAGCTTTTAAAGTCCTATTACTGCAACAAACATCCATCAATAAACCAATAATTTCGTAACAATTTTTTTTTTAATGGTTTTCTTAGAAACAAAATTTATTCCTATTCAGGGCTAAGCTCCAAATGGATTCAATAAGTGTTCTGATAATAAACTCACGAACATAGATCTCAATTATAACCACATTTATTAATTATATTGTATGTATTGTATTAGATTGTATTACATAAAAACGGAAGAGGGGAAATGCACTACTTCAAAATTAAAAATTACATAAATTACGTATGTTTCTGTGTTTTCAAATATTTAATTTCAAACAAGTCATGTTTCAATAAAGAACTAATTTTGAATAGAAGCATTTATTTATGAATCACTAATTGTTAAAAATATTTTCATATAAACGCATTAAGCTAACTGTTTGGTAACAATAGTTTCGGAGGACCAATAATTATTATAATTATATAAACTAATGGATTGTACTTACGTGCACCATGGAATACGCACTTATCACACTCGCGTATTAAATAAGCGATTTCTGGCCAGAAAACTTGTTCGTACTCCACGCACTGATAACAATAAGTTTAAACATTAATAAAATAGTTACATTTACGGGTGCTAGTACCTAAGGTACGGAGATTGAAAGTATAATAATATATTAGAACGTAGTGGATCGATCTACACTCCCGAAAGGTCTAACCTGCTCTGCCGGTCCAAACGGCAGAAACCTTATCGCGGGTGAGCTTGTCTGACTTTGGCGGCGAGTTTAAAATAAAGGAAATGAGTCTATATTAAGTTTAAATACGGAACATACCGGGGGCCTTGAATCCTTCTAGGATTCAAAGAGAACTAACACAAATATAATATGTTGAGAGTTTATCAAAAAAAAATAAAAAAAGTTCATAAAAGAAAATAAAAATATCCTTTTTTACAAAAAATTGAGCACCCTATGGCGCAAGTTCATTATGAGCGTAGAGGTAGAGGGAAAACCTTGTGAGCAGGTCTGGTCAAGGTTCCCTGCTTTGTCTTCAAATGAACCACTTTTACTACACCATCCTTTCCTGGAGAAACACTACTTATCCTAGCCAGAGGCCATGCGAGAGGTGGTGCAGGTTGCTGAACTAACACGAGGTCGCCGACGCGTAGGTTGAGAGTTGGCACGTTCCACTTCCCCCGTTGCTGAAGAGTATGGATATATTCTAGATGCCATCTCTTCCAAATACGCTGGTGAAAGGCCTTGATTAGCTGCCAGTGCTTGAGTCGGTTGGCAGGAACGTTGAAAAGATCCTCTTCTGGAACTGAAACCAATGAAGATCCTATTAAGAAGTGACCCGGGGTGAGTGCATTGAGGTCTGAGGCGTCGTTTGACAGAGGTGTGAGAGGTCTTGAATTCAAAATAGCCTCTACTTGAGTTGTGAGAATGGAAAATTCACATAGAGTTAAAATATGTTCACCGATGACACGTCGGAGGTGATGTTTTGCACTCTTAATTGCTGCTTCCCAAAGACCACCTTGATGAGGAGCTGCAGGCGGGTTGAAATGAAAGTTGATATTGTGTTGTGATGAGAATTCAGCAAGAGGGGTTCGGCCTGAAGAGATGATGAGATTTTGTAAAGCATTATTCGCTCCAACGAAATTCGTTCCACAGTCAGAATAAATATTTGTGCAAAGACCGCGTCTAGACACAAATCGGGTGAGAGCGGCAATAAACCCATCTGTCGACAGGTCCGATACTACTTCAATGTGTACCGCCTTTGTCACAAGGCAAACAAAGATACAAATATATGCTTTGGTCAAGCGAATCGAGCGCAAATTGTGCATTTTGATGTTAAAAGGACCTGCGTAGTCAATTCCGGTGTTGAGAAACGGACGAGAAGGAGTTAATCTTGCTTTTGGTAAATCACCCATGAGCGGAGATTTATTGTGAGGCTTGTGTCGAAAACATACAACACATTGAAAAATGCGAGAGCGTATTATACTTCGAGCCGAGAGTATCCACACATCCTGTGCAAGAAGTGATTGAGTCAATTGAGCGCCCGAGTGTAAGTATTTTCGATGATAAAAATCAATAAGAAGGTTGACGACATGATGTCGTTTGGGCAAAATCACAGGATGTTGCACATCCGTAGGAAGTTTTAAAGCGTTGAGACTTCCTCCCTGAGAAAAGGAGAGAGTCGGCGGAGTTGTGACGATGCAGGTGTAGTTGGATCCTTCTTCATGGCAACGATGTAGTCTCTGAACGCTGATTCTTGAACCATCTTGAAAATTGCCAGTCTTGACGCCCTCATTTCCAGAGTGTTGAGAAGACCATCGAGCTTTCTTGAATGACGAGCGTTATGAGTAAATCGCAAAATATAAGCCATCACACGCTGGAGTCGGCTAAAGTGAGAAAACTGAGTGAGGAGCTCCCATTCATGAGGAGCAGTTGATATGAGAGATATAGGTGAAATGGGTTTCTCTTCTCCTGTGTCAGTAAGTTTTGCAGGCATAAAATGAGATACCGGCCAGTTATCATTAGATTTTTGTAGCCAAAAGGGGCCGTACCACCATAATGAGTGCTGTGGTAAATCTTTAGGAAGTAACCCACGCGTCGCGCAATCAGCAGGATTATCTTCACTCGCTACGTGTCTCCAGTAATGAGAAGGCACTAATTCTTGTATCTGGGCTACCCGGTTGGCAACAAACGTCTTCAATCGATGAAGAGGTGTTTGTAACCATGTCAGTGTTACTGTCGAATCATACCATAGAAATACAGAAGAAACTTCCACCCTTTTTTCAAAAAGAGAGATAAAATATCCCACTAGTTGGGCGAGTAAATGAGCTGCACTTAGCTCTAATCGAGGTACCGTGAGCCTTTTCAGAGGGGCTACCCGAGTCTTCGATATTACTTGCCGAATTAACACAGAGTCGTCGCTATGTTGGCATCTCAAGTAAACGACGGCGGCATAACCGTTCTCAGAAGCATCTGAGAAACCGTGTAACTCAAAGTTTCTCGAGTGTGTTATTCGTAATGCACGAGGAATTACAATTTCTCGTAGAGTATTAGCCGAGTCTGTAAAGGTTTGCCATAATTTCAATTGTTCAGATGGAAGTGGTTCATCCCAGTTCAATCCTTTGATCCAGAGTAGTTGCATAAAACGTTTGGCCCACATAACAATGGGTGAGAGAAATCCACAAGGGTCGTAAATCTGGGCAATGATACCGAGAATTTGACGTTTAGTCCTGGAATTGTGAGGAAAATTCAAATTATAGGTAAACGTATCGGTAGAGGGTGACCAGTGAAGACCTAATATAGTGAAATATGGTTGTTTACTGCCTTGAAGGAATACAGGGGTCTCTAAATGAGCATCAGGAAGATCTTGCTGCAGTTGACTGGAGTTAGATGTCCATTTGCGTAGTTCAAAGCCTCCTCGAGCCAGGAGCGAGATGAGTTGCTTACGGAGGCTCAAAGCCTTTTCTTCAGAGTCAGCTCCAGAGATGATGTCATCTACGAACGTCTGCGTGCGTAGAATATTTGCAGCTTCAGGATAGGAGTCACCTTCGTCTGCAGCGAGCTGATGTAAGGTTCTAATGGCAAGATGCGGTGAACAATTCACTCCGTAAGTCACTGTCGTGAGCTTGTAGATTAAAGAGGGCTGATCTGGACTTTCACACCATAAGATCATCTGATAGCACTGGTCATCAGGGTGCATTTTTACCTGTCTATACATTTGACGAATGTCACAAGAAAAAACGTTATGAATCCGAAAATTTAGTAATAAATCACAAATATTCGTTTGCATCTTTTTGCCTGTTAATACAATATTATTAAGAGAAATACCATTAGAGGTTTCAGAGCTAGCATCAAATACAGTACGTAAACGAGTTGTGCTGCTAGACTCCTTTAAAACACCATGGTGAGGAAGGAGGTAATGAGGTACAGTTAGATTAGTATTATGAGCGTATATCATGTGACCAGAGGCTAAGTAGCCAGCCATAAAATCAGTATATAGGGATTTAAATTGAGGTTGAGCACTAAATTTCTTCTCTAGAGAGTGCAGTCTTTTTTCTGCATTTAAACGAGATTGACCCAGAGGAGGATGTTCAGTCTTGAATGGTAGTCGGACGCAATATCGGCCAGATTGGTCCCGAGTATGAGTGGCGAGAAAGTGATCTTCACATAATGTATCTTCTTGAGAAAGCTTAGACACAGCAGGTGGTTCTTCCTGTTGCCAAAACCTTTGTAGTGAGTTGTGAAGGTCAATGTCGTTGACAACTAGAAGTGTAGTTGATAATTGAGAGCTGGAGTTACTATGAAGTTCACTGCCAGTTAGACATGGTGCGTTACCCATTACTAAAAAGCCAAAGTGTGTGCCTATTAGCCTGGGTAAACCAGGTCCGAGGTTATAAGATTCTTGAGTAAGTATGAGTGGAAATAAAGCACCACCAAGAAGAACGTCTATGCCTCCTGGCAAGTGAAATGTAGGGTCTGCCAAAACATAAGGATGAACCTTGGAAAGAACTTCAGAGTCTACTTGTGTGCTTGGTAGGTTAACACATATTTTTTCCAATATTAAAAATCTTTCATTAATTGAAATAACCTTGCCCCCAAGAGTTTCAACAGCCACTGAGGTGAGACCTTTTGAGCGTAAGGGTACCTGAGACAATCCTACCACACTATGAGTGGTCTTAGTACGAGGAGCACACAATAATTGAGCAGCACGCTCGGTGAGAAAACAAGATTGACTGCCAGAGTCAACAAGAGCACGAAATACATGAGTAATACCGTTAAACGAGGTAAGCTTAACAAGTAGAGTGCCTAAGAGAACAGTATTAGAGATTTGAGACGTATTCTGCTTTTCTTGACAGGTCATAGTGATTGGAGAAGGGGTTATTTCCTGTTGAAGTGTCGGAGAGTCTTGACACGAAGTTTGAGGTGTGGTCCGTTGCATCGTAGAGTGATTTTCAAAATGTAATAATGTATGATGATTTTTGTGGCATTTGTAGCAACTAAACTTTGACCTACAGTCCTTAAGATGGTGAGTACCTAAGCATGAGGTACAACGCCCCTTTTCCTTTACAATTTTGAGACGGGATTTGGCGTCCTGACTCTTGAAGTCCGGACACGAATATAACTTATGATCAATTTTATTACATATAAAGCATGGATGAGGTTTAACTTTAATGGAGGCGCCTTCTCCATAATTGTAGGACATCATTGATACTTTTTGTTTAAAGTATTTATTTTGGGAACCAGAGGGGGTGCGTGATCCAGACGAGGAGGGTTTCGAGGTGAAAGGAGAATGAAGATTGGCATCTTCAACTTCATTACATTCTTTATTTAAAAACTTAATAATTTCCGCTGCATCAGGTATTGTAGTGGAGTCAACTCTCTCTTGAGTAATACTTGATGAACGGAAGTTTTCAAAACGGTTCCTAAGTTCACTATCCATTTTCCGTAAAAGCATAGCAGATAACAAAGGATTTTTACTAGTGATAACGATGTCAAGACCTTTAAGAGCTTGTATATTTTCTGAGTATAAATTTACAAAATTTCTCATTTGTTTAGGAGTGTTGTTTACAGAGGGCAAATCTAAAATTTGATTAAGGTGTAAAGTAACTAACCGCCTCGGCGAGTGATATCTTTCTTTTAATAAGTCATAGGCCACTTTATAGTTAGCGTCAGAAATAGGGAGAGATTTAATTAAATTTAGCGGTTCTCCTGAGATAACGCTCAATAAATATTGAAGCTTAGAAACTGCTGGTAACGATGCATTTTCATGAATGCTAGCGTTAAATATATTAATGAATGACATCCATTCGAGCAATTCACCATCGAAATGCTTGAGTTCAAGCTTAGGCAGTCGTATACGTAACTGAGGAGTAACTATTTCACATTTAGGCCTTGTTGATGACATCTTACTTTCTATCGAATATACGGTAGAATTAACATAATCAAGTAACTCATTGATGCTGTTAAGAGGAGCGTAGTTGGGTTGAAAATTCGGGTTAGCCTGTATTTCTAGTTCATGATAAATGTCTAAAATATCAGAAAATTCTTCACGAAGCCTATTTATAGATTTAGCGCGCACCAACAATTTTTGCAGGATTGACTTATCAGATGTATTTTTTGTTAGATCAAAAATCTCTTGAATTTGACTAAATATATTGTCTTTCTTTGATTTAATAACTGCCAAAGATTTTGCCATGATTAAATGATAGTCTTATAGTAGAAGATGAGATAACTGCTTTAATTTTTAAATTACATAATGGTTTAAAGAGGTTAGGCCTATGAGCGTATATGTTTAACGGAGAGATAAATAAGCTTAAGTAAACAACAAATCGAAGTAGGCTCAATGAGATAACTGAAATCACTTTTCATAACTTTTACAATTAATTTAAACCAACACAATGCACGCCAAAGCCAAACAAAGATAAGAGAGGATCAGCTGTTTCATATACTGCCACATGAAACTAGTTTTCCAGTGTTTGCATGCTCATACAAAGTTTGAAAAAACTTGTAGAAATTGCAGAATGAACACATATAATGAAATGTATTTTATTTTATTTTTATATATAGGTCTTAAGGCTCAAGATCCGGCCCGGCTGGACCAAATTTGTTTGGTAACAATAGTTTCGGAGGACCAATAATTATTATAATTATATAAACTAATGAATTGTACTTACGTGCACCATGGAATACGCACTTATCACACTCGCGTATTAAATAAGCGATTTCTGGCCAGAAAACTTGTTCGTACTCCACGCACTGATAACAATAAGTTTAAACATTAATAAAATAGTTACAATTACGGGTGCTAGTACCTAAGGTACGGAGATTGAAAGTATAATAATATATTAGAACGTAGTGGATCGATCTACACTCCCGAAAGGTCTAACCTGCTCTGCCGGTCCAAACGGCAGAAACCTTATCGCGGGTGAGCTTGTCTGACTTTGGCGGCGAGTTTAAAATAAAGGAAATGAGTCTATATTAAGTTTAAATACGGAACACTAACATTAGATGCACCTCAACAAGAGACGAAGCCCGCTATGAAACCATAACCAAATATTTGTTCACCTGACAACAAAACCAGAAAGAAGGTAGATACGGGTGCCTAATAATTTCAGACCGTGAAAATCTAAAAAGATAGGCCAATTCAATTCATTCTCATTTGAAGTATTTTTTTAAAAATCACAATGATTTTATTGTTAGGCTGTGATCTTTACAATTAATTTAAATGTTATTTTTCTCTGCAATTCTATACAATTCATAATAATTTTACTTTAGTATTTTCTGCTTACTGTTGATTGCTTCGTGAGGAACAACAAAAATTTACTCTTTTCATAAATACAGTTAACTGTTTATTAAATGTTTCATTTCACAAGATACGCCTTCCAAATTTAATATTAAATATAATGCTAGAGTTAAATTTAATTTAATGTAGAGTTTTGTGAGAAAGTATGGTTAGACATTCGCTCAACTTGAATTAGTCAGCGGAGCTGCTGAGGTGGTTAAATTATTGAAAGTATGCGAAAATGAATTCCTAAATAAAATGTATCTGCGACGGATAAAGGAAGTAGCATTAATTCTCCCTATATTTTGTATTTTATAATATATTTGTGAATACAGTGAAAGAAATGTCTTTTTTAAACTATAAGCCTACACTCATTCGGCGTCTCTCGGTTCTTCATATGGTCTCCCAATCCCATCTCTTTTCTATACTATCTCTATTTTATATTATTATCTAGTTATTTTATAGAAAGGGGTCTTCCTATTTTGTGACGTAGACCACGCTATCACGATCAATTTTTTTAAATTAGATTTGAGCTTTGATGAATTCTAAACGTTGTTTTTTACTATCACCTTACTCTTTCCATTTGCCATCTCATGTTTAAAATCCCGTCCCGAGTACTATGTTAACTAATTTTCGTATGTAGACTATGTATTTCCGGTCCAGCCTGGCTCTTAATCAGAGTATTAAACATTTGCACCACTATAAAGTCAGTAGTAGCACACAAACTCATAGTTTGAGTTTACTATATATTTTGGCAGAATAGTCGGGCATTAGAATTTCAGCTCGGTTAAATAGCCTCGTGGGCCAGTGTTAAATTCCCCCCCCCCCCAACACTCTTTGCAAATCTGTTTCCACAATAATGTCTCTTCTTACAGAATGTGCTCTAACGAGGGAATAATATTGTACAGAAAGTATACCTTCTGTATAGGTGTTGTGGTTTCATTATATAATGCGACGCAGTATAGAAAAGTATACAATAATGTAGTTTTAATAAAAAAGATTTATTCGTCTTTATTCGGTCACGGATTTTTGAAAACCATAACAATTGGTGTTTTAATTGAAACAAATGGATTAGTTTCCTTAGAAACAAATGTATTTTAATTCAGGCTGAAATTGAAAAGAACTGCAAGCGATTTCTGCTAATAAATTTCCATATACAATTGTTATTTTCAATGGTAGTTATAATTATATTTTGACGTTTGCAGCAAGATATTTTTATGGAATATGAACCAATTATAAGCAATTATAAAATCATATTACTTAGGCTATTTACGTTTACGGAATTATAATAATCTTATTGGTTCAATTAATAAGTGAGTAAACGTACGTAGAAAATTCTAGAAATTATACTATAGGCTATAATATATTGTCTTATTTAAACAAAGTTCCATAATTTTATATAATGCATAAATACAGTTTTAATAAATAACTTACCATTACAGAAACTCCTGCGACTAACACAGAGGAAGTATATTAAACCTTGGAAGAACACTTTGTTGAATTTAACATCTGACGACCGCATAAGAACTATCCAGAGGCAACGTCTAGGATGAAACATCTTGTTGGATTTAATTTTTCTTTGTAGTTTTTTATTTGTATATTATTATTGCGTTTGTAAGATTATTTTTCCTATTCTTATATATTATCTATTTTGTAACAAATATTACTATATACTTTAGATTTAATGTAATTGATATGTATTAGTTTATTTATTATGTACTGTTTTGTGTATTTGTATTTGTTTTTATAAATAAAGTGGTAGAACTAAGTTTTATTTCTATGAAATAATTATTCAAAAAGGTTAAATTTGACGTCACTGTGATACTGAATGAACGCTATCGTCAGCGATCGATTTGTAAAGGGGCAACCCACAAGGTGCATTTTTACAGAGAAATGTAGTTTAACACCGACTGAAAACTGGGAATGAGGTAGGGTTTCTGATTATACCAGTTTCTTGTATATTTATGAATGCATTGTAAATCATGTCTGATTGTTTATTCAATTTAAATATATCATTCTATCTCTCCCATCTCTGTCTTTTTTAAAGTCTCGCATTCCACTATTAGATTTCTTTTTTTTTTTTTTGTAGAAACGAATCTTTGAATTGCAGTCTATCTACCCAATTACCAAGAGGTCCGCCCACTTTCGTTACTCATTATTCTATGTAATCTTTTCTTACTGTTCTTCTGGCAATATAACCTAATCATTTAATACAGCACAAGTTATTATATTAGATGACTATATTTATCTCTAAATACTTGTAAATATTTACAAGTGTTTAGTGAAAACTAGTAGGTCACGTGAATATGGAATCAACAAATATATATTTATCTATAATACAGCTAAACGACCTCCACGTTTGATTTCTGTTATCTTCTTGGAATTATATGGTGTTGTTTTCATAGTTACATTCAGCGATTGGGTAAGAGCATGTTAGCAAGATCATATTAATTGTAGCTTATATAAGAGAAATAATAAAGTTATGTAATAGCATATAACGATTTAGAGGGACTGGAAGTTAATATAGGAGATGGCCTTGGTCATCCATGTGACATAAAACATAAATGTTATGATGTACTCAAGAAGGGCTCGATTTAAATTATTACATTTGAATTCTGAGATGTTAGAGCTTTACTTGAGTACCTGGTGTTCAATTCATTGTGTAACATTAAAAGCCTAATGTACAATGCCTCATGAATTAACCAATCATTTAGCTTAGAAATGTATTACTGAGAAAGATCCGATTTGATAAAGTTTTATTTTAACTTGCGAAAGCATAAGAATAATATCAGTCAATATATAAGTACATAATATATATTTTTATAAATATACCAATAAAATAAACACAACATATAATGCACTCCGCATATTTGGAGTTTGTAACTGGTAATTTAGCCTAAGCTGGATTGTGAACAACGTTCTCTAGGTTAGGCTAGGTACAATTAGCCGTATGGCTCACTTGTCCTAGCAAACACAAGCAACAGTGCAGCCGCCCTACACAGTTTATTATTGTTGGTGTATGCAAGGGCTGTCTTGAAAGTAAGCCAGGATTACACTTAATTAACTTTTGTCAACATTTTGTGCTAAATTGTTTTACCTTACCTTTCTATAATCACATCTTCAGGTTTCTAAATAATTAACAATCATATAAATTTAACATCACTTACATTTATTCCTCTGACATCCAATTGCAAAAAATTAATCCAAATTACATTAATACGATGCAGTGACTAAGATTGATTGCTTAACTAATACTACAATTACTAAAAATGTGGACTATTGAAGCTTTAGGTTCTTAATACAATAAAATTGAATAATTACAGTGTTAAATTGCTCTTTCTCTTGGGACGTTATTACGGGATCTTCTAAAAATTAAAAAGTGGCAAAAAACTGAAATAATTTTTATAAATATAATGAAATTAAATTTGATCTGAGTTTACTTTTTCGTACTTTTAAATTTGATCGCATAAATAACTAACCATTCTCTTAACTCTTTTAAAAGAATTTACACCTTTTTAAACATTGCTTAAATCTTCTTCCCCTCCTAATACCTCTGCACTCTTCTTTAGTTCCTCCAAAGCCTGCTATTTTACCCGATGATTTTAGATTTCTAGAAGCAGCATTATATTCCCCCTTTCGTATATCAGTTAAATCGGTGATTCCCACACAGCTTTTACAAATTGCCTACCTAACAATACAGTGTATTTTTCCAGGTTATTTCGTTCAATTAGAATTCTTTTTTTAATAGGATTCCCACAGCACAGGTATATGGCTACTCTCATAATAGAACAATGGTTAAGCCCTCTTAGATGGTACTTTAGTAAACTATTTTTATACCTCCTTTCTTAATATTTCTACAGTGTATTATTATTTTTGATACTAGCTAAAATTATTCTATATGCCTCATACGTTTATGTTATTATATATATATATATATATATATATATATATATATTCTCAATACATTTTTTTGTTTTTGGCCTATATCATAAATAACATTTTAAAATTTGTAAATACATAGAATTTAAAGTTGAAAAATCGATTAAGTTGACCCTTAACTAACCTCCACGTATCAGAATTTCAAATTTGAAAACCTTCCTGTCATAAAATATAATTAAAAAATAAAGCATCTAAATATGTTTTTATACAGAAATGTTTAGTATATAAAGTAACTGGATATTATATATAATCTAATTTTTACTTTTATCTGTTGTCTGTAGAGCTATAAGAACTATACATAAATTATATGTAGAATAAAAACCAAGTGTCCTATCTAAAAAAAATTTTGAAGGAATTCTTCAGGAAAAACAGGGTAAACACTTATTTTAGTTGTTACGGTATAGTTTAAAATATAGAATCTATGTTTCCAAGCGAATGTAGCCCGAAACGCTTAGGTTAGTCACGGAACATAAAATTTTCAAGATTTTTCCTACAATTAAATCTGATAATTAAGTGTATTATACATGAAATTAAAATTGTATTAGATTTTCACTTTTTTAGGCTTTTTTATTTACTAAATATTGCAGTACCAGAAGTTCGACTAGTAGTATGTGATGAGGGACTGATATTTTTGGATGAGAGATATAGGGAAAACCTATGTTAGTTGGCATGTAAATACAGCTAGAGTTGGTGACTTGATATATCCATGGGACTGACTCCAAAATAAAAACAATGAATATTTGCTACCTACCAGATGTGGTGTATGCTCTGGTTAGGCTTAAATGTCACTGTTGGTAGAGCGTTTATGAATAATATTAACTCAAAAGTATTATATATTACAACTAATACCCACACTCCTTTCTTCATTCGTTCCAGAGGACCTTTCTAGATTTGAGCACTTATTTATCCATTTCGATCAATAGATAAAGTCAAACATTAGCGTTATATATTACTTACTTACTAGTCGACGCCCACCTTTGGCAGGTTAGTTTTTGCCGGCACGCTGACCAGCATAAGCGGGCGATCTCCCTGAGGTTGTCTTCTGCTTCGTCAACAGGGTTGGCTGCTAGGGCCGGACACTGGAGTAGGCGGGCTGCGTCCATCTTGGGATGTTGGCACAGCATACATTCCGAGGCTGCGCTTAACCTGGTGCGGTGTAGATGGTATGCCAAGTAGTCTTGGTCAGTGGTGGTTCTGAACCCAGCTACTGCTACACCTAGGCAGGTTTCGATCTATGGGAAAGTCTTTAGCCTAGCCTAATACTTCCCTATGCTGGCTTGCCTGTTGCGTATCCTGGTTCAGTTGTTTACCGCTTGGTTAATTGCAGTTTTGCAGAAGAGTAGGATTCATTGTCACCTTGGAATTTGCGTTTGAGTGGATTATATTTGCTTAATGAAATTAAAACAGACATTTCTTTACTTTCTAAGACCTATCGCACAAGCTAACACGTGAATAATATTGTATCACTAAATCATGACGTGAAGAACATATAGCTATAATGAACTTTGTGACGTTTTGAAAAAAAATATCAATCGGCAACTTTATTTACGAAAACAGATACAAAAATATAATACAATAACATTATAGGATATTTCATTAGTTACAACAAGCACATAGATATTACACTAATATATAACTATATTACAAAATAATAATCCAATAATATAATAATATTCTAATAAATAATAAATATTCTAAATAAATACAAGGTAAATTAACAAATGATGAAAAAACCTGATTGTATGTCGTTATTTCTTTAAGGATGTCCGGTAATACGAGTTCCGGTAACACCAAGATAATTGTTGTTTTATAACCAAGTAAATAGATTTAACTAGTTTCTTCTTCCCATATTTATATTATGTTTCTCGTGTTAGTTGCAGGGGTTTGTTGAAACATATTCTCTGATGGTTAGTAACTCATATATGTATGTTCATTTTATAACTTGAGCTAATTTCTACTCTGATACAGTTAAGATTAGGTCAGTGAATCAAATATGTTATTCGAGGTAAACTAGTGGAATAAAGTTTCTCCGAAATGTGTTTTTGTGGTCAATATATTCTAACTGTGATTTAATGTGATTGTAAATATAAATAAATATGGCTGAACGTTAGTAGGGTCGTATTTTAATCATTTCTATTACGGCCTGAACGAATTTAAATTTCGTTTCTAAGGAAACTATTAATGATTACATTAATTATTGAAAGCTTATTTTGTAGGTTTTTAGATACATGATTTTTTTACACACACACACACACACACACATACATACACTCACTCCAACGGTCAACCTATCCTCAATCCTTAAAAGATTTTACCAGTACTGTCAAATCTTCATCTTCCACGACTGTGTTAATGACCTTTTTACCAGCCAAAACAACCTAGCTAACTGCGAAAATATGATTCTATTCAACCTACCCTAATAAATCAATCTGTTTTATGTGGAATAGCACCTCCCAGTGGAATTCGTTTCTTAACGTCCTTTAAAACCAACTAATATATTTTTCTGGCTCCTCTTATTTACCTATATAGTTGAATCCTTTCGCCGTATTTACAACCATAAGGAAAGAGTTAGTGGATTACTTAACCATTAATAAATTACAACTATTTGGGAATAGTCTCTAAATATAATTTTATTAACTTTAATAATAACTCAGGAACAGTGTTATTGAGTTAAAACAGTTTATTTACTTAAAACTGAACAATTTTCCAGTTTTATTTTTCTATTTGTGTATTATAAAATGATATATATTAATGATAATAAAAACTTTTAAATTTGAATAACTCGGACATTTATGAAAACTTTTCTCTAATATTAAAAAAGGGTTTTACTCACTAACATTAAACTTTGAGAACCAAAATTTGTGTGTTTATTCAAACCTTTTTCTTAAATTAATCTTACTGCATATGATACTAATCAGCCTTGAAAGTACCTCTACACTATATTAATATTAGATACCATATTTCTGATGTAGATATGTCTACTAGAACTTAACCTATCAAATAGGTTAAATTTAGCAAAGTATACTTCCCAATATGAAATATTTTACTACATATGCCAAATTGTTTTAAAAACTAATAATATCTATTAAAAATATTCGAGATATCAATTTTTTATATCTGTTTATATATATTTTTATACATATTTATATCCGTAGCAATACTTTTTAATTAGTTAGGATGACCGATTGTATGAACTATTATAATTTTTCCAAGAAAATATTTAACTTCTACTAACTTGTAAAAGAAATCGTTGAGTTTTAAAAACTACTGAACTTTAATATCTAAATTTAAATATTTACTGATTAGACTATATTTATTTTTTTAACGTGGAGTCATTGATTATCATTAAAGTATTTTTCCTACTCAATCAAAGTTAAAAAATAATAAAAAATGGTAGTTAATATTTAATAAATGCAAACAAGTATTAACATTCCACCTAAATGAAGTACTTTACTTCTGTAGGTCAGTCCCACTGACTAATTATTGTTATTCGCTTAGGTATGTTGTCTACGACATTTGGCGGAAGCGTTATGTGGTTAGTAATTTCACGACTAATCCTTTAGCTTACCCGTCGCGCTCTGTAAGAAGAAAGGGATCTCAAGTTAACGAAAAAAATAGTTTAAATTATGTCACTTCTATTAAAGATAGATATATATGTAAGTTAAGAAAAATATTTGAAGGATAATACTAATCCAGTATCGGCTTCGACCCCAATTTATTCAGCAGGAAATAAAGTCTATTTTGTGCGCAAATCTCTTGGATCACAAATGTATGTTTTAATGATATTAATTTTTTTTCAATATTATTTTACGAGTATATTAGTTACCAATTTCTTAAAATTGATGCCATATTGGCCTATAAATTATTTTAATGGTTTATATTTTACAAAAATCTTACTCAAGGATCATGCTACTTTTTCAAAAATGTAAAGTTCGATAATTCCCCAGTCACCTTTATTACAAATTTTATCAAATACCTTATGCTCTTAAATATGTTTTGTCACGAAGAATTTTACTCAGCGTTTCAAAATTGCGTCAGGATTTTTATCACAAATAATAATATTTCTTTATAGAAACCATTCTCCTACATTTACCACAGATACCTCTGAGACTGTGCTTCGAATTGATCTGTACGCATGTTGACATATTTCCAGCTGCATTCATTATAATTTCGAACTTTTTGCATTTAGACACTGTATTTTCATCATGATATTTTTCTAATATATGACGGTAAGTTTGATTTTATTATAAAACAACGCAAATCATATATTTATTACTTTTAAGATAATAAAATACCAGTATATTTTACGATATTGAATTATTTTTCAGTACAAGAGCAGCCTACTTTTATGTAATTATGCGACTCCTTGTTAATGTCGATGTAAGGTTGGCTGTATAAGTACAAACGGTATTTCTATAGGTATTTCTGATATTTTTACCGTGAAGTGTTTTTTCTCGAAATTTTCTGTTTTATAAGTTAAAATAATTTTATTTTAAATTCTTTCTTAGTTCGACACTTTGTTGCGAGATGGGTGGATACTCAAAATAAGTAGTTCCTAGATATAATTCTTAGTTTCAATTGTACGTTGACGAGTCTCTCGTTTAGGTAATCACGGCATTCTTTACCCTCAAAATGTTGAATATGGAGTTATTTGTTGATTTGTAACTACGAGCTCATAGTTAGGCCTATACTATATGACATACGCTATGAGAATTCTTTATAAAAGGTGAAATTTCTAATTGGATAATTCACTTCTCGAAATCGTTCCGTAGTGATCACCCATTAAGGTAAGACGAACTTTGACGTTACCTCGATATTTTGGGGAAAATATCTGAAGAAAGATGTAGGTCATCATGTAAAAATCTCTTGGCGTCCAATGTTTTCACTTGCAGGAAAGGAATAAACACTCTCAACACAAGTAATACTGTATTTTGTTTTGGGCTGGGATCTAGTTATGTTATCTAGATACTTAGTACAGGCAACGAGGTACCTCAATGTCGAGACATGTCGTCTTGATGACCTCAAAACGTGAAGACCCGACACATGTTAGATTTGCAAGGGACCTTCTGTGTTATGTCCTTTCACTCATCAAGCACCGTAATACCACTAGTTTTAAAAAAACTTTTTAGTCTTTATTTCCTTCTTACCTCTTTCCTATGCAGAACCAGAATGCTTAGTCAGCAATGTCTAATATCTGATAGAAACCTTTGTATTGACTTCGAATGTAAGCCCTCTAGATCCCACGTTAGGTTCGAATTTATCATTATTCAACCTCAAACACTTCAAAACGTCTTGCTAAATTGACTCCGATCTTTCCTTTTACAAATTATATATATATATATATATGTGTGTGTGTGTGTGTGTGTGTGTGTGTGTGTGTGTGTGTGTGTGTGTGTGTGTGTGTGTGTGTGTGTGTGTGTGTGTGTGTGTGTGTGTGTGTGTGTGTGTGTGTGTGTGTGTGTGTGTGTGTGTGTGTGTGTGTGTGTGTGTGTGTGTGTGTGTGTGTGTGTGTGTGTGTGTGTGTGTGTGTGTGTGTGTGTGTGTGTAGGCCATACGATGTATCGTTTTTATTTAGTTTTGAATAGTTGTCACAACTGTAAATCTGGATTTTTCCCAAACAAGTTGAAGCATTTCAGTCTGCAATGAATGTTTCATTATTTTCCATTTTTAATAGTCATTTAAATATGGGTGACCAAATTTTATATTTTTATAAAATCTTTTTCAAACTTTACCAGTCCAGTTTAAATTTGATAATTCAAACAGTCGAAAACAGTCTGTTTTTTTGTGTAAATAGAACACATGTTTTAAAAAACCGTTGTTTCAAGTGATATGTAATTTATTCAAACAATTGAAGAGTTCGATACACGATAATTGAATTGGACGCTGAATTCCATTGTTCTCATCTATCGATTAAATTGAACATCATGTTTCTGTAATTGGAAAACTGTTATTACCCAACACTTGTAACGGGCTATAAATGTGCATTCCCTGTCACTGTGAATTCATTCGTCTTACGCTGATTTCAATGTCTATGCGAGTGTGTGAGAGAGAGATCATAAGTGCTATGCGTGTGTGCTGATTGTGTTTCTGTTTTTTTTTTTTATGTTCAGGCTATAGATTCATTTCGTGCTGTATAATATCTTTTAATTTTTGCCCTTCGGCATTATACAACCAGAGGAGCAAGGAAATGTTTAGCGTCTACGATTAGAGTTGCTTCTTGTAGGGATGCCTTGGATACTCTACGAAATTTATTTCGGTGGAAGTGTCTAGAGAGGTATGTACGATTGGGAGTGAAATGTGGCATCCACGTAGTGGATAATGTATTACTATGATATGTGATGATGACGTTTGGTAGGCTAAAGATCACGTCAGGTTGCTTCCCACTTCAGGTTTACCCTAATAGCATAATGACGACCATGAGTGCTGCAACTGTGGGTACATTGGAAAAGTGGAATCTTAAATATTAAGTATTATATTAAACTGAAATCGTGTCTCAGATACGAAAACTTGAAAGTCATTTCCGAAGTAGCTAGCGTGAAGTTTCAAACACGTATATATCCCAGAATGTGTTATAGCTCGAAGTGGAACCATAACTGACAGAGTGAACAGGCACCTAAGAGTTTCGTTGCTACACAGTAACTGACATTTACTCATGAAAATTATTTCGAAACTAAAATATTTCAAGTGAATAGATATTCAATATTTAAATAACGAAAATATTACCTAAAATCTTTATAACTTTCACATTAAATTTAAAATCAAAACTAATTACAAATGTTTCATTGAACTGAAATCGTGTTTCCGATATTAGTGGAACTCAAATAGTTGGCGTGTATAAAGCCTCTAGCAACCTATATCCACTTTCATATGGCCTCTAGCAACCTATATCCATTTTCATAAGCCCTCTATAGAAACCGATATCTACCTTCATAAGGCCTTTAGCAACCTATATTCACCTTCAAAAGGCCTTATGCAAAGTATATCCACCTTCATATGGCCTCTGGCAAAATATATCCACCCCTTATAAGGCATCTAGTAACCTTTATCCATTTTCGAAAGGCCTTTAGCAACCTATATCCACATTCATAAGGCCTCTGGCAACCTATATCCATCTTCAAAAGGCCTCTAGTAACACCTAGATCCGCCTTCACAATGTTTCTAGCAACCTATGACCACTTTCATAATGCCTCTAGCAACCTATATCCACCTTCATACATTCTGTAGCAACCTATATCCCCCTTCATAAGAACTCTTACAACCTATATCCGCCATCATACCGCCTTTAGCAACCTATATCCACCTTCATAACGCCTCTAGGAACCTATAGCCACCTTCAAAACGCCTATTGCAACATATATCCACCTGCATAAGGCCTTCTGCAACCTATATCCATCTTCATGTGGCCTCTAGCAGCCTATATTCACCTTTGCAACGCCTCTAGCAACATATAACCACCTTCAAAAAACCTCTAGCAACTTATGTCCACCATTCATAGGGTCTCTAGACACCTATACCCAACTTCATAAGGTCTCTAGAACCTATATCCACCTTCATACGGCCTCTATCAACCTATATCCACAATTATAAGACATCTAGCAAAATGTATTCACCTTCACAAGGCATCTAGCAACTTATATCCACCTTCATAAGGTTTCAAACACATAAGGTTCAAACGTAAAATGTCACATAGGAACTATACGTTACGTTTTGTAAACGTGTAGTGTCTTTTTTGTAACAACGTTTGTCAGTTAGCCTTGAGTTAGCCTTGATAGGCTACCACTTCAATTACGCTCCATTCGTATTAAATGTTTAAAGAAAATATTGGAGATCCTTAAATTACCCTAGATTGACCAATCTTGCTACAGAGAAATAAAAGAGGATCACCAGAACACTTCCGATGGAGTGGGGAAAGACATAGGTAACTTGATATACACAATATATCGAATGGTCTTAAATCGATTAAGTTACGCATTAGTTAATCCCTACACACACAAGGATTTGAAAAAACACTATTTAAATAACTCCAGTAATATATTCTGGCTGTATAAGTAGTGCAGGTAAAATGTACGATTTTACTCCTGTCTAGATGGCTTCTTGGAATGCGCTATAGGTTTCAAATGTTTCAAGTTTCTACCTCTCGAACAAGAATGTTCGTTTAATTTCAAGTCTACGTGAACTGAGTTGTTCGAGTGAAAACAAATATTAGGTTCACAGACTTTTTCATGCTCAAGCTCCGGACCATGGTCCTACAGGGAAATCATAGCGAGGATCACAGTTCCCAGAGCATGGTTGGACTGAGATTTCACTACAAACCTTAATCACATGAAGCCACATTATAGGTAATCCATTGGATAAAGAAAACAATGGAACAACGCAGGAACTACTACCCCCTTCCATGGGCACCCCCTCTGAACGTTAGGTTAGGTTATGTTGCCACTTACCATCTTAGAGGCTCATTTTCAAATTTCATCCCAAGGGGCCGAAAACCTAACCTTTGTCTATTTAGATAAGTGGGAATGAAACCTAGGTTTTGCCTAAAAATGGAGCTTTTGCAATAAGAGTATGCGTGTTAACCGTAATTGTTCAACTCAACCTAATACGAAATAAAATTGTTACCACAGGTGTTTGTGTCTAATAGAAGTACCTCAAGAGCACTATAAACTACCATTATTATTTCGCTTAGTATGAATCCAGACTTGTCTTATTCAAGAGGTTGGTTCATGCAGAAAGTATAAAGGACAATCTAACTGTTTTTAATATTAATATCATTAGTTATTATATTGGAAACTACTTTCAATATACCAGAGAAGCAGTTAGGTAAAATAGAGTTGGGATAAGACTGAGTTATTATGTTATCACCATCAGTTGAAACTGGGTATAGGGTAAATTGGGTTTATGAAAACAAATAAATGTATACTACCTGGTTCAGGAAGCTGGTGGAAATTCAAGGGTAGCAAAGGGAAGGTTTTATCCCAGCGATAGACGTCATTATAATCATAGCCATAGCTTACAAAGGCATCTACGCGTTACCTTCTATGGTTTGATAAAGAGTGTAAAAGTGAGTGGAATATAAATAGAATTGCATTAGTTTTTGTCAGGGTAGAGCCAAAATAGAATCGGATAGGGTTGGATATACCGGCACTACGACAATTCTTGAGCTGAAGAAAAAACTATAAACATTAATGCATTTTTTTTTAATTCCAAGGTTCGTTTAACTTTTATTTATATTAAACGTATCATTCGCAAAACGCATTTATGTCTCTAACAGTGAGCTACATCAATATCGATTAATGGAGAGTTTGTGTAATTAGTCTTCCTATTGAATGAAACCTTAGCAAAATGAATTTGAATAATTAAAACAGAAACAAGTCTTTTCATAATCCGCAAACGATGGCAGGTGTCGCGTTAAAAATTAATAAACCTAGTTGAATGCTGCGTCATTATAAATTTTCAATGCTGTGAAATACAATGCCCATAATTGAGAAAATGATAGATTATTTTAACGCTGGTAATGAAAAGGGGTATATTATATTTCCGGAAAGATGTAGACACTGAAAGCGCCAATCCACTTTCATAAAACCTGTCTTCTTTATAATTCGATCAGTCACTCTGACAGAGTGATATGACGAGAGAGATATCACCAATCCCCCGTGATATAGCGTGTCCTAATTGAAAAATATATTTTATTTCTTTTTATATATTTGTAACAGAGGTAAAGTCAAAGAAACAAACAATAATGTCAAATGAAAATACTTAAATAGGTAAGTTATTTCAACACATTTATGTACCTAAAAAACCAAGCCAAATGCATTTTAGTAATTGTAATTAAATACGTAGTGTACCCCAATATCAAGAGCACAGTGGTACAATATACTACAATAAAAATATTGAAAAGAACCCCAATACCACAAAAATAATCAAAAATAACAAATAAAACAAGTTAATTAAAATTAAACCCTAGTAATTTGATAGATCTTAAGTAACTTGTTTTATTTGTTATTTTTGATTATTTTTGTGATATTGGGGTTCTTTTCAATATTTTTATTGAAATAAATAGTGTGTTTAAAATATTTAAGAATCATGAAAATATTTGTCAAATCGAATGTTGAAGTAAAGGTTTGGGAAATTAGAAATATTTTATTTTACATTTTTAGTGTTAAATCCAAGAATTTTATATTATTGCCTTTGTGAACATGTGAAGGATATTTAATAACAGTTAAAAATTAGGTAGGAACATTATACAAATTAATAGAACATATGGAAGGAACATGACACAGTCAGGAAAAAGTGCCCTTGTACGAAGAGGTATAGACAAGGACACAATTATAAATATAAACTGTCACTTACATAAGGGATCAACTGTAGAGGTGTTTGACCGTCCATGGATTGGTTCAGTATCGTTAAATCAATGCAATAATAAACACAAGTCACAGTTATAAGACATTAATTTCATACGCGTTATGATGACTTATGTCGTCACCGTCATTATCAGTGACGCTACTACAAACAAATAACTTAAGCTGTTTAAGTTTATGTTAAATGTTTAAGTTATATGTTTGCAGTTGCATAACTGATGATGATGACATATGTAAATGAAACACGTATAAAATTAAAGTTGTATAATTATTGTTTTAAAAACCTTAACTCATAGTTCAGCTCGAATAATATTTACAATGCAATATACTTTGTAGTTTCAGGCAAACAGTACAAGCAAGCTAGTTTCACCTGACTATACTTCAAACTACTTATTGATCCACCCCTCCTGATTTCGAGTAAAGGTTCGAACATTCAAGGGATGTATACATATATAATGAGACATTGTTTATTTGTGTATCGGTCTTCACTCAGATTAGTAAAAGCAAGATTTATCGATGGTTTTTGGTTAGTTATTTATGCTTCAGACTTGTACTGTGGTCTCGTTTCCAAGTATTGTCTCGGCCTGTGACACTGAAAGCCACTTTCGCTGTTTGTAAATTACTGTAAAATATTCACGTTACCATGGAAATATAATCCAGCTGGAAATGACATCGTTTTTTCCAAACTTGTACCTTCGTTATCTTCTTTGACTTCAAATAACCCCCTCCTAAACACAAAATAGAACTCTCTGTAATAGTAAATTTTTAAATAGCTAAAACTAATATTTAAATATATATATATATATATATATATATATATATATATAATACATAAAATTTATTTATTGTTTACTTCATATTATATTATAATTACCTTACCTGTCCAATAGTCAAACCTTTAGGTTTTTAAATAATTAAACAATCATAAAATTTTGATATCACCCACATTTATTCATCTGACCTCTAATTCTTTCAAATTATATTATAAATACATTAATAGGATGCAGTAATAAAGATTTATTGCAAGCCTAATACTACAATAGCTACAAAGAAGGACTCTTGAGGGTTTAGATTCTTAATACAATAAAGTTTAATAAATACATTGTTATATTGCTCTCGCTCTCTCTCTCTCTCTCTCTCTCTCTCTCTCTCTCTCTCTCTCTCTCTGGACGTTATTAAGGGGGTCTTCTATAAAGTAGAAAGTGGTGAAAAATAACTTGATTCAAATGTATAAAGACAATGAACTTAATTTGTTCTGAATTTACTAAATTATGAAAATCTCTGTTGGCTAAATCTAATATAATAAAGTTTGTACTCCTGGACTTATTGTTTGCGCTCCTGGATTCACTGGTACCTAACGATTATCACCTACCTACTTTTCACTTCATGGTTACATATTAATTAACTTTAGTTCCCTTTTTTTAAAAAATATTTGCCTAATTCATTACTCGTCGCACTTTTAGAATTTCTATACATAAATAACTAATAAATTTCTTTTACATTTCTCTTAACTCTTATAAACAAATTTACCACTTTTAAAACAATTCTTACAACTTGTAAAATACGTCTTCACCTTTCCGAAGCTCCCCAAACTTAGTTCTTATTTTTAGTATTTTAAGAATTAGCATGATATTATCTCCCCTTATGTATTTCAGCCAATCAGATTTAACATTTTAAAATTTCGAACGATTAACGTTCGGCCAACGGTTCCTGTTATTTCTCTGTGATCTCACGCTGCACACTAATTTTTTGACTTTCCACACTGAATTAGGTGCTACTTTCCCATACCATCCTCGGTTTTCCAGAATTACTGGAACCTTAAAAATAATCTTCACTCGTCTTTTGTCAAGATGTTCTAAGGAATAATTTATTACCGCAACCGAAATATACAATGGTTAAGCCCTCTTTGTCGAATTTTAGTAACTTCCTATGCCGCTCTTTTCTTAATATTTCTACTTATTAATACTATTTTGAATATTAACTAATTTTGTACTATATGCCTATTATGTTTATATAAGAGAATATATATATATATATATATATATATATATATATATATATATATAAATTAAGCACAAATATATCTTGTCTGTAGTTCTGTTGTCACTAAACAATAAAACTAATAACGAAAAAATTCTCAATGTAAAGTATATAAGAAGAAGATGAAGATTTAAATAGGTTTCTAGTAAAAGGCGTCAAATAAACAAAAGAGGACGTGTATGACGCGGAAACTTTAAAACTGATATATAGAAAGGTATCTTAATTTTAATATTTTATTAAACACAATCATTAATGTTATATCATATTATGACGAATGAGACTGGCCTAGAAATATTGTAATTGGACTAGAAAGTTTTTTTTTAATGAGCAAAGGGTACCTCATTTTTTTCTGAATTTTATTTAAGAATGGACCGAAATTAGGTTTTAAATTATAGGCGTATAGGTAAGAATTTACAGTAAGAATATATAGAATTCACATATGACTTAGTAAAAGATATGATATAAATTTTCTGTACAATACTATGTACAAGGAACATAATAAATTGAACTTGGGAATTTTGAGAAAGCCAACCGCAAAAAATAAAATAATGCCAAACTACGAAAATTATCAATATAATCGGACAGCTTCATATTTTATAATTAAAACAAATAGGTTGGAAGAAGTAAATATCAGTTCTCAAATAGCAACAGATATTATACGTATATAAAAAGACTACTATTTATAAACTAAATAACAAATATTTATTAAAATGAAAACCAGATAAATATAAATAATTATATAACAAATATTAAAAAATGTATTTATAATAAATTCGGAAATAAGGGCTTTTAATTAAACCTAAAGTAAAATTATTAAGACACTAATGACAAATTAGGCTTTTATGCAACAATAAAGTCAATAATATAATAACGAATGCAACTACTAATTACATTTTGTGTTTACAAGCAAAATTTGTAATATAAATTTTGTGAAATTTATACAGTAGAAAAGAAACAGAGAGTTGAAGTACCACTGTAAAGAACAATTGTATGCATTGAAAATAAGGAATATGTTTTTATAACCGTTTTTATTAACGATTGATAACTTGTACATTATATATGTATATATGTATATGTATATATATATATATATATATATATATTTATATATATATATATATATATATATATATATATATATATATATATGTATATATATATATGTATTATATATATATATATATATATATATAATATATATATATATATATATATATATATATAACTTTGCAACACTGTTTTCTTGTATCCACTTATCACTTTCAATCTCTGTACTTAAACAAGATTTTTACTTGGTATTTATGCGAGTTAACTTTCAAAGATTGATAGTTCAGTAGAACCCCTCAAAACCAAAGCCCAGAGATCCGAATCCCCGCGAAATCCGAATATGATTTGATAAGAACCAAATTTTATCAAAAGTATCTAAAATATAAGGAAGTATGTACTGAAAGTTTGCTACTTACGAAAACTGAGATGTGCAATATATTGGAACTGACACTGTAAAAACATTATATAATACGAAAGCCTATACTGTACTACTATATCATTTCATTAACATAGAATTTATTGACAGTATAATGAAAATAGAAAACACAAACACTAAACTATATTTTTCACTTAAAATCAGTAATCTTCATTTCGCTAAGAGACGTAAATCCTCTCGAGGACGCGATGTTGCACCACCGTCTCATTAGCATTACATCATTGGGTGTTGCAGGTGCATGTTGTTCTACTTAACGTAACGCAATGTCGAGAGCGGCGGCAGCGTCGGCATGAGTAACAGCATTCGCAGAGGCATCTTTTTCCTTCCTATCTGTATCTGTTACACTGTCATCTTGTTGATCCTGGACCATAGGCTCCATTTCATGCTAGGTATATTCTTCATTGTTATCTAGTGCTGCTCACTCTTCCAGGGAACTTTCTTCAGCATCTTCACAGCATGGTACTCTTTGAATGAGCTGAAGGAGCTGAGTTTCATCACCCCGTGTTCTAATTGGTGTTTCAACAAATTTAGAAAGAGAACATTCTTTTTCAATTAATGTTTGCAGAAGCCTTTTTCTGTAGCTCAGTTTTATGTTCTGCAGCACACCTTGATGCACAGACTGAAGCAACGATAACACGTTAGGTGGGAGACAAATTCCATTTTTGTCTTTACATACCAACAGAATGTGTGAAAGATGTGATGGAGCAATGTCTATCAAAAGTTAAGCTTCTGGCGACAGTCCATTTTTTCAATAATTATTTTTACTGAGAGAACAAATTCATTTTTGAACCAATCCTTGAAAATATTACCAGTCATCCACGCCTTACACTGGTTTCTGTAGTGAAGAGGAAGAGCAATCAAGTTCATATTTTTAAGGGCTAGTGGCTTGGTGGATTTTCCAATCACCATTAATGGTAGCTTATTTGTTCCCGATGAGGTTACTGCTGACTAAAAATGTGAGACGCTGATTGCTCGTTTTAAGCCTGCCTCGTTTTAGAAGCAAGACTTTTAGTGGGAAGTGCATTAAAATTCAAATCCAGTCTCGTTCGCATTAAACAGTTGCTGGGCTGATTAATTTTCAGATGAAATCAAATCTCTGAATTCTTCTAAATATTCTTCTGCAGCAAGATAATCAGCTGACAACTCCTCCCCGCTTACCTTTAGTTGTTTAATTCCGTGTCCATCTATCCAACCATCCATTGCTAGCAGTAAATTACAAATCATCGTTCATTAATTTGCGTAACTGTAATGACTTTTCTTGTATTAATGAGCCACTATAAGGAACTCCTTTCTGTCTCTTTTGTATAAACCATAAAAATACAGCCTCGTCAACTTTATCATTCACAGAAACTTTAGCGTGATGGCGTTGTTCCAAAGACGATTCATGAAGATCTACAGTACAGCATTGATACAGAAATTTGTAATGAAGGCTCTAATATTTTTCGTTAACAAAAATACGCACTTCTACCAAGTGCAAAATACACAGCAAATCCGAAATCCAAACCTATTCGGCAAATCCCAGGCTATAGCCCCAATTAGATCGAATTTGAGGGGTTCCACAGTACCTAGATTGTCGAGCATCCACTGTTGATGCTCAACAATGGAGATGCTATCAATCTTTGAAAGTTAACGCGCATATATATAAGTAAGATTCTAGTTTATATATAATAAAACCAGTGGTGGATATATATATATATATATATATATATATATATATATATATATATATATATATATGTATGTATATATGTATGTATATATATATATATATATATATATATATATATATATATATATGTATGTATATATGTATATATATATATATATATATATATATATATATATATATATATATATATATATATATATATATATATGTAAATAATCTCTCGGCGCTTCTTATTTCTATATAATGGTTCCAGGAATATGTAATATGAAAATATTCAGACATGTTCAACAGGTTTAAAAATAGACGTCATAGTAAATAGAAACATAGAAGCACAAAGTTAAAAATAATCTAATTATTAAACAAATACTATTTAATTCTAAACATAACTATATTTCAAGATATAATACATTAAGAGATTGTAATGGTAGAAAGTATAGATAAACTCTATTCAACAAATAAGGTAAATATGATTAATTATATTACCCCAAGTGCAGTTGTATTCTACAGTCCTAATTTAGTGCCATGAGTGGGAGGAGCATTTTTCTGTATTCCTGTCATCAGCGAAAAGCTTCAAACTAAAGAAAAAAATAAAATTGTCACGTACTAATTTTATTTGAACATATAAAAGAAAAACGTTCCATCTTAGGATTTATATATATATATATATCAACTTTCTGCCAAGATTTAGAAAATCTTAAGACAAATAACAAAAATGTTTTAGCTTTTCGCATTTTAAGGCCCTGAAAATTATTTTACAAAATTTTTTAAATGACAAATGAGAGTTATTTGTTAATGCCGTAAAATTTTCTGACAAAAAGATCGCAACGAGTTAATTTTAAAATCACCAACTTCGAAAAAATAAAACGTTTTTTGCTTTCAGAAACTTGACGAGGAACCAATTAGTGACAAGAGCAGACTTTCGAGTAATTAATTACCTAACTTTTTGTTCAATGTTTGAATTTCATTGTATAATACTAATTGATGGTAACAGTTCTTAATAATAATTTCTTAGTAAATAACATACGTATACGAAGAAATATCAGAATAAGGGGTGTTTTTAACAAGAAGTTATATAAAGACAACAGATGTCTAGGGTGCAAAGGAATCTGGAGATAATATTGTGAGCGATAAGGGACATGAAGGCAATAGATGGTGTCGGTGATAGATTTAATGAGTGCCTTGAGTAATAAGTAACATAGCGATATTGATTTGGGTATAACGATCATCGATACATTGAGTTAAGTGTGAAAATAGAGATAGTAAAGGCTAAGAAAGAAAAATACCAAACACCACCTCTAGGTAAGATTGACTTCAAAAATATATCTCAAGATTGAAGACAACTGGAAATATGGCCAAGGTTTTTTAAACATTAGTTTTTTTCTAAATTAACACTTTGTTTCGAGCAGTATTAATAAAAAAAAAATGTAAAACATATAGCGTAAGAGAGATAAATTCCTCTTAGACTATTAAAGTATAACATTTTAATTTTCAAAATTGGCTCTCCATACAATCGTTTGCCTGTAATAGAAAGTAAGTAGTTCTTTCATTATATAAATTCAAATATGGCTTTCAACCCAGATAACTTATAAGTAGTTATTTTATTAGTTATAGTTCATAATATATAATAAATGTGTTTTGATAAATGTATGTTATTATGAATATTATATACAATATCAAGAGCACAGTGGTACAATATATTACAAAAATATAGGTGAAAAAACCCCAAACAAAACCACAAAAATTAATCAAAAAATAACTAAATTAAGTTACCTAAGATTAAATCCTTATGTACATTTCGATGACAAAGTCATCATCTTCAGAGGTTCCTATTACAAAAGTACAATCTAGAATACAAAGAAATTAACAAACTAGACTGACCTTTTAATTAAATCAAAATATTTTTAACATTAGCTGGTCTATTGGTACTATTAATATTATCTTGAATTTTAATTTTACAGGCATTTCTTATATAACTTTTATCTGACTCTTTTAAATTAGAAATACTACTCTCTATATTGGCTACTATGTCAACCACAGTTTTGTTAGTATAATTACAAATTGAGAAATTCAACCCTTTTCTTAGAAGATTGATTTCATCTTTATTGAACGTTTTGCTACATTCATTACGAACTAGTGAACTGTTTAGGTTCTTATTACTATTGCAAGTTTCATTCAAATTTACATTTTTACTAATCAATTGAAATATTTTATCTAACTTTTTTATCTTACAATCAATTTTATGTTTATTTACTACATGCATTTTTCTACAGAAATTATCCCATTCTTTAAGTTTAATATTTTTAGCTAGTTTAAGATGTAAGTTATACATTTTTAATTCTAAACTACTCAATTTGCTATACAAAAATTCAATTTATAATTTTAACCTTTTAAGTTTCGCAAATTCAATAACTCTCTTGGTACGTGGATTATCTAGATTAATACGGAAACCATTTATAAATTTTGGAAAAATTTTAAAACGTTGAAACTTTTTCAAGAAACTAATATCTACTTTTAAAGATCTTACTTTTAAACTTAATTTACTAAAGAAGGTCAGTCTAGTTTGTTAATTTCTTTGTATCCTAGATTGTACTTTTGTAATAGGAACCTCTGAAGATGGTGACTTTGTCATCGAAATGTACATAAGGATTAATTTTTGTGGTTTTGGGTTTTTTTCACCTATATTTTTGTAATGAATATTATAGGTTAAATACAGAAATTATAACCATAAACTTATTCTAATTGTATAGCAAACAAACATCTTTTAAATGATAATATATTTTGGCCTATAACACATAAGTTTTATGTTGTTAGTTGTAGGCTCCAAGGACTATTAATTCTGTTAAGAAATAAATATGTTTTGATGTATATATCAAGTTTCAAATAGATATTCTAACTTTAAAAAGGTGTAGGAAACGAAACTTAATTTTATATATTATACATTTTGACTTATGATAGAAGAATTTAATTTGTTTATGACGATATGATAAATGGAAAAATGATAGGGAACATAGGTTAATCATTACAATTTTAAATCAATCACCTAATTTACAATTGGGCTTTTCATGTAACGTGACTTATAGCCTAGCTCGATATTTGTAGTTTTTAATAGCTAATTAATTTTATTCATTGTTATTATAACAATATAAATAGTTTGTTATATAAACCTTAATATAAATCATTAACAAAAATGAAATAATAAGGAATTTAATGTAATCAGTCACTACAGCTTAGGCTAGTAAAGTGGTTTTACTACACCATATTTTCTTCAAGTTTAAAACCTTTTTGATAGGTGGCAAAAGTAAGGGTTAAATTAGCATTGTTAGTACAAATTATTGATTGAGTACCGAAATGAAAGATTGCCATAAAACGTAAATTAAATAACATTTGTGAAGTATAAAATATTTGTAAAATGTAAAAGCAAATCTAATTGATAATATTTTAATATAAAGGAATACAAAAACCTCTAATATAAAACAAATTGTAAATTACTTTAAAAATAAATATAAAATAAAATATTGTTATTTTCCTATTACCATTTTGTTTTTTATATATAAAGTAAGTTTCACTGTAGTCCAACTATAGTCTTTGAGTCAAAGATGTCTCAAAATTGCCAAGACCCCGGTAAAAGCCTAAACGGCTTACACGTGACTAATTGGTTTTATTATAAATTCAGGAGTTGGTTCTTTTAAGAGATTTATTCCCTGAAATACAGGTTTCTGACTACAGTGAGTTCTAACTTCAGATATAAATCATTACTTTCCTACGGACAAGGTGTGGTGCAGTATTGAAGAGTGGAAGGCTGGAGATGAGAGAAGTTGTTGCTTCGAGGTGAGGTAAGTGAAGATTCGTAGGAGGGCGTCTTAGTTCTCACTGACTAAATAATCGGGCAATTTAGATTAATTTGTTACGTAGTTTTTATTTAAACCTAATTTTATTGTCCTTTTAAAACTTATAACAATTTTACACATTTAACAGATTTAATAATTATTCTTTAAATCCTCTAGTTTTAAAATTCGTTAAACTAATAGTGTCAACGTTCATAACTAGCTAGGCACTTACACAAAATATTTCCAGCACGGTTTTGGAGTTGTAAATAGACACCATCTATGAAAGGAAGAGCAGGGCGTATGCTAAATATACGAAAAGATAAAACATATTAGAGTATATTGAAAGATCTAGGAATAGTAGTAGAGATAATTAAACATTGAGTAAACTACACCAATACAATTTCAGTTTTATTTATTTTCATGAGTAAAAGTGAGATACTGCGTAACAAGGACTCTCGCAGACTCCTCTCCTCTGAGCCTGTTATTATGATACCACACCAACTCTTATATTATGTGTCACACTTTATTAAGGAGGCAGTGAGAAGTCGTATTTCATTGTATCCTTACTGTGTCTTCAATTTTGCAAGAGAGGAAAACGAAATATGAAATTTATCTTTCACTCCACCGCTCTAATGTTTTAATGAAGTAGTGCAAACTCATAATTACAAGTAAATAAATAAAATTTCTCAAAACCTAATTCCTTCTAAAATGGAAAGCCACACAAATTACATTGGTAATACTTCAGAAATACCAATATCTTTCATTTTCTACAATCCTACTCATGCTATATTCAAATACATTCTTAAAAGATTGCTTTAAATGCGTAATGCCGG
Organism: Prosapia bicincta; assembly: GCA_036971475.1. Lineage (NCBI taxonomy): Eukaryota > Metazoa > Arthropoda > Insecta > Hemiptera > Cercopidae > Prosapia > Prosapia bicincta. Next base: position 176,110,205 of record JBAIZL010000002.1, read on the forward strand.
AAATATTGGATAACAAGTACATTACAAAGAGCCCAACAATTACACCCTCACTGTCAAAAGAAACTTTATTCTCAAGTAACTCTTCACGAATACATTACCACGTTTCTGAATAGAAATATATTTATAGAGTATCCCGTTAGTTTAGATTTGTTATAAAAAAGAAAAAATGGAGTTTTCTAGGTAAATAAATAATGGTTGAGTTGAACGAATGACTTTGAAAGAACGTGTAGTACAAATGTTTAGACAACACGGGTATATCACGTTGGTGAATTCGATTTCATTTTATCACCAGCCATATCCTAACGGGACAATATGAAGTTATTTTGTATTTTAAAGGTATATAGTATCATGGTATAATATTGTGTTCTGACTCTGAATTACAGTTTCAGGTGTGCTGGTAAATGAACGGTGATCTCACAATTGCTGTGTTGTGTATGTGTGTGTGGGGGGGGGGTGACATAATGACGTATCACCGATACAGGTGATATGTGAAGCCAATGTAAATACTCAAACAATAACTCAAAATATATTACTATATTCCGCACCGATTGCTTCTCGATATGCTCGGAGATTAAACTTGTTTTTATATGCGACTAACATTCATTTTAAAGGGATAAAACAATCGAATCTTGATTGCACTTCTAGTTCTACAATGCAGTAAAATATATTGCAAATAACTGTATTTTTTATTTTTGTTATCTCTATAACGTTATATTACAATATATTGCCAGTACAAAGATCTCGTGACATGGTCGTCCAATGTTTTTGATATTACGGACGACTTCATAGATTTATTTATTATGGAAGATAAAAGTATATAGTTAATAATGTAACTCAAAATATTTGGTAATAAACAATATAAATAGTGATAAATATACAATGTGTAGATATTAAAACACTAAGCACACAATGCATTCTTCCTGCAAGCATCTTGATTGCAAGCTAGAGACAAGTGAAAGGGGAAAATATGGTCTAAACAAGGTTTGGTTATGAAAGATCCTATTCGGCAGCATCGGGTAAACAAATAAGCTTCCAGGCCATACGATTAAATTTTATCTAGGGGTTTAAGGCGAAGAACGTTTAGGTAAAAAACATTAATCAAATAAGTATTGCGAGTTTGTAGATCATGATGGTAATTAATAAATTAATATAAAGTAAAGCAAACATGTATATGCTCTAATCTTAACTAAAGCTCTATTATTCTGTCATGTATGTAAGTTTTTCTTCAGTGTTTGGGAGAACAGATTGTATGGCTATTATATTCTTTATCACTAGTAGTCATATCACTACTTTGAATTATTATTACTAGTATAAGTATTTTTGTTTGCTTTTCTTACATATATTTTTCACAATTATTAAATTAGATTTTATAATATATTGTTTTGTAAGAAAGATGTATTATAATCTTTCATATATTCTTCAAGTTCATCTTAAATTATTTTCAATTGTATGCTACTTTTATACTAACATTTTTTTAAAACAGTTAATTAAACTTCCTTTATATTTATTTAAATATAAATTAATATATTTATTATTCTCTTTGTTCAGTATTTGTTGTAGATTTATTGAAGCTCGCATTAAAAAATTAAAATTTTTCCCTACATTATTTTTCCCTACAGATATTCTATCAAAACATAAATCTTTTTTAATCTGTTCTTTATCGTTTTCGATGAACCAATCTTCAGGAAATTCTTGTTGTGAATGAATCTATGTGAAGGGTGATTTAGGTGAGGATATCCGACGTTAAGAAATTTTGCTTAAAACTGTTTAAAAGGTTAGACTAAAAATATTTGTTTCACGAAAGGTGACGACAAAATGTAACCAATCTTCCCTACACTAATTATTATAAACAAATTATCAGGAAAAATGTAGTGTTGTAGGTATGAATTGAAAACTATAATGACTGAAATAAGGTGAGCATTGGTGAAGATTCACACATAAATCAAATTTTAAATAACTAAGCGCATATAATCATTGACAATTTTAAATATTTCAATCTAATAAGTAACTATAGAAGGGCAATCTGTAAATATGTGTGGTGCTTTTTAATAAAACTTAAGATTTAAATCTAGTTAGTGCATACTTTAATTAAATTTGCTCAGTATATTTAGTTAACATACTTTGTTTTGATATTTATAATAAAATTTTTTTCAAGGTCGACGTGGTAACACATGATTGGTTGGTTGAACGAGAGAGGGAAGGATGTAAAATAACTGGCTTACCTCTTAACATGTGGGTTGGCAGGAGTGTACCTTTGATCATTTTTATATTGTTCAAGAATTGTACAACAGAGTGTATTGTATTTAATAATTTTATTTAATACAGCATAGTGGTATCAGGGTTTTAGTGTAAGTTTAGGGAATTCAAATAAGGTAAATACGCCATTTGTAAGGCACCTAGTTTACTTTCCAAGCAATAATAAACCAGGCAATAAATAGGTTATTAAGTTCCCTGAATATGGCGTAAGAAAACAATATTTCACTCTACCATTCTTCATTCTAAGCGAGTCACAAATCATTCACTATATACAGCGCCAAATACACTTTATATGTACCTCTCGAGCTGATCTCGAGAAGTCTGTGTAAGTGTACGTTATCTTCGTCTTGATCACGAAACTAATAAACACCTTGTAAACATTGGCTTGACGTGGCAAATACTCGTTAGTAAAGCCACTCTATTGCCTTCACAAGCTCTCTCTCTCTTTGTTTGCTTCTGTCTCTGTCTCTCTCTACCTCCCGAAAATATTCACCCCTCCCCCTCAATTTTCGTAAAATGAGCAAACATGTTTATGAATGGAGGAAATGTGTGCGGTAATAACGTATGTTTGAGGAAACTTAGGTTATCAACCGATTAGCTTACATTAGGAGACTTTACTTCGTCTGTTTATAACCAAACCTATCATGACTGGATGCTTAGCAGTTATATTGTATTTTAGTATAGCATTGTGCTTTATTGTATAATATAACCTTTAGTTTATAAGGTTTTCAGTGTGTTATATTTGTCTAAAATTTCCATAACTCAAAACAGACACAGTAGTTTATATTATAAAATGTAAGTAATACCAAAAAATAATAATAAGCTATGAATAATTATCTATTATTTATTTACGTTTCTAAAACTAATTCACTTTTCTTCCGCTCTTCTTTCATAGGGCTGCATTAGGCTGGAAAATTAAATTGCTCTCGTTAAGGCCTTTTTCGGTAATCAAGTTTCAACCTTAATCTAATTACGTCCAAAAGTATTAAGTTATTTCATCTCCAAAAGTTTCAAACTCAAATAACGTTTTCACCTTTTTGTTTCTGTTCAGAACCACAATTAAATTCAATTTACCCAATGTAAATTATTCCTAGCCAACCTGCCAATGAGTGTGCCGTTTTAGGAGAGATCACTAACACATATGCACTCTATGTTGGTTGTCGAATCCCTTGTGTTCTTTAGCATTGTATTTCTTTAGTCTTACTATAACTTACTTTATTATTAACTCTTTTACTTTCTATATCTACTTAGAATACAATTCTTCCTTATCGTGCAAGTTGTTTCCTGGTAAGTTACATAATTATTGTTATTTTATTGCAGTTTATCTTATAATTTCATAGCCAGAACGAAAATTGTCCTTTATGTAAAAACATTCTAAAACTCAGTGGTGGGGTATGTGCAGTTTTTTTGATAATTTAATATATTGCCACGTCATCAATATTTACATATTATAGTTATTTTAATTCAATAAACACATTGAGAGGGTTTCCAATTAATTATATCATCAATTAATTACGTATTAATTTACTTATTATTTCCACTTCAAAATTCATAAATATATCTAAAATATATTCATAATATATTTCTAAAACAGATATTGAATTACCACTCACTCAACGTATTTATATTTTGACAACACTTTACACATGACAACGTCGCAAGTGGAAGTAAATGTAAGCATCTCCGATAATTCCATTAACCTGTCTGGACACAGCACACAGATGCGCAACACGGTTCCGTAACAGTGTTTTTACTGAATAGGCTGAAAGAAAAATAAATGTGTTGGATATGGGTGTTATAAAAGTGTTAAATATGTAAAGATTTCAACTTGCTCTCAAACTGTTTTGCATGCACTCCTCTAAGTGCACAAAGCAACGCCAATTCATGCATCCGATTGCAAAAAAATCGACTTAACTCTTTCCCTACTGCTCTCAAATATAATTTTGTGTAATTAAAATCTTTATTTACTTCTCTCACAAAACGTCAACGAATATAAAATGGTATGGCAGTCATCTTGGATAGAGATGGGTAGAACAAACCTCCAACTGTACTGATTTTCCAGCAACGTGACCTATCTCAGTAACTATAAAACTGGGAATTGTATTTACAGAAGGTATAAAAAGATTTAATAATAATCCTCCATTCCTATTGGATGAAAGAAAGTCACGATACACAGAGCTGAATAATTGTGTAACCGGATGATAAACGATCTGTCGCCTTCAAGCTGTCACGAAATGCGCGACGGAAGATTAATTTGTACACTTTTATCATAATATCCATTTGTTTTACTTTCTTCCATTGTCTTGGGATCGGATTTGCTTGATCTAATTTTTAACTAAATCATGGTAACCTTAAGCAGTTTGATTGCATCGAAGAGTAATGGACTAGTGAGGGATTTGGCGGGAACTGTTTAAAACCTTTTTTTCTCTTTTGATATTTACCATGGGCAAATCGTGATTTGTCTATAATTTCTGGAAGAAAGCTATGGGAAAACTATACTACATCAGTAGGAAATCCGAAACTTACAAATTTAAAACTTAAAAATTGAAACTTTTGAAATTCGAACACTTGATTTACATTTTAAATAATAGTGTCATACTAGCATTAGACGTAAAGTTTTTGGTAGATAAATATTTCAAGTGAATGCCATTTAATATTAGGTTACATGAGATGATTGTAAATTTATTTGGTCATGCAACTATTTTTATCTAAAGTAATTCTTAAACCTCAAGTTTAGAATTTGCATAATAATAAACACGCTGAATGATTTTCATAAAACGAAAAACAGTACAATTACAATACTTATTATTGCAATAAAAGCTCACTATATAAGTAATATACAACACGTTTGTAATCCAAATTTTAAAACAGGTTTACAGGTAGTTTGTTCGTTAAAAAACTGTAAGCCCAATTAGATAGATAAAACTTTGAAGTATAACAGGCTAAATTCTGTAGCTAATCTGTAGAGAAAATTTGTAAATTATATCCTTTTTTTGTTCCAATGAGATTGAGCTAAAGTGTGAAAAAAATTACAATAGTTGTACAAACAAAATATACTTCTTTAATCATCTGAAAAGGAATGTGCAGCAGAAAAATAAATTTTGTTGGGGGAAGAGTTAAAAGAGAATACTTTGCTAGACGATGAACTGGGAGCGATGATAGAAAGACAAATTAAGTAGGTTAAATACAAGCTACATTATTTTGGTAGTTGATCAAACGAAACATTTGAGTTCTCATTACGTTTCTAGTTTCTCCGCACTCAGTCTCCTATGCAAAGTCCTTCTTTACCTGTCAAAAAGTTTGTGAAAATGTTGAAGTATGAAAAAATGTGGCATAGCTACTTTCACCATGTGACTGAGACGCATCTCATACGAACCAACAGCAAGTCCGTACATTCCCGAATGAGATGCCTAAAATCAGTCCTAAAACTAGGGGTTTTAGACCGCACTCCACAATACCAGTATTTAATAACTCGAAGGTCTCACTACAAATCTATACTTCTAAGGTAGACTATGCAAACGTCTGTGTGTTCTGGCAGGTCTACGACCGGTATCAGGTCACGTAATCCTCTGTAATTTAATCCCAAAAGGTTCCATTGAATAAATTGCGATAAAAACTTCCAATATTTGGGATATATTCCATAATATTATATGAAAGATAATACTAAATACGAAAATCTTAGTACTTACAGTTGTGATACAGTTTACGTCAACACTAAAATGCTTTCTCGAACATACTCAGCAAGAACAAGTTGCAAAATACTCCGTTTATTGCTTAACATTATAGCTTAGAATCTTCTATTTCTTATGATAGCGTGTTTGCTGTTACTTTCCGTGAGCCGCGATTTTGAAAATGTTGCACAATAGAAAGTGGTGGTAATAGCAATATATAGTAAACAGGTCTCGTGTTCACTAACGAACAAGGAAAAACAAGTTGTCAATCTAATATTTCTAACAGTAAATTTGATCTGCAGAAACAATTTTCAAAACCAATCGTTATCTGTCTCCAAGGAAAAGCAACAAGCAGATTTTTACAAAATCTCAAAATAACAATAGATCTTAAGATATTTAGCCCAATATTAATAATAAATGTATTATATAAGAAAATTAAATTCTATCTTAGGAACGTTAGTTTAAATATAACAGGTACTGGAAATACAACCCTGCTATTCTACTCTGATTTCTTCTACAATAGTTTAACCAATTCTTCTGCGCACGTCCTTAAAATTTGTCTATTTGTGGAGGTATTTATCAGTTGTGGTAATTCCTTTACAGAAATAAAGTTATTTCTTATCTGTGATAACAGAGACATCCGTGAGTAGAAGCTAAACGTCTTGCAGGGATTAGTCACTTTATTTGTTGCTGTGTTTTCCGCTGGACACAGATCACGACGTACATGATTCATTTTTTGTTTATTTTGAGTATATATATAAAAATATATATATATATTGTTTTTGTAGTATATATATATATATATATATATATATATATATATATATATATATATATTGTTTTTGTAGTATATATATATATATATATACAGTATATATATATATATATATATATATATATATATATATACACGTATATATTTTTTGTGGTATTGGGGGTCTTTGCAATATTTTCATTGTAATATATTGTATCACTGTGCTCTTGATATATATATTCTTATATATATATATATATATATATATATATATATATATATATATTACAATATCAAGTGCACAATGATACAATATACAGTAAACTCCCGATTATCCGTGGAATAGGGTGACCCGGCAACGCCGGATAACGAATTCCCCGGATAATCAGTTATGAACAAAGAATAAGCAAAACGATCGATAATCGATTATTATACCATAAGTTACACAAGTAATGACCCCGGTTAATGCAATTCACAAATAATCTTCAGAGGACAAAATAAATACAGAAAATAATTTAAAATGTCGATGTATTATAACATGTACATTTATATGTCTAACTATTTACAATACGTACATAAGTATATGTCACAAGTAAGTATGTATGTACATATTAAATTTCCTAATAATACAATTTAAATAATAATACAATATAAATTTACTAATAATACAAAAAAAATCTGTCACTTTCGTTTGTTTTTTTTTGTGAGCATTGATTTAGCTTTAATGTGAGATCTAACCATTTTGCCGCACAGTGTTTACTTGTGTCACAAAGCCATAAAGATCGATAATGTATATGACAGACATAGATAATGCATATGTCACGTCCTAGACTATTTATAGCCGAGATTAGCTGACATTTGTTTACAATCTTATGATAAGCATTAGGTGTTCGGGCGTAAAAGCATTTTGTCATTGTCTCTTATATACAGTAGTCGTCTCGCCCTTTTATTTCGCTGGCCCGCGTTGGGATGCTTCCCTTTCAAAATAACAATTAGTACGTACATATTTACATATCTGTTCCCTTCATCTTAACTTCCATTAGGTCTTATATGTATTTACGTCGTAATTCACCATTTGGAAGTTTAAACACATGAATCTGATTGGATTAAATACTGGATATATGTAAAACAATGGCAGACCCCGGATAATCCGCAAACCGGTTAAACCGCCCACGGATAATCGGGTGTTTACTGTATTACAATGAAAATATGGCAAAGTACCCCAATACCACAAAAAATAATTACAAATAACAAATACAACACTTTACTTAAGATTATATCCTTTGATATTAAGGGCTTAATCTTAAGTAACTAGTTTTATTTGTTATTTTTTATTATTGTTGTGGTATTAGAGTTCTTTTCAATATTTCCATTGTAATATATATATATATATATATATATATATATATATATATATATATATATACAACAATAGCATAAAGATGTTACACTCACTTAATAATTGGGACTCGCTTAGCACCGTCAAATTCTTTAATCCCCCAGAAACTCCAACTTAACTCAACTGACAAAGGTTCAAATTAGTCACTTTTATTGGAGTTAAAGGTGGAAAAACAATATCAGACGTAATCACTACCAGATGATTCTCTTCCTTTATTTTACATTTTTATAACATCAGCTTGCACGACTATTATCATAAATAATTTAGAGTAAGAATAGCACAAATCATTTTAAATATAGGTTGTACTACGACAAGGACATATTACCCAATAAAAACTACCTGTAAACCCACTTAAAAATAAAGATATAAGTAAGGGAAGGTGAATTTACTTAAAAGATAAAGACAAAGAATAATGTACTAACATTGGGAATTGGCAAATTATTACAAAAATAATGCGGTCGTTTTTTTGCCCGATCACCCCATCTATTCTTTTGATATTATGAAACGCGTTTGTCTACAGTCTCTCCACGCATCTGCCTTTAGTGTCTTTTACACGTTACTTTACCCTTTGGCAAAGTGATCAAAATTAAATCCCTTTGATGTAATATTATCAGCCAGCATGCTTTAATAATCTCACACAGAGCACTTTGTTTGTAGAGATTTATAATTAATATTTAATGAAAAATATAGTCAGCTACGTTATTGTGATCCTAAAGCATGCTAAGTCTGTCGTCCTTTAAGTTTGTCTCTCGAGAAAAAAAAAGAAAAAAGAATATTCTGGGTAGCAATAAGAAAAACAAAACGCTAAAACTTGTGAAACACCTTTAAAATTAAAACTAACAGTAAATACAATTTTTATTTTAGTACATTCTTTATTATGCTTATATTTCTTATAAGTCTTTTCATTAATTTTTGTTATTACCAGAATAAACCCTTTGATTGTTTGAACTAAAGAAGATCTAAATAGTTAAAAGTCTTTATATGCTCATCTTCATTTCTGTTAAGAATATTTCTATATATTTGAGTATAGTTTTCTGCCTTTCCTAAAATTACAATATTTTCTTCTGTTGACAAGTTTCGGAGTTACTCCATTTTCAAAACTCCGTTTCAAAGCGGGATCTGCAAGTGTTGGGGTCGTGGCTAATAGTATTTAAAGACGAACTCAATGTTTGGGCGAACAATAAGTTTTAAAGTTTGTCAACCGAATTAAATATTGTAACGTTTGGAAAGGCAGAACACTGTAGTCAATTATAATTATATGTATCCAAATATTATAAAGTTTACATTTACTTTTATATCTGAAGGAGCAAAATTATTTACCTAAATGAAGGTTCAACACTTTCAATCTTTTCATGTTGGTCAATTCAAATATTAAAGAAATATGAAAAGCAAATTTAAACATCAAACAAGGTTTATTTTTTAGTTACGTTTTTCTATTTTCAATTTATAAAAAGATATATAACTGCCAAAAATTCTCTTGACAGTTAGAGAAACAGGATTGTAAACCACAAATAGGTCTACATGTACCAATGCTATGGATGTGTTTTTGGAAAAAAGTTAAAAGAACTCTATAAATACTAATATTTCACTTTATTATAAAAATTAAATTGTTAACTAGTCTAGTTTTACTGTACAAAAAACATTTTTTGACAAGTTCAAAAAGTTAGACTGTTGGTTAACAAGTGATGTGCTAATCCAAAGAAGTTCAAAACGTCACCCCAGGCTATCTCAAATATGCAAGTGACATTAGTTGATAAGAAAAAATCGTGCTGGCCTGCGTATTGTTGGATAGTGAAATAAGAATCTAATGCAATAGCTAGACATATATCTATAAGTTCTAAGCTTGCTGACCACGCTATTGGTAATGGGGAAGTAGCGATCTGGTTAATTGATATTTGAAAAATTAAAAATATTCGAACAAGGCTTTAGATGGATAGGCAAGTGGCATTAAATGACAATGCCTAGACAAATATTGACAAGATCAAGATATGGGGCCCTGGAAATTGTTAGATTGTCAAAAAAAGTGTAACTGCAATACTTGGACATGTCTTGTGAAGCCATATGGATATTTTTGTTGGGTGTATGCCTTCTGTTCTGATGCCTGACCATATCTTGACCAGTTCAAAACGTTCAGCCTTCACTATTCTTAGATAGACAAGTGCTATGCTATTGCATACTAGTAAGTTTCGCAATAAGTATTTGGACAAAATGCATAACTATTAGTTGGGGCCCAGGCTATTGTTAGCTGAGCAAGCGACGTGATATTACAATGTCTGCACATATATTTGTAACTTCAAAAGCTGAAGCCCAGGATATTGATAGATGACCAAGCGATGTGATATTGCATTGTCTGGACATATCTTTAAAAGTTTAAAAGGTGGGGCTCAGGCTATTGTTAGATGAGCAAATGTCGTGACATAGGAAATTCTGGGAAATATCTTTATATCTTCAAAATCTGGCGTCTAGGCTATTGTTAGATGAGAAAACAGCGTGATATGGCAATTTCTGGGCATACTTTTATAACTGCAAAATGCGGGTCCCAGCTTAATGATAGATAAGCAAGCGACTTGATATTGCAATATCTGCACATATATTTATAACTTCAAAATCTGGCGTCTAGGCTATTGTTAGGCCTATATATATATATATATATATATATATATATATATATATATATAGATTCTTAGTAATTCCTGAGGATGTTGTTAATGTCAACCAACGAAAAGCTTTGAGTGTATTACTCAATAAATTATTCCTGTAATTAGTGTATATTATTTAATCTTGAAAAAAAATATATATATATTTATAATATACATATATCATATATAATTATATATATATATATATATATATATATGCCTGTAATTATATCCTAACTCAGCAACTTAAGAATTCAGATTAATATTCGGGAGATTACCTTTCGTGAACGAAGTATATTTTAACTTTAGGTTCCATTTCTAAGACACTGATTAATTTTAATTACAACCACTACTACTGGTTTGCGACATCTAGAAGTAAGTTTAACCTTTCTCTTTATAACGTATGTTTAAGTAACATATGTGTAAACAAAACGCATCCCAGTTGCGTATACATGGCGAAGTATTGCCAATGTAATATGTGAAACGCCCCAGGTTGGAATGTATTGGGTTATAATAGCCTACATCTATTTTGTATTAAAAATAGTCATAACGATTCGCTTAAGTTGTCAAAATATTATTTTACCTTGAAAATCGTGTGGTAATCATTAGACGTCTTTATTTAATTTTACGTTGTATCTCTTTTAATGAAGTTTTATTTATTTAAAAATATGAACGAGTCTCAATTTTTGTTCTACTTCGTTAAAACAACATAGAACTTGAGTAATAAATATTTCATGTTTCTATGTCCAGAGGTGCAATGATTGAAGACACAATAAGGATAATGAAATACGACTTCTCACTGCTTCCTTAATAAAGTGTGACACGTAATATATCTCAGAACGTGTTTTAGCTTGACGTGATATCATAATAACAGGCTGTGTGGAGAGGAAGCTGGGAGTGTCATCGTTAAGCAGTAACTCACTTTTACTCTTGAAAACGGTTTCTAAACTGAAGTAGTTCGAGAGAATATCTACTCAATTTTTATGTACCTCAATTACTACCTCAATGATAATTAAATTGAAATATAGAATTAGTTTGGTTAATTTCTTATATATTATACTTATATTTATTTACAAATGATATATTGTATTATATACATAATGATGTATATGTATATGTTTGATGTATATTTCATTATGATATAACAAGCTTACAATTGTAGTCTTAGTCTATATATTAGTTACCCTTTTATGGTTTTTATAACTTAATTACTGTGTTAAATTATAATTTTGTTTATAAATATTACTCTAACGAGATTTCATTTTATTCTCATTGTTGTTAAAATTTCTTGTACATATTTTAAACGTTTTCTTCTTCTGACTTGTCTACCGGAAATGATGATTTTTAATGTGGTAAAATCAGTCATTTTTCAGTAAGAAAAATTCCAAGTATGGATTTCATTCTATTATGGTACACGAAACATACACTGTCAAGTGCAGCACTTTATTTTTTTTAAAAAAAAAAGAAAAGAAAACAACTGGTTAGGTTCAATCCCCCTTTTCACCATTAAATGATTTATGAATAAACATATCTCTAGGAGGAGCACACCTAGCCATTTTACAAGAATATGCATAAACGTGATGCATAGGTAAACCCTATATATATATGTTTTATCTAAAGCACGAAACTCAAAATCTCTATCATTTTTTAACCAAGCCCTCCAGTATACTCTTCTCTCCTATGACATTTCATTGTTGCTTGTAACTCACTGCATTCCGTATTCCAACCTTTTCCTTACCCACGCCACCACGTAACTCTACGTATGCCATCTCTATGTTAATTATAACTCAATCCATTCCGTATTCCAACCTTATCCTTACCCACGCCACCACGTAACTCTACCTATGCCATCTCTATGTTAATTATAACTCAATCCATTCCGTATTCCAACCTTATCCTTACCCAGGCCACCACGTAACTCTATCTATGCCATCTCTATGTTAATTATAACTCAATCCATTCCGTATTCCAACCTTATCCTTACCCACGCCACCACGTAACTCTGCCTATGCCATCGCTATGTCGATTATAACTCACTCCATTCCGAATTCTTATCCTATCCTTATCTATGTCACCTAATGTCTGTATTAAGACATCCAATATATCCCTGTTTATGCATAACGCAATCCACTCTGTACCTATGTCACCTAGTGTCTGTATAAAGTCATCCTATATATCCCTGTTTATGCATAACGCAATCCACTCTGTACCTATGTCACCTAGTGTCTGTATAAAGTCATCCTATATATCCCTGTTTATGCATAACGCAATCCACTCTGTATCTATGTCACCTAGTGTCTGTATAAAGGCATCCTATATATCCCTGTTTATGCATAACGCAATCCACTCTGTATCTATGTCACCTAGTGTCTGTATAAAGGCATCCTATATATCCCTGTTTATGCATAACGCAATCCACTCTGTACCTATGTCACCTAGTGTCTGTATAAAGGCATCCTATATATCCCTGTTTATGCATAACGCAATCCACTCTGTACCTATGTCACCTAGTGTCTGTATAAAGTCATCCTATATATCCCTGTTTATGCGTAACGCAATCCACTCTATATCTATGCCACCTAGTGCCTGTATAAAGGCATCCTATATATCCCTGTTTGTGCATAACGCAATCCACTCTATATCTTTGTTACCTAGTGCCTGTATAAAGTCATCCTATATATCCCTGTTTATGCATCCACTCTATATCTATGTAACCTAGTGTCTGTATAAAGTCATCCTATATATCCCTGATTATGCATAACGCAATCCACTCTATATCTATGTCACCTAGTGCCTGTATAAAGTCATCCTATATATTCCTGTTTATGCATAACGCAATCCACTCTATATCTATGTCACCTAGTGTCTGTATAAAGGCATCCTATATATCCCTGTTTATGCATAACGCAATCCACTCTATATCTATTTCACCTAGTGTCTGTATAAAGGCATCCTATATATCCCTGTTTATGCATAACGCAATCCACTCTATATCTATGTCACCTAGTGTCTGTATAAAGGCATCCTATATATCCCTGTTTATGCATAACGTTTTCTTCTTCTGACTTGTCTACCGGAAATGATGATTTTTAATGTGGTAAAATCAGTCATTTTTCAGTAAGAAAAATTCCAAGTATGGATTTCATTCTATTATGGTACACGAAACATACACTGTCAAGTGCAGCACTTTATTTTTTTTAAAAAAAAAAGAAAAGAAAACAACTGGTTAGGTTCAATCCCCCTTTTCACCATATAATGATTTATGAATAAACATATCTCTAGGAGGAGCACACCTAGCCATTTTACAAGAATATGCATAAACGTGATGCATAGGTAAACCCTATATATATATGTTTTATCTAAAGCACGCCACTCAAAATCTCTATCATTTTTTAACCAAGCCCTCCAGTATACTCTTCTCTCCTATGACATTTCATTGTTGCTTGTAACTCACTGCATTCCGTATTCCAACCTTTTCCTTACCCACGCCACCACGTAACTCTACGTATGCCATCTCTATGTTAATTATAACTCAATCCATTCCGTATTCCAACCTTATACTTACCCACGCCACCACGTAACTCTACCTATGCCATCTCTATGTTAATTATAACTCAATCCATTCCGTATTCCAACCTTATCCTTACCCAGGCCACCACGTAACTCTATCTATGCCCTCTCTATGTTAATTATAACTCAATCCATTCCGTATTCCAACCTTATCCTTACCCACGCCACCACGTAAATCTAGCTATGCCATCTCTATGTTAATTATAACTCAATCCATTCCGTATTCCAACCTTATCCTTACCCACGCCACCACGTAACTCTGCCTATGCCATCGCTATGTCGATTATAACTCACTCCATTCCGAATTCTTATCCTATCCTTATCTATGTCACCTAATGTCTGTATAAAGACATCCAATATATCCCTGTTTATGCATAACGCAATCCACTCTGTACCTATGTCACCTAGTGTCTGTATAAAGTCATCCTATATATCCCTGTTTATGCATAACGCAATCCACTCTGTATCTATGTCACCTAGTGTCTGTATAAAGGCATCCTATATATCCCTGTTTATGCATAACGCAATCCACTCTGTATCTATGTCACCTAGTGTCTGTATAAAGGCATCCTATATATCCCTGTTTATGCATAACGCAATCCACTCTGTACCTATGTCACCTAGTGTCTGTATAAAGGCATCCTATATATCCCTGTTTATGCATAACGTTTTCTTCTTCTGACTTGTCTACCGGAAATGATGATTTTTAATGTGGTAAAATCAGTCATTTTTCAGTAAGAAAAATTCCAAGTATGGATTTCATTCTATTATGGTACACGAAACATACACTGTCAAGTGCAGCACTTTATTTTTTTTAAAAAAAAAAGAAAAGAAAACAACTGGTTAGGTTCAATCCCCCTTTTCACCATATAATGATTTATGAATAAACATATCTCTAGGAGGAGCACACCTAGCCATTTTACAAGAATATGCATAAACGTGATGCATAGGTAAACCCTATATATATATGTTTTATCTAAAGCACGCCACTCAAAATCTCTATCATTTTTTAACCAAGCCCTCCAGTATACTCTTCTCTCCTATGACATTTCATTGTTGCTTGTAACTCACTGCATTCCGTATTCCAACCTTTTCCTTACCCACGCCACCACGTAACTCTACGTATGCCATCTCTATGTTAATTATAACTCAATCCATTCCGTATTCCAACCTTATACTTACCCACGCCACCACGTAACTCTACCTATGCCATCTCTATGTTAATTATAACTCAATCCATTCCGTATTCCAACCTTATCCTTACCCAGGCCACCACGTAACTCTATCTATGCCCTCTCTATGTTAATTATAACTCAATCCATTCCGTATTCCAACCTTATCCTTACCCACGCCACCACGTAAATCTAGCTATGCCATCTCTATGTTAATTATAACTCAATCCATTCCGTATTCCAACCTTATCCTTACCCACGCCACCACGTAACTCTGCCTATGCCATCGCTATGTCGATTATAACTCACTCCATTCCGAATTCTTATCCTATCCTTATCTATGTCACCTAATGTCTGTATAAAGACATCCAATATATCCCTGTTTATGCATAACGCAATCCACTCTGTACCTATGTCACCTAGTGTCTGTATAAAGTCATCCTATATATCCCTGTTTATGCATAACGCAATCCACTCTGTATCTATGTCACCTAGTGTCTGTATAAAGGCATCCTATATATCCCTGTTTATGCATAACGCAATCCACTCTGTATCTATGTCACCTAGTGTCTGTATAAAGGCATCCTATATATCCCTGTTTATGCATAACGCAATCCACTCTGTACCTATGTCACCTAGTGTCTGTATAAAGGCATCCTATATATCCCTGTTTATGCATAACGCAATCCACTCTGTACCTATGTCACCTAGTGTCTGTATAAAGTCATCCTATATATCCCTGTTTATGCATAACGCAATCCACTCTATATCTATGCCACCTAGTGCCTGTATAAAGGCATCCTATATATCCCTGTTTGTGCATAACGCAATCCACTCTATATCTATGTCACCTAGTGCCTGTATAAAGTCATCCTATATATTCCTGTTTATGCATAACGCAATCCACTCTATATCTATGTCACCTAGTGTCTGTATAAAGGCATCCTATATATCCCTGTTTATGCATAACGCAATCCACTCTATATCTATGTCACCTAGTGTCTGTATAAAGGCATCCTATATATCCCTGTTTATGCATAACGCAATCCACTCTATATCTATGTCACCTAGTGTCTGTATAAAGGCATCCTATATATCCCTGTTTATGCATAACGCAATCCACTCTATATCTATGTCACCTAGTGTCTGTATAAAGGCATCCTATATATTCCTGTTTATGCATAACGCAATCCACTCTATATCTTTGTCACCTAGTGTCTGTATAAAGGCATCCTATATATCCCTGTTTATGCATAACGCAATCCACTCTATATCTATGTCACCTAGTGTCTGTATAAAGGCATCCTATATATCCCTGTTTATGCATAACGCAATCCACTCTATATCTATGTCACCTAGTGTCTGTATAAAGTCATCCTATATATCCGTGTTTATGCAAAACGCAATCCACTCTATATCTATGTAACCTAGTGCCTGTATAAAGGCATCCTATATATCCCTGTTTATGCATAACGCAATCCACTCTGTATCTATGTAACCTAGTGCCTGTATAAAGGCATCCTATATATCCCTGTTTATGCATAACGCAATCCACTCTGTACCTATGTCACCTCGTGCCTGTATAAAGTCATCCTATATATCCCTGTTTATGCATAACGCAATCCACTCTATATCTATGTCACCTAGTGTCTGTATAAAGTCATCCTATATATCCCTGTTTATGCATAACGCAATCCACTCTATATCTATGTCACCTAGTGCCTGTATAAAGTCATCCTATATATCCCTGTTTATGCATAACGCAATCCACTCTATATCTATGTCACCTAGTGTCTGTATAAAGTCATCCTATATATCCCTGTTTATGCATAACGCAATCCACTCTATATCTATGTAAATAACGTTCATACCACTCTATATCTTGCTTTTACTTCCTAGTCAATCCTCCTAGTATATCTGTGTTAATTTTCACCAAAGTCATAGCTCTTTCATGTTAATTCTTTTCAAAGCCTTCCCCTACCTCAGCGTTACCTGTCTTTATCTGTAAGACATTTAAGAAGAAAAAGTGTTACCTACTATCAAATGTTAACATATTAGGATTTTTCATAGATTATTAGACCCATTATAAAAAATAAATGTTTAATTACCTAAATCTCTGTTCTTGTAACTAATTGGTTTTATGTCAGGTTTTGTAACTCATAATTTTAACATTTAGTAAAATAAGTTTTTAAATTAAAACAAGTATGAGGGTTTTGTCTGAATTATTCAGCTTTTTAAAAACTCGCTCATATTTTTCATTTAATAAATTTGTATGAATTATTTTCATGATTGTAAAATCCTTTGAAACGTAAAGAACTTCATTATTTTTTAATATGTTTTACGTTTCTAATAGTAACTTTCAATAATATAACTTTAAAACAAATTTCTTTTCTTCGAAACAAAACATACCTCATACATACTCTGAATTATTGAATTGGAAAAAATTACAATTTATAAAAATCCTGAAGATGATTTTCAATACAATTAATCCCATGCCGTTTATTTTCCTTTCCTTCAAGGTTTGCAATGGCCTGTTCACAACACTTGTTTAGATAATTTTTGTTTGGTGGTTTTAGTTGTTAAAACAATATCTTTTTTTAAGCACTTTTTATGTTGCCACAAAAGACATCATACATTATGAGTAGGTTATCATACAATATGAGTTACATAGCATACATTATGAGTAACATAAAACCTTAATACTAGAAACATATCGCAAAATACGAGTAACATAACATACAATATCCGTAACACGGTATACAATATTAGTAGCATAGCATACATTATGAGTAAGTTATCATACAATATGAGTAACACAGCATACATTATGAGTAACATAGCACTTAAAACTAGTAACATATCACAAAACACGAGTAACATAACATACAGTATGCTTAACATAGTATATACAATTAGTAACATAGCATACATAATGAGAAGGTTAACATACAATACGAGTAACATAGCATACGAAATATATTCCAGGATTTTGCAACTTATTAAAATAAGAGTAGGGACGTAAAACTACCTGCTACAGAATATGAGGTAGATATTATCTCATTAGGAGAACAACATTGGGTGTCTCAGTACGGAGTTTTATAAAGTTGTTATCCGTAACACCTTGAGTAAAAAAATAGTGGAATACAAGAAAATTACCTATTATCACTTCGTTGAAGTAGAGTTGTGTCAGAAAGGTGTCTATTAGTAATTCGAGGAACGATAGACAGAAAATACTCTTAGTGGCTGAGTGAAAAGATGGCACAATCACCTTCATTGTAATATTTAATAATTAATTTTAAAGTTGAAACTGCTCAATTTACGTCATTTATTTTTGTTTATTGTTGAAACAATGGGTTCTTCACAATGTTAGAATTTCAATTCTTATGCTTTCAAAATCTAACAATTGCTTATCTAGGCGAGGTTTTGTTTGTTTATTCGCTTTGCGGACCTAATTTTAAATACAATTATGCATTTTAATCCTAAGGTATGCATTGTAGGTAGCAAGAGTTTATAGATAGTTCTTATTGAAGTACATTCTGCAAAAAGAAATGTGATAGTCCTAGGATTGTCAGATAACTTGACACTCAAATTATTAATTTATAACCTAGCAAATCCTATTTTTTTATAAGAAAATTTATAAAAACATGCAAAAAAGAGAATATAATATTGATTAAAATTAATGTTCGTAAAGTTTATGTTTATAGAGTTCAAATTATAGTTTTTATTTAAAAAGTAATGTCAATTTATTATAAATAATTAGCAACTACGTACAACTGAAAAACATGAAATGATAGATATTGAAAAATATTTGTAGTTAGTACTTTATATAGGCGATGATAGCCATGATTGGCTTTTCGCCTGGAAAAACTACTTCATTAATTTATGTCATGTTTTGGTTCTAATTATTTTTACCCTTGTAAATTTTTATACTGTTGACGATTAGTGTAATACATTATCAGTAAATTATAAAATAAAGCTTGCGATTTATGTTTGATGAAACATTAGTTATAACTTTGTAACTTTTAATTTTTATCATTTTGTGTTGATTAGCAATAAAAGATTTTTTTAAATAATAATTAAATGAGTACGAAATTGGGACTCCAAAATATTACTCAATTTAGAGCGTGTTGATTACAGCTTTGGCCAACAACAAAACAAAACCTTTTGACTAATTAAAAATAAAATATCTTTTAGCAAGTAGAATAATACAAAGGGACGTATGAAAAAAACAAAAATGTAACTACTTTTCAACAATGATTGCTACTACACGTTTAAAATGGTTTATGTTTTAGTAAAGTTCATTTTGAAACTATTTCTAATGAGTTTTAAAAAGCTGAGCCATTTTCATTAAAATAATAATAAAATAATTCACCAAACTTAGTACTTAAAACGGTAGAATAAGACTTTATATAATAAAAATATTTAATTTTCATTACATAGGGGATATTAGAATTTATCGACATTACCCATTAATAAAAAGAATTTCTAGATCACAGTCAATATCTTTATTGACAGAACAGAACAATTTACTTGTGCTGAAAGCTTGGTGTCACTGATATCGCCCACACCTCGGGGGTTCATAGAATTACGATATATGAGCTAGTTGGAAGTTTTTGATATCATAAACTGACTCCTTGCTGAGCCCAATTAGAAATTTAATAACCTTAAAGGAAAAACATAAGTACTACAAATCCATAGGCTTAAAACTTGTATCAATAAATTTGCATCTATTATGTATCGAATTCAGGAAGGAATAGAACAAATTCCCATAAGTGTACCTAAATAATTAACATCTCTTCATATACATAATAATTTGTCGTTTAGTATTTTGCTTGTATAACTATAGGCATATGAAGACATTTCGTTAACACTAAAATGTAAAATGACTTTAAATATAGTATTTTCAAGTTAAAAATATATCTTTACGTAGATTGATAGTGTATTCAGGAGAGGGTATTAGAATACACAGACGAGGGGGTTAGGACAAGTTTAAGCAACGAGACAACTTTGGAAGAAACATTGCATTTCCAGCAGAGTTATATTTCCATGGTGAGACGTGAGCAATTTACATGGAAAGATAAAAGCCATTTACAAGCAGCGGAAACGAGACTTGAAGTGTCAGAAGGCGAGACAATGCTCAGTAATGAGGAAGCTAGACCGCAGTGGAAATGTGAAACATAAACAACGAAGGGTCATAGATAAAACTGGTTTTTATTAAATTGGGTAATGAACTACACTAAAAACCTTTCTTCCCCACACCTATATATAAACTATTGGGATACCTATATCAAAAGGTTATTAATGAGTAAATCAGCTGATAGCTAGAGCAATAAAGAGTTTCTACAGTTCTCTGGTATTGACAGTTTGCACGTACTGTTCACATTAAAGCATAACATTTTTTTTGAATCGGTATTGCACAACTCCAGGTAACGTTGAGGCGCATTCACAGTGGTTCGTTCAGGCAAGCGACCCGTATATGCCAATCATAATTGTCTCCCCTCCCACTCAACCATACTTTCTTATGAAATAGGCCGTTAACTTTCCTTATATCCCTAGAGTTTTATATTTATGCACCAATTTTTAACAATTATTCAAAATGGACATGTACCTCTTAAACAAAATTAAACAATGTACTTGATGGAACGCAAAAACCAGATAAAAACACAGATGATTCTAAAATACATTATTGAGCCGGGATGTAAGTGTTTTCATAAATAGAGGGACGTAGGTATTTCTAATTTGTGACGACTCTAGAATTACTTTTGTTTATCTTAGTCACTAAACAATACGCCTATTGATTTATTACTATTATAATATTATTGGCTTAACTATTTGTTGAATGTTTTAACATAAATTTCAATAAATAATTCGTTATTATTTTGAAATATTGTATAGTTCTTCTACTACGAAGGGTAAAAAGGGCAATAAAATATATTTTCCAATTAGGACCCGTTATATCACCGTTGGGGAATAGCTATATATCTCTCTTCGCGTCACTCTGTCAGAGTGACTGATCAAATTACCAAGATGACAGGGTTTATGGAAGTGGAATGCCACTTGCAGTGTCTGGATCCTTCCGTGATGTATCAAATAACTCTTCTCAATACCGGTGGTAAAATAATCATTCCTTTTTCTTACGTGTCAAATATTTATTCATTTTTTATATGAAATAAATGTATAATGACGTGTCAAAATACTTTCTATTCATGTTAAATAAAGAACTTTTATTTTTATAGATATTTAAATTTTTGGTTTTGTCAATGACCCACGTTATAAATTTTTAGTTTTGCCGGTGCTATAGTTAGTGAAATATAAATAATGTGCATATAAAATATTTATTAAATTTTATTTTTACTATACAGGAAAACTAATTTTCCATTAATTACAAACGCTCCATGAATCGTTACTTATACAGTTAACGTTTACGGATATTATTGGGCTTTACGTTTACGAAAATTAAAATTAAGCAAAACCCTAAAATGAAAAAGGATTATATCATCAAGGTAAAGGGTAGACACCACTCTAAGAGAAAGATAAAGAGTAGACCTAAATGAAGATTAAATAAGGGGCAAATTTGAACTTGTACAAATAATTTTATACCAGCTGTTAGACTCGAGTATTTCACAAAGCTGTTTAGTTTCCCAGTCCTTTTGTAATACTAAATGTATTTCACAATCTATCGCTCAGTGATAATAGAAACATAGCCTACAAAATTCTATATCAAGTTTCATGAAATACTATACCTTCTAATATTTACTATGCCTTTTAATTTTTAATCTCTATATAAACAAGTAATGTAAAAAAAGTTAAAGTTAATTCCTACTTAAATAAAAAAAAAATTAGTTACTTTATATTTTATAATTACAGTTAGTATAAATATGTACATGCATATGCTAGAATAAGAAAATTAGGTGGCAAAATAAACATTTCCTTGCAATTTTCCATTTTTTCTATGTATGGGTTTTTATTTTTGCTATTTATATTTTTCTTTCGTCACTTGCATTGTTTTGTAGCTTATTTTCGCTATCATTTCGTACTGTCCGTTTATGAAGCAAGGTTCGATACCGTTAATCCAGTTTGTTTATTTTATTCTTTACATTCGTCTATAATTCTGGAGCATTATTTATAATATTGTGTGGTAACTATGGCAACAGTATAAGGTTGTGCAATTAATAGAGGTGTCTACTATAATCAGATGGTGGCAGAACAAAAAAATTCATATACATTTTTGAGAAGAAGATTATTAACTATGGGAAATTTGGCGCAGTGCTAAAGCGCGCTAGACGTCGGACACCAGATATTCATTATAATCCGACCTAAACCACTAAATGTTTATAATTTACCTATTGAATAAATATTTGAAGAAACTCTAATAGCATCAATTGTCATCCACTATAGCGTAAAAAAAGTTGTATTTGAACTTGATTGGATGAATAACAATGTATTTTATTAATGATTGAAAATGTGTACTAGATATATATCAGGATAGTGTGAGCTAATAGAACGTTTAAAAAATTGAAGTCCTGACTGACAGACTGGTCAACGTAGAGCCGAACCTAATAATGGTCAGCTTTTATATTCATAAATACTAAATAAGGTTTAGCTTAAGTTAGTACGAAGCTCATTGACTTAATACAGACAAAAGCTAAGTAGTTGGAATTGATTTGAGAGATGACAAGGACAATTTTACGTTGCATGTTCTAGAGTAAGCCCTTCCAGTAGTTTAGTGATTTTTGCTCCAGATGGAAGATCAGTAAATGATATAAGAAGTTTTATGATAGTCAAAGTATCAAGGGAAAATTAAAAATTAAATGTTCAACAAGTTTAGTAGATCTTTCATCTATTTTATCATAAAGAAGATAAATACTAAAATATTCAATTTATACCATTAAATTCATTTAAAACTTATTGTGTCATATTTAGACCTTTTTCAGATAGATCAACATTCATTTCAATAATTTTAAAAAAATAATAAAATTCATTGAAAAAAGATTATTAAAATAATATCTTATTTATAGATTTTTGTCAACAGATTTGATGAACGAATTTTTAAAATATACTACTTTTTTCTAATTTCGTTTACTAGTTAATGTATATGTAGATGAATCAGAAGGGTCACGAGGACCACAAGGGGTAATTGTATGCATTTTAAAGTAAATTTCAGGGCTTCCTAATTCTATCACTCACGTTGATATTTACAGTGATATTGGTCGGGGGGGGCAGAATTAAACATATCATAAAGTTTTAGACATTCATTGCTCAACATAAAAACATCAACACTGTCGATCATAAAGTTTTAGACATACATTGCTCAACACACACAGATCAACACACACGGATCAACACTGTCGATCATTAAGTTTTAGACGTACATTGCTCAACATAAACACATCAACACTGTCGATCATAAAGTTTTTGACGTACATTGTGCAACATAAACACATACAAACTGTGGATCATAAAGTTTTGGACTAACATAAACACATAAACACTGTGGATCATTAAGTTGTAGACATATATTGTGCCACATAACACATGAAAACTGTGGATCATAAGGATCTGGACTCACATTGCTCAACATAAACACATCAACAGTGTCGATCATAACGTTTTAGACATATATAGTGCCACATACCACATAAAAACTGTGGAACATGAAGTTTTAGACATATATTGTGCCACATAACACATGAAAACTGTGGATCATAGGGATCTGGACTCACATTGCTCAACATAAACACATCAACAGTGTCGATCATAACGTTTTAGACATATATAGTGCCACATACCACATACAAACTGTGGAACATGAAGTTTTAGACATATATTGTGCCACATAACACATGAAAACTGTGGATCATAAGGATCTGGACTCACATTGCTCAACATAAACACATCAACAGTGTCGATCATAACGTTTTAGACATATATAGTGCCACATACCACATAAAAACTGTGGAACATGAAGTTTTAGACATATATTGTGCCACATAACACATGAAAACTGTGGATCATAAGGATCTGGACTCACATTGCTCAACATAAACACATCAACAGTGTCGATCATAACGTTTTAGACATATATAGTGCCACATACCACATAAAAACTGTGGAACATGAAGTTTTAGACATATATTGTGCCACATAACACATGAAAACTGTGGATCATAATAATCTGGACTCTCATTGCTCAACATAAACACATCAACAGTGTCGATCATAACGTTTTAGACATATATAGTGCCACATACCACATAAAAACTGTGGAACATGAAGTTTTAGACATATATTGTGCCACATAACACATGAAAACTGTGGATCATTAAGTTGTAGACATATATTGTGCCACATAACACATGAAAACTGTGGATCATAAGGATCTGGACTCACATTGCTCAACATAAACACATCAACAGTGTCGATCATAACGTTTTAGACATATATAGTGCCACATACCACATACAAACTGTGGAACATGAAGTTTTAGACATATATTGTGCCACATAACACATGAAAACTGTGGATCATAAGGATCTGGACTCACATTGCTCAACATAAACACATCAACAGTGTCGATCATAACGTTTTAGACATATATAGTGCCACATACCACATAAAAACTGTGGAACATGAAGTTTTAGACATATATTGTGCCACATAACACATGAAAACTGTGGATCATAAGGATCTGGACTCACATTGCTCAACATAAACACATCAACAGTGTCGATCATAACGTTTTAGACATATATAGTGCCACATACCACATAAAAACTGTGGAACATGAAGTTTTAGACATATATTGTGCCACATAACACATGAAAACTGTGGATCATAAGGATCTGGACTCACATTGCTCAACATAAACACATCGACAGTGTCGATCATAACGTTTTAGACATATATAGTGCCACATACCACATAAAAACTGTTGAACATGAAGTTTTAGACATATATTGTGCCACATAACACATGAAAACTGTGGATCATAATAATCTGGACTCTCATTGCTCAACAGAAACACATCAACACTGTCGATCATAACGTTTTAGACATATATAGTGCTACATACCACATAAAAACTGTGGAACATGAAGTTTTAGACATATATTGTGCCACATAACACATGAAAACTGTGGATCATTAAGTTGTAGACATATATTGTGCCACATAACACATGAAAACTGTGGATCATAAGGATCTGGACTCACATTGCTCAACATAAACACATCAACAGTGTCGATCATAACGTTTTAGACATATATAGTGCCACATACCACATACAAACTGTGGAACATGAAGTTTTAGACATATATTGTGCCACATAACACATGAAAACTGTGGATCATAAGGATCTGGACTCACATTGCTCAACATAAACACATCAACAGTGTCGATCATAACGTTTTAGACATATATAGTGCCACATACCACATACAAACTGTGGAACATGAAGTTTTAGACATATATTGTGCCACATAACACATGAAAACTGTGGATCATAAGGATCTGGACTCACATTGCTCAACATAAACACATCAACAGTGTCGATCATAACGTTTTAGACATATATAGTGCCACATACCACATAAAAACTGTGGAACATGAAGTTTTAGACATATATTGTGCCACATAACACATGAAAACTGTGGATCATAAGGATCTGGACTCACATTGCTCAACATAAACACATCGACAGTGTCGATCATAACGTTTTAGACATATATAGTGCCACATACCACATAAAAACTGTTGAACATGAAGTTTTAGACATATATTGTGCCACATAACACATGAAAACTGTGGATCATAATAATCTGGACTCTCATTGCTCAACAGAAACACATCAACACTGTCGATCATAACGTTTTAGACATATATAGTGCTACATACCACATAAAAACTGTGGAACATGAAGTTTTAGACATATATTGTGCCACATAACACATGAAAACTGTGGATCATTAAGTTGTAGACATATATTGTGCCACATAACATATGAAAACTGTGGATCATAAGGATCTGGACTCACATTGCTCAACATAAACACATCAACAGTGTCGATCATAACGTTTTAGACATATATAGTGCCACATACCACTTAAAAACTGTGGAACATGAAGTTTTAGACATATATTGTGCCACATAACACATGAAAACTGTGGATCATAAGGATCTGGACTCACATTGCTCAACATAAACACATCAACAGTGTCGATCATAACGTTTTAGACATATATAGTGCCACATACCACATACAAACTGTGGAACATGAAGTTTTAGACATATATTGTGCAATATAACACATGAAAACTGTGGCTCATAAGGATCTGGACTCACATTGCTCAACATAAACACATCAACAGTGTCGATCATAACGTTTTAGACATATATAGTGCCACATACCACATAAAAACTGTGGAACATGAAGTTTTAGACATATATTGTGCCACATAACACATGAAAACTGTGGATCATAATAATCTGGACTCTCATTGCTCAACAGAAACACATCAACACTGTCGATCATAAAGTTGTAGACATATATTGTGCCACATAACACATGGAAACTGTGGATCATAAGGATCTGGACTCACATTGCTCAACATAAACACATCAACAGTGTCGATCATAACGTTTTAGACATATATAGTGCCACATACCACATAAAAACTGTGGAACATGAAGTTTTAGACATATATTGTGCCACATAACACATGAAAACTGTGGATCATAATAATCTGGACTCTCATTGCTCAACAGAAACACATCAACACTGTCGATCATAAAGTTTTAGACATATATTATGCCACAAAACACATAAAAACTGTTGATTATAAAGATTTGGACTCACATTGCTAAACATAAACACATCAACACTGTCGATCATAAAGTTTTAGACTTACATTGCTCAACATAAACTCATCAACACTGTTTATCATAAAGTTTTAGACGTACATTGCTCAACATAAACTCATCAACACTGTCGATCATAAAGTTTTTTACCTACATTGTGCCACATAAACACATAAAAACTGTGGATCATAAAGAATTGGATTCACATTGCTAAACATAAACACATCAACACTGTCGATCATAAAGTTTTAGACATACATTTGTCCACATAAACATATAAAAACCGTGTATAATAAATATTTGACCTCTATACACTGTTTTATGAAGTGTGATCAATACTTTATTCTCATCGAAAGAGTGTGTATTTGACCTAGATAAGTGGTATATTATCATTGAATTTTTGAAAGTGTTTATGAATGATACAGTAAAGCGTATGTGTGAAATATAATGGATGCATTTAATAGAAAAAAAACATTTATAAAGTATTCTACAAGGAGTTTTCAAAGAAATTATTTTCTTTAATTAATTTGATTTGGAAATAATAACACAACATAATGATCAGCCTTTGCAAAATCAGTAAACATAAAAATCAGTCTATGTACTTAATTCTATCATTGTTCACTTAAACTCTGTAAGAGAAATAAAACTATACAGTAAATGCAAAACTCATAACATTATTTTATCATAAATCTTCAGGATAAATGGCATTAGAATAAATTTATAGGCAAATGAGTACAAGTACAAACATCATCTACTTTGAAACGTTTTTAAGGGACAATTAGCAGAAAGCTATGAAATAAATGTATGTTACTAGTTTAAAAACCGGTATTAGCTAACTAAAAATAATAAGAATTAGGTATTGTAGTCTTGAGTTTTAAATAAAAGAAAACTTTGATTGGTGGCTTTTCCTCAAAAATACATTTTTGTCAACTCTCACCCCTTTGTTGTTAGCCCTTCAATTGTAACGGTTGTGTAAACTTTAATTTTAAACATTTAAAAATATTCATCT
The DNA here is from genome assembly GCA_036971475.1 of Prosapia bicincta. Classification (NCBI taxonomy): domain Eukaryota; kingdom Metazoa; phylum Arthropoda; class Insecta; order Hemiptera; family Cercopidae; genus Prosapia; species Prosapia bicincta. The sequence goes on from JBAIZL010000002.1 coordinate 176,138,531, forward strand.
TTTCATAAGCTTCAGAAATTTAAGTGTTTATACATTTTACTAAGAAAGTAAAATCAAAATAGACATTATTTAAAAAGATAAGCTGATAGTCAATATTTAAATAATAAAATTTCATATTAGTTTTAAGTTGTAAGCTGTCTCACAAGAATCGACGTACTTAAATTTAAATACGAATACAGCTAATCCGAAATATGGTTTAGTTGATATTTTCGTAGAATATGAAAGGCAAAATGATCAAAGGGTTTACAAGCTTTTGAATCTCAAAAAGAGCGCTGGATATGTTTTAAATAAAATAATAATTATAAACCCTTAGAAACAAAATGCTCTTTATAAGATTAATGGGGCATGTTGACGGATAATATCTTACCAAAGGAAATTAATTTTACACTTTTTATAAAAGGGGGAGCTTATACGTGTTAAAATCACTAAGCCAAATTTTCACGGAAAATCTTTTTATAACAAAGGATGGGAAACAGTGGCTGGGAAGTGGGTGGACCATCGTCCTGTTGTGGTTACTTCATGTAAGCTACCCTTGCTTCGTTATTCAATAATTCCCCCTATTCAACGTAGATGTTCTCGTTTTAGCCCTACCCTTTTTGATTCTTTCTCTTTTAAGACGGCGGTTTTGTAGACAACTCTATAATTCCTTGAACACAACACGACCCAATTCCCACGATTTTTTTAAAAAAACTCTACCACAGGATTTACGACTTCATTTCTCACACATAATAAAATTCAATAATAAAGAAGACAAGCTACTGTCAATTATAAAGTCATAACAAAATCTGTTTCTTAGAGCGTTAGAAAGATAAAAACTTATGAGTTACATAACTCTCAGGTAAAACATAGAGAGACTGGTTGGCATAACTAAGAAGGAACAAAAAATACAAAACTGTATGAGTTAGAAGTAACAACTATACATAAGAAATGATGAGCAAGAAGGAGCATAGAGGTACTGGTTGGAATAGCTAAGACGTAAAATAGAAATAGAAAATAGAGTGAGTTGGAATTAACAGGCAGACAAAGGGAGTTTTCGGCAAGAAGGAGCACAGAGATACTGCTTTGACTGGCTAAAATGTGAAATAAAAATACGAGTTACAAAGAGTAGAATCTTAACCAGAAAGCACAAGGATTCTTGATTGAGAATAAACACAGAGAAACTGGTTGGAATGGGTAAGAAGTAATATACAAATATTGAATGGAATTAGCCAGAAGTAACATAGACGTACGAAGTAACTTGATCAAGAAAGAAAGAAAGTGTAATAATTGGTGTTGGTAAAAAGTAACGATAAAATACGAAATGGAATAGGTTAGAAATAATAGAGATATAAGGGTTGTCTTGGGAAAGAAGGGAAATGTAGCTAGGTTTCCCTTCTACTTAAACTTAGGTTTAAGTATTAAACTGGGTTTAATAGAAAAAAAATATAGTATAAATACGGAATGGGATGGGTAAGAAGTAACATAAAATAACACAGTCGCAAAGGAACACACACACACACACACACACACACATATATATATATATATATATATATATATATATATATATATTGGGTTAAAATATGGGGAGCACTCGGCTAAAAACATATATTCACTAGGGGGCATTGTTTGAAAACAACATAGAGATTTGTCAAGTTATGTTTTAAATGAAACCATTAGACAACGGGCTCTTCACTGTACCTAATATTTTGGTTTAAATCAAAGTTGTAAAATGGGAAAAGTAGTTTTCAACCAACCTAGGGATGTTTGCCTTACACATACTTGTAAAGTGGGAAACGGTGAATGTTATTTTCCCTTGTAACACTCTTAAAAATAAGGTGTTACATATAAATTCATTTATATATTTGATTTGTATTTAATAATTATATCGTTCCAATATAAAAGAAAATTTTTGTTTTCTTGGTGCACTTTGTGAAGCTAGCATAGATAGTAGCGCCCCTAGCGGGTAAAAATTTAAAATATCGTACGAGTGGTAACTCAGGGTAATTAACTGACATCACCTCATGTGACGTAAGCATGGTCTGATATCGCCAGATCCAATGCACCAATCGAAAAATTCGAAATAATAATCAGGGGTGGGAAGTTCCGTTAGCGCGTCCTTGCAACGACCCCAGTTCTCCAAAAGTCTTTGAACGAGACGGACGTAATGGCGCTTTCGGACATAACCTAGAAATTTAAAAGCTTCCAGTATTCTAAATTTAAGATGTCAAGGCCGGTACCAAATTTTATTAACGCAACAAAAGAAGAAGTCAGAAGCGATTATTTATGTATTTCAAATGAGTAAAAGTTAATACCATTTTTGTTTAAGTGCGTTTATTTGCAAGAGCGATGTGTTAAGTGTTTAGTGATTCCAAAAGCCATGGGCAATGTTTAATATGTTTTAAAGTGTTTTATAGGTGATGTGCACAACCAGGTACGTTTTAGATGACAATAAAGAAAATGTATTTTAATGTTAACTAAGTTGAAGTATTTTTAATTGATAAACGGTTAACACATGAACGGTACAAATTGCCCTTTGAATATTCATTTCTAAAAATTTAATTGGAAATCTTAAGTTACTATCTTGTCGATATAAATATAATTTTAAAGGTTATTAAGTAATTAAAATGTATGGAGTAATTAGCAGTAATTAAAAGTAAATTACTGGACACATTGGTGTCATTTGTTCTTTTGTAATTTGTCACTGATTAATAAATTGTATGACTTTGTATTTTAAAAATTTAAATTCTTATTTCACAAGTGAACTAGAACGTTACAAACTTTCAATTTTCATTTCAAGGAACCTAGTTTTATCTTCCGAAGATATCAGAAGATCGTTTACAGAAAGACATTATTATGCCTGGCTGAAAACGGAGAACTAGATAGAGCTCTGGGTAAGTAAGGTAATTAATTTGTTAATTAGTAATTAACACACATTTTTAATAAAGCCCTGATAAATACTTACCCCAGGAAAAAAGGCCAAACTGTTACACCCTAAGTATATAAGGTATATACATGAATACTTGTAAAATAGGAGACGTGATATATAGGCTATTAGGGATCTTATATTTACAGATTATTATAGACTAAGTGAGGGACGGGGTTGGGAGCTTCCTAGAAGTCTATGCTTTACATGTTTTGGTGAGTAGCATACTTAGGTAATATAGGTACATACATCCTTGGAAAGTGGGAGATATTGGTAATGAGCTTGCCTACGTTTTTACACATACTTTAATTGATATGACACATAAGTATATAAATAGCTTTTAATTGTTTTTGATAGCAATTGAAAGCAGTTTTTATATTTTCCATCTAGAATTTATATTTCTGTTGAGACATTTTACAAGAAAATTTCGTATTCTATAATGCTTTTTTTTCAATTTGTAGCCAAAGGTAAATAATTAGATAATTCTGTCTAACTGAAAAATTACGAATGACATTTGCCACTTTCAAAAGACAATATTCTAAATACGAATTAGACGAAGAACAAATCTATTAAAAACTTACGGATTAACAAACCAATTATTAGAAATATATTAATCTAATCTTTAATCTCTTAGAAATAATATTTGTTTTTAAAAAATCATACAGTATTTAACTTTATATTCAAATGACAAAAATATCCAAAAGCTAATTATGGTCTACAGTTGTAAGCTCATATGTCAAAACGAATCAAAACTTTTGATTTTTCATCTAATGTGGAAGTTATTAATTGTTGAGGTTGTATTTGAGGTATTTAAATATTGAGTACACACTACCTGAACTAATTCAGTTTAGATATAATTTTTCAGAGTAAAAGTGAGTTACAGAGTTACTTTCAGGTTCCAGCCCACTCTGTCAGTTATTATATCACTTCAGGGTAAAACACGTTCCGAGATATATTACTTGTCACACTTTATTAAGGAAGCAGTGGGAAGATATATTTCATTTCATTCTTACTATATCTCCAGTCACTGGTCGAAAAGGCATGGGTAACATAAAAATCTATTACTCCAACACACTGTCGTTTGTAAAGAAGTGATACACAATGAGGGAATTATATATTTTAAAGTAAATACTTCGTTTTCAAGAGATAAAACAAATCAAAAATAGCCTACACCTTAATTAATAATTCTGAAATAAGTTATGCTCTAAACTTTTGTATTTCTCTAACGTATTATCTTTATATTATCAATAGAAATTACTTTTGGCAGTTTGAGTTTAATATAAAATAATTAATTATTCATAGTTTGTATTATAAAAATAGTCTTCAAGTATCTTACAGAATTATTTGTTAATTAGTAATCTAATGCAAACGTTTTTTAATTAAAGATATAAACTCTTATTAAAAATGTCTATTTCAAGGTAAACTGAGATATCTAATATTTTCTTGTTTATCTAGTCCGTTTCTTGATGGATTTTAAATTGAGTATTTCAGTTTTCCCTACAGATTTTATCCAATTACCATTTTATAAATATTGTAATCTCTATCAAATTAGTTATTTCATATTAATTTTGAGAAGTGATTTAATAAAATTTCAGAAAGTTATAGGTTATGAATGAATATGTGCTGATACATTAAAAAAAAAAGAAAACTAGTAACTTGAAATGAAAAGATTTTTCGTTTAAAATATCATTCAGATGACTAATGGATTTCTGCAGATCATATAATTGTAACTAAACATACTTCTTATAAGAATTAGAATAGAATTTCTAATGATACGAACATAAAGGCATAATAAATGTGTATGCAAGAATGTTCATCAAAATAATTTAAAAATTTAGTAACACTGTGTGATTAGCCCTGTTATACACTGTTTAAATGTCTAAGACTTAAATATAGGTAGTGCGTAATTTTGTTGAACTTAAGGTTTAACTAGCCATATGTAGAAAGTACAATATGCTTCACAATTGTGACGAAAGTGGTATTCCTTCAATTTAACGCCCCGGTAACGAGATGACCTTCTCCTACTGGCTGCATAACCTTTATGAGGTGGAGAGGCTTAATCCGCCCGTGGGGGACGGGTGGAATGTAGCTGTATGTATGTGGCTCCATATAAACGAGACGTCCAGGAAAATGAGTAAGTGCATGTAGGTGGCTCAAAAAAATTGAGCACGTCCTAGCACTTGAAAGGTTGGTATCTGCCCGGCTCTCTCCCTCCCCTTGGCTTGCGGGTGGTAACCAAGAAGCACCCACCCATCCAGTTTGGTGGTCTGAATGGGTACATACATCCTCGATCTGATTATCCGTGCTATGCGATCCGGTCCGATATAGATTCGTGGCCCTCAGGGTAAGTAGGGTCTTTAATGGAGGCTCAGGGGCTCCTGGCGCCCCCTCTTAGTAATCAAGTAGACCTAACGCTGTAAGCAGGGCTCTGTGGCGGCGGACCTTTCGTCCCTAGTTCTCCCATACTCGTGGAAACATACATGGCAGCAAATAATAAAACCAATTTAACTGGTAAGGGCCTAGAACCTACCGACAAATCTCTCCCAATAGATGTTGTTTCAGCACCCGTAGAGACAGATGAAAATCCAGTTGCAAAGGTAACAGGAGGATTGAGTGAGTTACAAAGGATGAATGGACTCTGGCTTGCCTACCACGAGGAAGTAAAGAAGAAACAAAGAAAGGATTTGGCAAATGCTCCATCACGGAAGCCAGTGGATATGGTAGGACCTTAAAAGAGATATGGTAGGACGACAAAAGAAAGAGATTAAAAGAAAGGAAAGGAGTACTTTTGATCCTACTCCGGAGTCAGAGGCCAAGAGGAATAGACAAGGTTCTAGGGTTGGGATTCTAGGGTTCTAGGGGGTCTTTCTCGTCGATATCCGCCAACCTACTGAGGGCACTAGTGACCTTTGGGGATAGTGTACGCGTGAGGATGGAAATGGTAGCGTTCAACCACCTAAAGAGCACTGTCATGGACCTAATGTTGGTCATTCCTAGTGGAGGTTTTGTTCCACAGTTCAGGGACACGTACTTCTCGACCAGACTTCTCAAGGCAACTGGAGAGGTCACTTTTAGATGGAACTCTAAAGACCCGGAAGAGAAGCGCGAGAGGCGGAGGGGAAGGCGTAGGGGTCAGTTGGATATGGCTGACCCTCAAGAAATTATCCTGCAAATTAACTTGCGTAAAAACGCCTCAGTGGTCCTAACCAGGTTCTTATATATAAGAAACACATTACCTGCGCTTGAGCTGGTCCAAGAACCGTGGCTGGTCAGGAAATGTATAAGCGCAAGTGGGTAACATGAGGGGAATAGGGCTTGTATGACAGTATGTCGACTGGAGGCCACGCTGATTCTAGAATTCTCAACCAGGGACCTTGCGGCGGTTATAATTCAAGGTTTGAGCGAGGTAAGTCAAAGCAGGCAGTTCATCGTGGCCTCCACGTACTGCACCCACAATAAAGAATCGCCCCGTGCAGAATTACGTAGGTTAGTTCGGTACTGCATGAAGAGTAATATAGGAATTTTGGTGGGTTGTGATGCCAATGCTTATCATAAGGTGTGGGGCAGCACAGACACTAATGAGGGTGGCGAGGAGCTCCTCATGTCTGTAATAGACAGATAGTAAAGTGGGTGCATGACTGGTTTCGGATGAGCTCTCCATGTCGGATCACCGGATCATTACTGCTAGGACGAGGGGAGTTGTCTCCCATGTGGTGTGGTTTAGGAACCCGAGAAGGACAAACTGTTAAGGTATTAAGTCTTCGGTGAGCAGGCGGATATCAGACATCCATGGTAAGTATGGTACACCAAACGAACGGGAAAATACTACGTAGAGAGCGCTCAATATCTGGGAGCTATTCTGGATAGGAAGCTAATGGGGAGTGGACAGTTAGAGGATAAGCGAAAGGCATGAGATGGGGTTTGGGTCCACGTCAGATGAACTGGATTTATTCTGCCATTGTGGTGCCAAGGTCGATCTTTGTTTCAATCGTTTGGCGGGGCAGGGCACAGAAAGAAACCAGTAGAAGAGTCCTGGACCGCGTGCAGGGGCTCTTCCTTAGAGGCACAACAGCTACAAGGAGGAGCACACCATGTGCGGCCATGAGGGTTATGTTGAGTTTTCCATCCTTGAGTATTCAAATTATGGTGGAGACAATGAATACTGCATACCTGCTACGTTGTAACGGGGTGTGGAAGACAAGTAGCAAACGATATAAACAGCAATTTGGTGATTCACTGAAAGAGCTCTGGATAGAGCCTCAAGATAAGATATTGTCTCTTATGAGGGTAAAAGAAAATTGCAAAATTCCATATTCCTGCAAGAGAGGTATGGACAGAGTGTAGATCCAAAGATGGTGAAATCTGGTTCACGGATGGGTCCAAGATAAAGGAAAGAGTAGGAGCTGACTCTAGTGGACCGAGACACCAAGACAGATTCTGTCTTCGCCTGGAAGACTACAACTCTGTTTTCCAGGCGGAGGTGTAGCGATCAAGCTATATACTGAGGAAATAATAGGGTCTGGCAAGAGGAGCAAGACCTGTAGGAATTTCTCGGGCAGTCAGGCAGCTCTGAAGGCTTTAGATAAGGCTAGTGCCAGCTCTAAGCTGGTGGCTGGGACTATAACTTCTCTATCAGAGTTTTAAAAAAGTATAATTCACCCAACCTAACCTGGATTCTAGAATATTCTGGCTGGATAGGGAAACAAGGGTATAAAACTCAATGACAGTTGCTGAGGAAAGTGGGCATGCCGCCTCAGGAGGGGCGCACGGAACATATAGACAGGTTGAGCAAGGAAGAATTTAATAAGACTTTGAGGTGTAACAAATCCAAGGTTCTGTGGGGTCACTCGGGAGATTTGTGTGGTAAAGAACTACTCTCCATAAGTAGGTCTCAACTCAGAGTTGCTGTGGAGCTGGTCACAGACCATGGGAATGGGAGGGGATTCTAAAACGAAATTGGAAGATCTAGGTCCCCTGTGTGCAAGATATGCGACGAGGAGCAAGAGGAAAGCCCAATCCACCTACTCTGTGAGTGCCCTGCTTTGGGGGCTGCAAGGAGAAAGGGGCTTAGCTAGCAGGTATGTACACAAGAGGATACCAAACGGTTTAGCATCAGGTGGGTACTTGAATTCTGTAAAGAGGTAGGTATCCATTAAGCTAGTCCTGTGGTAGGGATGGGAAGAGAGTACAAAAGCTGTAGCTAAGTGCTCTACACAGATAAGATCCCTCCGAGTTTTATTAATAAAATAAAAATACATTGAGGTGACTTCTTGGACGAGAGTTACGAGGATACAGATGACTAATGTTACACTGTTCACGTTATACCATTTGTTAAATTTTTAACGAAATTAAATAAGCGCTGTAGTATTGAATAGATATTTGTATTAGTGTATGTTTTGGGGTGTCATCATTATGTTAATAAAATAATATTATGACTGTGTTTGCAAGACACATTTAGGTTGGACACAGTAACAAGTCAACAAATAAATATAGGAACTTCGCTCTATATAAAGAGGGAAAGCGTCGTTTATGTGCAGATATTGCAATATCACGCCGCTTGCTTATCTATCAGTAAGTTGGGACCCGCATTTTGCAGTTATAAAAGTATGCCCAGAAATTGCAATATCACGCTGTTTTCTCATCTAACAATAGCCTAGACGCCAGATTTTGAAGTTATAAATATATGTGCAGATATTGCAATATCACGTCACTTGTTTATCTATCAGTAGGCTGGGAGCCGCATTTTGCAGTTATAAAAGTATGCCCAGAAATTGCAATATCTCTCTGTTTTCTCATCTAACAATAGCCTAGACGCCAGATTTTGAAGTTATAAATATATGTGCAGATATTGCAATATCACGTCACTTGTTTATCTATCAGTAGGCTGGGAGCCGCATTTTGCAGTTATAAAAGTATGCCCAGAAATTGCAATATCACTCTGTTTTCTCATCTAACAATAGCCTAGACGCCAGATTTTGAAGTTTAAAATATATGTGCAGATATTGCAATATCACGTCGCTTGCTTATCTATTAGTAAGCTGGGACCCGCATTTTGCAGTTATAAAAGTATGCCCAGAAATGGCAATATCACGCTGTTTTCTCATCTAACAATAGCCTAGACGCCAGATTTTGAAGTTATAAATATATGTGCAGATATTGCAATATCACGCCGCTTGCTTATCTATCAGTAAGCTGGGACCCCATTTTGCAGTTATAAAAGTATGCCCAGAAATTGCAATATCACGATATTTTCTCATCTAACAATAGCCTAGACGCCAGATTTTGAAGTTATAAATATATGTGCAGATATTGCAATATCACGCCGCTTGCTTATCTATCAGTAAGTTGGGACCCGCATTTTGAGGTTATAAAAGTATGCCCAGAAATTGCAATATCACGCTGTTTTCTCATCTAACAATAGCCTAGACGCCAGATTTTGAAGCTATAAATAAATGTGCAGATATTGCAATATCACGTCACTTGTTTATCTATCAGTAGGCTGGGAGCCGCATTTTGCAGTTATAAAAGTATGCCCAGAAATTGCAATATCACTCTGTTTTCTCATCTAACAATAGCCTAGACGCCAGATTTTGAAGTTATAAATATATGTGCAGATATTGCAATATCACGTTACTTGCTTATCTATTAGTAAGCTGGGACCCCATTTTGCAGTTATAAAAGTATGCCCAGAAATTGCAATATCACGCTGTTTTCTCATCTAACAATAGCCTAGACGCCAGATTTTGAAGTTATAAATATATGTACAGATATTGCAATATCACGTCGCTTGCTTATCTATCAGTAAGTTGGGACCCGCATTTTGCAGTTATAAAAGTATGCCCAGAAATTGCAATATCACGCTGTTTTCTCATCTAACAATAGCCTAGACGCCAGATTTTGAAGTTATAAATATATGTGCAGATATTGCAATGTCATGTCGCTTGCTTATCTATCAGTAAGCTGGGACCCGCATTTTGCAGTTATAAACGTATTCCCAGAAATTGCAATATCACGCTGTTTTCTCATCTATCAATAGTCTAGACGCCAGATTTTGAAGTTATAAATATATGTGCAGATACTGCAATATCACGTCGCTTGCTTATCTATCAGTAAGCTGGCACCCGCATTTTGCAGTTATAAAAGTATGCCCAGAAATGGCAATATCACGCTGTTTTCTCATCTAACAATAGCCTAGACGCCAGATTTTGAAGTTATAAATATATGTGCAGATATTGCAATATCACGCCGCTTGCTTATCTATCAGTAAGCTGGGACCCGCATTTTGCAGTTATAAAAGTATGCCCAGAGATTTCAATATCACGCTGTTTTCTCATCTAACAATAGCCTAGACGCCAGATTTTGAAGTTATAAATATATGTGCAGATATTGCAATATCACGTCACTTGTTTATCTATCAGTAGGCTGGGAGCCGCATTTTGCAGTTATAAAAGTATGCCCAGAAATTGCAATATCACTCTGTTTTCTCATCTAACAATAGCCTAGACGCCAGATTTTGAAGTTTAAAATATATGTGCAGATATTGCAATATCACGTCGCTTGCTTATCTATTAGTAAGCTGGGACCCGCATTTTGCAGTTATAAAAGTATGCCCAGAAATGGCAATATCACGCTGTTTTCTCATCTAACAATAGCCTAGACGCCAGATTTTGAAGTTATAAATATATGTGCAGATATTGCAATATCACGCCGCTTGCTTATCTATCAGTAAGCTGGGACCCGCATTTTGCAGTTATAAAAGTATGCCCAGAAATTGCAATATCACGATATTTTCTCATCTAACAATAGCCTAGACGCCAGATTTTGAAGTTATAAATATATGTGCAGATATTGCAATATCACGCCGCTTGCTTATCTATCAGTAAGTTGGGACCCGCATTTTGCAGTTATAAAAGTATGCCCAGAAATTGCAATATCACGCTGTTTTCTCATCTAACAATAGCCTAGACGCCAGATTTTGAAGTTATAAATATATGTGCAGATATTGCAATATCACGTCACTTGTTTATCTATCAGTAGGCTGGGAGCCGCATTTTGCAGTTATAAAAGTATGCCCAGAAATTGCAATATCACTCTGTTTTCTCATCTAACAATAGCCTAGACGCCAGATTTTGAAGTTATAAATATATGTGCAGATATTGCAATATCACGTCACTTGTTTATCTATCAGTAGGCTGGGAGCCGCATTTTGCAGTTATAAAAGTATGCCCAGAAATTGCAATATCACTCTGTTTTCTCATCTAACAATAGCTTAGACGCCAGATTTTGAAGTTTAAAATATATGTGCAGATATTGCAATATCACGTCGCTTGCTTATCTATTAGTAAGCTGGGACCCGCATTTTGCAGTTATAAAAGTATGCCCAGAAATGGCAATATCACGCTGTTTTCTCATCTAACAATAGCCTAGACGCCAGATTTTGAAGTTATAAATATATGTGCAGATATTGCAATATCACGCCGCTTGCTTATCTATCAGTAAGCTGGGAACCGCATTTTGCAGTTATAAAAGTATGCCCAGAAATTGCAATATCACGCCGTTTTCCCATCTGACAATAGCCTAGACGCCAGATTTTGAAGTTATCAATATATGTGCAGATATTGCAATATCACGTCGCTTGCTTATCTATCAGTAAGCTGGGACCCGCATTTTGCAGTTATAAAAGTATGCCCAGAAATTGCAATATCACGCTGTTTTCTCATCTAACAATAGCCTAGACGCCAGATTTTGAAGTTATAAATATATGTGCAGATATTGCAATATCACGTCACTTGTTTATCTATCAGTAGGCTGGGAGCCGCATTTTGCAGTTATAAAAGTATGCCCAGAAATTGCAATATCACTCTGTTTTCTCATCTAACAATAGCCTAGACGCCAGATTTTGAAGTTATAAATATATGTGCAGATATTGCAATATCACGCCGCTTGCTTATCTATCAGTAAGCTGGGACCCGCATTTTGCAGTTATAAAAGTATGCCCAGAAATTGCAATATCACGCTGTTTTCTCATCTAACAATAGCCTAGACGCCAGATTTTGAAGTTATAAATATATGTGCAGATATTGCAATATCACGTCACTTTTTTATCTATCAGTAGGCTGGGAGCCGTATTTTGCAGTTATAAAAGTATGCCCAGAAATTGCAATATCACTCTGTTTTCTCATCTAACATTAGCCTAGACGCCAGATTTTGAAGTTTTAAATATATGTGCAGATATTGCAATATCACGTCGCTTGCTTATCTATTAGTAAGCTGGGACCCGCATTTTGCAGTTATAAAAGTATGCCCAGAAATTGCAATATCACGCTGTTTTCTCATCTAACAATAGCCTAGACGCCAGATTTTGAAGTTATAAATATATGTGCAGATATTGCAATATCACGTCGCTTGCTTATCTATCAGTAGGCTGGGACCCGCATTTTGCAGTTATAAAAGTATGCCAAGAAATTGCTATATCACGCTGTTTTCTCATCTAACAATAGCCTAGACGCCAGATTTTGAAGTTATAAATATATGTGCAGATATTGCAATATCACGTCGCTTGCTTATCTATCAGTAAGCTGGGACCCGCATTTTGCAGTTATAAAAGTATGCCCAGAGATTGCAATATCACGCCGTTTTCTCATCTGACAATAGCCTAGACGCCAGATTTTGAAGTTATCAATATATGTGCAGATATTGCAATATCACGTCGCTTGCTTATCTATCAGTAAGCTAGGACCCGCATTTTGCAGTTATAAAAGTATGCCCAGAAATTGCAATATCACGCTTTTTTCTCATCTAACAATAGCCTAGACGCCAGATTTTGAAGTTTTAAATACATGTGCAGATATTGCAATATCACGTCGCTTGCTTATCTATCAGTAAGCTGGGACCCGCATTTTGCAGTTATAAAAGTATGCCCAGAAATTGCAATATCACGCCGTTTTCTCATCTGACAATAGCCTAGACGCCAGATTTTGAAGTTATAAATATATGTGCAAATATTGCAATATCACGTCACTTGCTTATCTATCAGTAGGCTGGGACCCGCATTTGCAGTTATAAAAGTATGCCCAGAAATTGCAATATCACGCTGTTTTCTCATCTAACAATAGCCTAGACGCCAGATTTTGAAGTTTTAAATATATGTGCAGATATGGCAATATCACGTCGCTTGCTTATCTATCAGTAAGCTGGGACCCGCATTTTGCAGTTATAGAAGAATGCTCAGAAATTGCAATATCACGCTGTTTTCTCATCTAACAATAGCCTAGACGCCAGATTTTGAAGTTATAAATATATGTGCAGATATTGCAATATCACGTCGCTTGCTTATCTATCAGTAAGCTGGGACCCGCATTTTGCAGTTATAAAAGTATGCCCAGAAATTGCAATATCACGCTGTTTTCTCATCAGAGAGAGAGAGAGAGAGTGTGAGAGGGAGAGAGAGGGGAGAGAGAGAAAGGTTTGTTAGGTCAGTTACCCCTATAATAATAAATAACCTATAACTGACCTCATTTTAGCAATAACGTATGTATAGTTCATATGTAATAGACTGGAATATATTACGCTATTAAATTATATATTGCTTTTTTTATAACATACCTGTCAGATACATTGTAGTTGTATTCTAAGTATATAACTATATAGTATTGTATTATTATGTAATGTTCTGCTTAGATAACTTTGAGTTTATACCGATTCGAAAGTCATGTTAAATGGCGTCTGTTTGTGTTTGCTTTCTAATTTTAATTACAAAAAATTTAAATTACATCTGTATTTTATAATATACAGAAGCATTATGGAATCTAAAAAATCAAATTTATCTTAGTCTCTGTCTTAGCATTCAAATTAGGTATATTTTTTTCCAAGTGATCACAACAAGATATTTTAAAACGTATAACCTAAAGGGCCAAATAAAGTTCTGATAAACGGAATTTGTATTTCTTTTCATATTTTAATTACTTATTACAAAAAAAAATACTTTTTATTTATTAAATGTATTTTTAAGAAATATAGATGAACACGAGAAGGATTGGAGTTAACTCAGTCTTTGTCTAGCTTTAAAATTACCTATATGTTGTATTAAAGTCGTCAAAAGGATATAATATAGTACCTTATACTGTATCCTCCTTTAAGGATTGTTCTAATATTTTTAGTCTATAAATGTTCAGAATGCGGGCAAATTAAATAAAAAAATTAAATGCTGTACATTCTAAATATTTGCATTTATTTCACGTGTTATCTTTTTATTATTATACAATGTACTTTTGGCATAGTCATATATAACTTGATTATAAAGTCTTAATCTATAACATTTAAGCCAGTAACTGGCAGACGATCTCTATATGAAGCCAAACTTATTCCTTTCCTTTAATGGTTGCATTATCAATGTAAAAACTAAAAGGATTTTATGAGTATATCATTTTTTTGATAGAAATTAAAACATAAGTATAAAGCTAGTATACATGCTGATTATTATATGCTATATATGTTTATATTTATTTTATTTGTTTTTGATAACCATTTCTATTATTGTTATCCACTCCACAATAACTATTACGAATAATTGTGACTTTTGTGATTTTTTGCAATAAACGCCTCAATATCATGAAAACGGCCTGGGCAAAAAATAGACTAGGCCGCAAATAACCTATGTTACACTGTTTAGGTTGTACAATTTGTTAAATTGTTAATGAAATTACATAAGCTCTGTAGTATTAATTAAATATATCCAATTCCATATTGGTTTTGAATATTGTATTTAGTTAATTATAATAAGATAAAACAATGATTGTTTTTGAAACGCGTATTTACATTGTACGTAGTACGAATCAACAAATAAATAAATTGTCAACAGCAGGTCTTTGCTGTTTATAAAAATTGGATTGGCTCGTTTTCGTCTACAAATCTTTATTCCTAACGAGCGTCAAATCATTCACTATGTATAGAGAAAATTTCGCTCTATATCTTCGCCACATTTCCCTTCATCTGAAGGGGTCCTATCTAAAGGTTCTTTTATGCCTACTCTTCATTGCTTTAGCGGTTAGTACATTACAATTTGCAATCATCAGATGTGATTACAAAACCATTATAAACAATGTTCAACCTTTATTTATCATTCGCATTCTTCCATTGCGACATGATCTCGGCTTCAGACTTAGGGAAACGGTTATTTAGGTTATGATAAATTACTGTACATAAGGGATGTAGTATTAAATAAATATTTCTAATGGAATATTGATTTTGATGTGTTATCATTGTGCTAATAAAATTATTTTAAATAATTATCAACAATAATAAAAAATCAACAATCAAATAAGTTGTCAACAGCGGACGTCGCTGTTTATAAAGAGGTAATGCGTCGTTTTCGTATGTAAATCTGTATTCCTGACGAACCACAAATCATTCACTATGTATAGAGAATATTACGCTTTATGTAGTCACGTTTTCCCTCTATCTAAGGTCGTCTAATCTAAAGGTCTTTGTAAGTTTCTGTGTACACTTCCCCGGTCATTACATTACAAGGCTAAATCTTCAGATACCATTATAAAACCACTGTGAACAATTTTTGTTCAAACCCGGGTCTGGGCTTACAGAACCCGCCCAGCCTTCGTGACAGCCATCCTCTGACTATCTGCCTCCTTCTAACATACTCATGTGGTTAGCAATCCTAACGCGCTTGAAGGATTCAGGATGATTGCCCATGTACCAGGCTATTGAGCTCATTCCATTTAAAGATAGGAAATAGTTAAATGAAATAGTACGGTAAGTGTCTCGTAAGAGCTGGTAAGAAAGAAACCCTGACAGGAAACATTCCGCGCAAGGTTATGCAGGAAACCTGGGAGCCAGGTTAACCTTATGCTGTGATATAAAGAGAGGTATTATCTTACAAATAGCTTGTAGTGAGGTTATGGTCTGATGACATGTATTTTGTCTTCTGCAGCCTACTCGAAACTGAAATGGGCAGGCAAGATCAAGTTAGTAGTTCTGTTGGGGCAAGCTTGTTCTGGAATAAATAATCTGTGCTTGCGTCTATTGCCTGAGTGGTCCCATACAGGAGAATGCTACGCAATATAGTGACGTATATTGTGGTGGCCACCCGTAAAGAGAGCAGGTTTGTTCTGGAATAACTGCAGCCTGTGCTTGCGTCTATTGCCTGGATGGTTCCAGGCAGGAGAATACTGCGCAATATAGTGACGTATATTGTGGTGGCCACCCGTAATGAAAGCAGGTTTGTTCTGGAATAACTGCAGTCTGTGCTTGCGTCTATTGCCTGGATGGTTCCAGGAAGGAGAATACTGCGCAATATAGTGACGTATATTGTGGTGGCCACCCGTAATGAAAGCAGGTTTGTTCTGGAATAACTGCAGTCTGTGCTTGCGTCTATTGCCTGAATGGTCCCAGGCAGGGGAATACTACGCAATATAGTGACGTATATTGTGGTGACCACCCGTAATGAAAGCAGGTTTGTTCTGGAATAACTGCTGTCTGTGCTTGCGTCTATTGCCTGAATGGTTGCTTACAGGAGAATGCTACGCAATATAGTGACGTATATTGTGGTGGCCACCCGTAATGAAAGCAGGTTTGTTCTGGAATAACTGCCGTCTGTGCTTGCGTCTATTGCCTGAATGGTTCCATACAGGAGAATGCTACGCAATATAGTGACGTATATTATGGTGGCCACCCGTAATGAAAGCAGATTTGTTCTGGAATAACTGCCGTCTGTGCTTGCGTCTATTGCCTGAATGGTTCCATACAGGAGAATGCTACGCAATATAGTGACGTATATTGTGGTGGCCACCCGTAATGAAAGCAGGTTTGTTCTGGAATAACTGCCGTCTGTGCTTGCGTCCATTGCCTGAGTGGTCCCATACAGGAGAATGCTACGCAATATAGTGACGTATAATATGGTGACCACCCGTAATGAAAGCAGGTTTGTTCTGGAATAACTGCAGTCTGTGCTTGCGTCTGTTGCCTGGATGGTCCCAGTCAGGAGAATACTACGCAATATAGTGACGTATATTGTGGTGGCCACCCGTAATGAAAGCAGGTTTGTTCTGGAATAACTGCAGTCTGTGTTTGCGTCTGTTGCCTGGATGGTCCCAGTCAGGAGAATACTACGCAATATAGTGACGTATATTGTGGTGGCCACCCGTAATGAAAGCAGGTTTGTTCTGGAATAACTGCAGTCTGTGCTTGCGTCTATTGCCTGAATGGTTCCAGGCAGGAGAATACTACGCAATATAGTGACGTATATTGTGGTGACCACCTGTAATGAAAGCAGGTTTGTTCTGGAATAACTGCAGTCTGTGCTTGCGTCTATTGCCTGAATGGTTCCAGGCAGGAGAATACTACGCAATATAGTGACGTATATTGTGGTGACCACCTGTAATGAAAGCAGGTTTGTTCTGGAATAACTGCAGTCTGTGCTTGCGTCTATTGCCTGAATGGTTCCAGGCAGGAGAATACTACGCAATATAGTGACGTATATTGTGGTGACCACCTGTAATGAAAGCAGGTTTGTTCTGGAATAACTGCAGTCTGTGCTTGCGTCTATTGCCTGAATGGTTCCAGGCAGGAGAATACTACGCAATATAGTGACGTATATTGTGGTGGCCACCCGTAATGAAAGCAGGTTTGTTCTGGAATAACTGCAGTCTGTGCTTGCGTCTATTGCCTGAATGGTTCCTTACAGGAGAATGCTACGCAATATAGTGACGTATATTGTGGTGGCCACCCGTAATGAGAGCAGGTTTGTTCTGGAATAACTGCAGTCTGTGCTTGCGTCTATTGCCTGAATGGTTCCAGGCAGGAGAATACTACGCAATATAGTGACGTATATTGTTGTGGCCACCCGTAATGAAAGCAGGTTTGTTCTGGAATAACTGCAGTCTGTGCTTGCGTCTATTGCCTGAATGGTTCCTTACAGGAGAATGCTACGCAACATAGTGACGTGTATTGTGGTGGCCACCCGTAATGAAAGCAGGTTTGTTCTGTTGACCATACTGTACGGTCTTATCAGTTTGATTGTTGTCCTTATTAAGGTTATGGGTTATGTGAGGGTTCGAAGTCAGGGCCGTGTCAGAATGACAACAAGGTATTTGACCCTCCGGGCTTCAGTTTTTACTCAAATAGTTGCATTTCGACATGATCTCGGCCTAAGACTTAAAGAAAACAGTAATAATGTTATAATATTTCTCCTATTACCAACATATCCTTGCGTATCATCATTGAGGGGAAATATGTTGCCAAATAGGCCTGACTCTATTAAGGCAATTTCACGTTGGCAATATCTGCTAAACAGACATTCAACATTTATAACAAAAACGTGCCCCACCCACGTCTAGCTCAACAACAAGCAGTTTATTTCTCTGGTTGCTTGACGTGGCAACAGCCCGTTAGTAAATTCCTGATTTCATAAACTAATGTTTCCTTTCCATGTTTTTTCTTAAATACATAGAACACTGGTCTATATTGGAATGCTTTAGTAAACCATGCGTATATATACGTAGCATTGGTTTGAAAATACTAATATGTAGAATATAACTCGTAACTTATAGTGAACTTTATTTTAGTAATATAAGTTGTAGCTAAAATTCAAAGCTACATTTATAAACTCTTTTTTTCGCTCTTAGTTTTAGACTTTTGAAAATAAGTTGATTACCCGTTAAAATGACACAGCTGAAGTATCTTTTGATACAATTCTATGATGCTAGTCAAACATGGCTGTGATCACTTAGATTTTGCGTTTTATCACCTGTTTAGCAACCCCTTTCGACCGCTGATTTTACACTTCAGAGAAAGATAGCATGTTTCTCGAAAAAGGACTATTTGTATCGCTTTATGGATCAAGCAAATTCATTTTATGTAGACTTTTTCCGTGTACTGAAACCAGGCCATAATATTTTTAGCCTAAGTCAAAGTGAATAAGCTTGGAATAGGGTCACCAAGGTTCATTCCCTAATAGGAAATTCAAATAGCATTCATTTATTAGAACACTTTAAATTTTACACGGTGTTGAGATAAAACAAATCGTAAGACGAAAGAAATGCGCTATTTAAATAACAAAGACAAAAATTTACTAACTGTAGTTAAGGAAAACTACTGTCCATATATTTGCAGACAAGATGCGTATGGAGAAAAGTTCACAGATTCTGTAGAAACGCCTTAACGTTTAATCGAAAGTAGCTCGTCTCTAATATTACGTTTTAAATTACGAATATAACCTTTGGCAAAATCTAAGACATTTTCTGAAAAAATATATTATGACAACAAATGTCCATCACCAGTCAAAGACACACATAATTTATGTTGATTTATAACGTAAATATTTACTTTATTATATTCATCGCGTCGTAAACTTAAATTGCATCTCTAAATTTGGTAAAAACTTATAAGAAAAGCTATTTATTTCTTGAGAAAAGAAAATAATATTACAAAGTACTGTTAGTAAAGATTTGTAGAATTGCTAGAGGCATAAGATTTAACCTTGAGTTCTTGGAGTGGAGTGACGCATTTACTGTAGAGGAGTCGAATGTAATGCGAAACGTTGGAGAGGGAGGGATTAATCTTCAGGATAAGTTGAAAAGAGCTTCATAATGATAAGAATCAAAAGACAGATCCAGATTTAAAAGCTTGGGAGTAGGCGAGTAACCAAATAAGACAAACACAGAACCTGATATGGAGAGTGAGGGATGGGTTAACCAGATCGCGTTGAAAACATGCACTCGATTCGTATTGGAAGACGAGGAACAGTCATTTCCCTAAATAAATATAACTAAATGAATATACGTGAGCTTTATATTTAGATACACTTGTTAAATATTGAATTGAAAGTAAAAGACCTGTATATAATTCTGACGAACACTTTTAAAAGTAGTTTCGTGACATCGTAAAATGACGCGATTCTATGTGCTCAATATTACAAATCGTCATTAAAGCAATGTAGGTAGATATTTGCTAGGACTGTAATATATTACCGTTCCTTTTGTAACTTAAAAAGTTCTTCTTACAAATTTCACACATTCTACACATCTGAGTAATATCTATTTTTAACATAACAAAAATACTATACAGCTCCCTAAACAGGCCATGCATCAATAAAACTTGACCAGAGTTTCATAACCTCATTTTACTATATAGCAGAGGGTTTTACTGTTTACGTGTGTTTAGACAATTATAATTTATGGTCCTGTTAACCTGCTTTGATTTTATGTTTGTTGTTATTATTTTGTTAAGTTTTAATTTATAAATGTTTCGGCTTTTTTTTTATCTGCCTCGTATTTTTATTGTATGTCTATAGTTTACAAGGTTTCTTTGTGGTTTTGTTTTCTGAATACTGTAAATTTTTCGACTTTTTATTTTAAATGAAAGAACAAAACCGTCTTCACTTTTCGACTACATATAAATGTAAAATATAGCTCATATATGACTAAGGAGTAACTGCCTGGTGTGGGAGTAGTTGACAATCAACACTTGTATGTTTATTACTATCTCCTTCAAGATATTTAAATTATCCAAGGCATAACTTTCTTAAATTGTTTTATACACAATTTAGATTCAACGGGAGGTATACTTGGTCAGGAATAGAGATATCAGAAACAACTAAATAAATTATTAAAAAAATGTATCATAAAATAATTTTAATGTTGAAATAATACACATTTAACTCACTTTACAACAAAAATGAAATTTGTTTACATAAAACTTTCCACACATGATACAATACGGGTTGGCAACAAAACATCCATTTAGGATATATTAAGGTTTACAAAATGCCTAATGAGAGCTAACCGATTGATGTGTATAGTGGCAGATGATCTGATTTTGTGTGTGGTAGCACAATTATATACACTAAGATGTAGGTTAATTGGTTACTTTTAGTCAATTGGTTACCTTATGTTAGTAAACTATGTTGTTTCTTTTATAAACCACTAAAAGAATACTTTGTAGCTATAATATAATTTCATTTTCCTCTGTTCTTTAAGAAACCTTAGGTTTATAAATATTTATATAGTGGGGTTATTTTTTTCTCTTTTAATTTAAAAAAAATCATTATAAAGTAAACCGCTAAATAGTTGATTGTAGGTTTTGGTTTATAGTCAAGTTCTACTAAATCGATAAATTGACCAGAAATAATTTATCCATTTATGTCGCAAACTCCAGTTGTTTCCGTCGTTAATAAATATGAGCCATGAACTTAATTTTTCCCCAGTATATCATTGGCGAGACTTAGAAAATTATATAGTTGAAAATATCCATCGCTAGGGCTTCTGGGCTTCTGGACACTGGTCCAATGAGTTACGCGTAAATTAATACTTATGGTATTTACTGACAGAAAATTAATGGAAATATTTTATTTCAATATGTTTTTCAGGTCTTTGAGTTATTTTATGTTTTAGTAAACAAATAGAAGATGTGTGAATTACACACGTCAATAAACGAATAACATTTAACAGAGCTAATAATATGTTAAAATATTGAAAGAAACAGGACAACAGATTAGTCATTATTAAATTGTAAGTTATATTTAGACTATAAAAATATAAAATGAAAATTAGTGAGTAAAATAACTCCGTGAAATCAATAAACCATGTGCTGAAAATGTTTGTTTTAATATTTCGCTCTACATTTATTAAATAACAACTAATTAGAGCTATAAGCAATCTGAGCTATATGGGTTAAACGTAAACTACTTTGAAATTGTTTTGACGTACTGTGAATTTTTAAATGATTAGGATCCAATATCAGTTTATACATGACGATAGGGATTTATGATTTATCAGAACATATGTTTCCTGCAATGAGCACACATCCGAATTAGTCGAACCACATCAGAAGTAGGGTCGCAACGAGAATTTTGACAAGGGCTTTTTTACTCTTAACCTTCAACGTTTGCTACGAGTTAATCTTCAAAAGGGCGTATATGAAATACAGATAAATTAATGTGTTTTGACAATGATAATTCAATAAACAAAGAAACCCCTAATTGGATTTCTGTTAATCAGAGTATCTGCAATTTCATAGAAACCGTGATCGAAGCATACAGTGACCGAAAAATTAATCTAACGGTAGCAGATAACAATTAAAATCTGCAAATATGAACTACACCTAGGAAGAAGCATACTTACTACGACATACTATCACATACAAAGGAGCTAATGTATATGGCCCCAGGGACGCTATTATTTCTTGAAACTTAAAAGAATTGCCTGTTGAAAAATCAATTAATTATTATTATTAGAAAATTATTTTAGATAAAACTGTATTGAATTTATTACTTTGTATTTACCTTATGAACATTTCAGTTGTACACCGATCTTCTTTAAACCATTAATTATGGTTGTTTTGCAGTTAAAATGAACATAAAGTAAATCAAAAGTACTATAGTAACAGAGTGCATGATTGTTATTTACTATAAAATTACATGTGACAGACGCGTGACATATACAAACACTAGAAGCATTGAGTTTTTTGTTCACTGATTATGAATAAGTAGTAAAAATAGAATAAGGAACGAGGTACTTCATTTCACTGTTGCATCGAGTGAAAAATAAGACACACTTAGCCACGTTAAAACTTCCGAAACTCAAACACGTTGATCACGTGATAGAAGACCCCCGTTGATCACGTCATCACGAGAAGTATAGTGCAGAGCACGTAACTGTGCACTTGGCATTGCGTCTAGTAACTTCTGGAAACATATTACAAATTGAGAATGTTCCTAACATCAACAGCTTATGCATCTGATATATCTACAAATATTTCAAGAATGTTTGTTATTTCATATCGAAGGTAATCTATCCAATATCAAGCTTCTTGTGCAAGTCAGTGTTTTAACATGTTTGTAGGAAAGTATTTATACAGACCTACCACCCGCTCCACCCCGCATTTTGCCTACTGCGATCTATCAAGGTCAGGTACACGGTTACGTGGTCTGCACTACACTATATGCTTTACTTTATAGTACATGGAGATACCCAGAAGACCGAGTTCATGTCTAATCACTCCCAAGCTCCGAAACCTGTGGATAATAATGCGATACCCGTCGGCCGTAGTTGTTTTATAAATATAACTATGTTAACCGATATTATTTCTAATGTTCATTAGAAAGACCGAGTTACATAAGAAGAAGATTTACCAAGTATTACTTTATGTTTAAAAGTTCCTATAATCTTTATGTTTAAGAGCAATAGTTGATGCCATCAATATCTCTTTGGAAATAACGTTTCTAAATACTAAAAACTAATAATCAGAAAGAGTTAAAAGCGCGCGTGTTGGCTATAATTATCAGTCTCATGAGCAAATAAAATTCAAAATAATGAGAAACAAGCATTTATTTGAATTTTTTCTTTTACCTATTTCTAATTTAAAACATTATACAAGTAAAACGAAATGGAATTATCCTTGAGAAATTAGAAGCAGAAATATTTATTCTATAAACGTCTCTAAATACTCGTAGCTACGGAAAAAGAGAAGTCGTTATTGTAAAGTTTATCTGACGGTGAAAAATAAACTCATTTCTTCCTGATGCTATTTCTTGTGACTCGTTATACCCTGGAGTGTTCCCGTTTTTAAAATTAATTTTGTAACAAGATTTCAAAAAGCATTTACGCGACAAACAGTTGGGCGTTATATTCGTTTGTTCAACAAATTGCTTTTAAGGATTAAATAAAAGAACTCATAACGGTTAAAAACATGGAGATTGAAGAGAATGGATAATAACTCTTTCTCCTTATAAAGATATTTTATACTCATACATATTGCCACTAGAGATATAAACTGAAGGTTATATTATTATAATTTAATGTAAATAATTGACATTAAAGTATATAAGAATTGCTTTTTTACCCATGCCTACTGTATGAATATTGGATGTAATCATAATTTCACATTAGTTGTAATTATGTTTGTGTAGTAGTTTTAACTCATGAGGATGATCACTTTGTCACCGAAACGTGTTCGAGTTACTAATCTAATATTTTTGGTTTATTGTACATTTAGTTTTGATTACTAGTCTACTTTTGCCTCACAAGCTAATCTCAAAGTATTTTATTAGGCCTATATACAGTACTTGTTTCGGCCAAAAACACTATATGTCCAGATTTTATGTATAGGCCTACTGTGATTAACATAAAAAGCTAAAATAGCTAAAACGACTAGCAACGACATTTAACGCAGACTCAAAGTTTAGGCACAACCTAGGAGCAATAGCAATGGCATTTAGTGTAGGCACAAAGCCGATCCATTAAATGAGTAACAATAACGATGAAATATAGCACTAACTTAAAATCTCGACAACATGATTCGACAAATAACGATGACATTTAACCCCGACTCAATGTCTCAGCATTAAGGATCGACAAATAACGATGCCATTTATGGCCGACTCTATGACTGGGCATTAAGGATCGACAAATACCGATGACATTTAGAGCTGACTGAAAGTCTCTGCATGAAGGATCGACAAATAACGATGACATTTATCGCCGACTCTATTTCTGGACATTAATTATCGACAAATAACAATGACATTTAGAGCCGACTCAAAGAGTCTACATTAAGGATCGACAAATAACGATGACATTCAGCACTGATTCAAAGTCTCTGCAATAAGGATCTACAAAAAAAGATGACATTTAGAGCTGACTCGAGGGCTCTGTATTAAGGATCGACATATAACGATGACATTTAGCTCCGACTCAAAGTCTCTGCATCAAGGATCAACAAATAACGGTGATATTTAGCGCCAACTCTATGTCTGGACATTAAAGATCGACAAATAACGATGACATTCAGCGCCGACTAAAGGTCTCTGCATTAAGGATCAACACATAACGGTGATATTTAGCGCCAACTCTATGTCTGGACATTAAATATCGACAAATATGGATGACCTTTAGCCCTGAATCAATTTCTCTGCATTAAGGATCAACAAATAGCGATGACATTTGGTGCCGACTCTATGTCTGGGCATTAAGGATCGACAAATAACGATCACATTTAGAGCCGATTCAAAGAATTTGCATTAAGGATGGACAAATAACGATGACATTTATCGCCGACTTTATTTCTGGGCATTAAGGATCGACAAATATGAATGACCTTTAGCCCCGAATCAATGTCTCTGCATTAAGGATCAACAAGTAACGATGACATTTAGTGTCGACTCTATGTCTGGGCATTAAGGGGTGACAAATTACGATGACATTTAGAGTTCACTCAAAGAGTCTGCATTAAGGATGGAGAAATAACAATGATATTTAGCCCCGACTCAAAGTCTCTGCAATAATGATCAACAAAAACGATGACATTTAGCGCAGACTCAAGGACTCTGCCTTAAGGATCGACAAATAACGATGACATTTAGCACCGACTCAAAGTCTCAATATATAGCATTCTTAACTAACACAAAGGTATTCCACCTGTTTCAGAATATGGTTCTGTAGTCATGTCTAATCTACGAATGATATCTTTGCCACAACATCTTCATAGGTGGTTTGAAACATTACAAAAAAAGACCGTGAATAAATCATATCAATATTCCTAATATCCTATTCAAATAGGAAATAGTGTTTTTCTTCCGGAACTTACAACTGTAGTGTACGATCTATCCGTAAAATTGCTGTAATTTTATAAGCCCTGAGATATAATTTGCCAACGATGGTCAGAAAGAAATTGGCACCGGAAAGAAGGTTACGTAACTCTATAGGGCTGTCAGAAAAGACGAATCCTGTTAGCAAAAACTATGTGAAGCTGAGGATAGGTGAAATTATGCTGTGAATCAAGAAGAATGGATTCATTTTCTGTTCCCAACATTTCACGATGCCGTTTCTAATCCTATGGGAAGTTATGAACTGAACTAAAGTAGAAAATATCACATTCACTACTCAAAACGCTGAAAATTCACTTTTTACCTAGCTCACCAAATCACTGATGCCACTGGTTTCACCCACAAACTGTTTCTTTGTAATACAAAATTTAAAATTGTACCCATTGAATTAATTAGAATTTATAATATAAACAGCACAATTTTTTATTTTATTATTTTTTTTTTTGAAATTTTCAGCATTAGTTTTACTAAAACACATTCCATATACAGTACGAGTATACAGTGACTCAAACTATGATGTGGTAATTAACTTTCCCGAAACTAATATTGAAATAATCCATATTACTTTATTTTTATGAACCAGAGTTTTTCAAAATTATAGTTAACACGTTCAGGTCTTTCAGCAGTACTCATCCTCAAACAATGGGCTAATTCCAAATTTGGAAAAAGTTGTTTCGATTCATATAATGGCTGAAAATAGTTTACTTGAAGAACTATAGTTTCTTCCAATTATCGTTTATCGTATTTTGTTTGTTAGTCCCACGATGCAAAATAAACGTAATAAAAAAAACTTAAATTCAGAGAATGTATGGTCTTTCATATATTCTAAAGAAATATTTGATCACAAAAAAATCAAGAACATATTTACTTGTAAAAGTCAAAACTGTGAACTCAAAATCTCACAAAAATTAGTTTTTAATAAACACACACACAACTAGTTTTGACGACGATTTCGCCTTCCTCAGTACTTGGCTAGTACAAGCACATCGTCACCGAAACCAGTTGTGTGTGTGTGTGTGTGTGTGTGTGTGTGTGTTTATTAAAAACTATTTTTTGTTGTGAGATTTTGAGTTCACTATTTTAACTATTACCTTTGTGAATAGCTCTCACTAGCTAAGCTCTAATTAACTAAATATTTACTTGTATCTGCTATAATGTGACTCATGAATAAAATGTCTAACAATAGGAGAAACCCAATGGTAGGATAGTTGTTTCCTGGAATATGTTCTAAAAGTCCTGAATGACTTATGAAAGGGGTGTTCCAAGTCCTTCTCCAAGAGTTGGCAACCATGTTAGGTTTATTTCATTATTATCGTCTACATTGTCAGATCTCTTGTCTGAAGAGTAATCACCTTCTGATATCACTTCGTCTGCAAAATCCATCTCCATTGCACGAAAACTATATTTAGTTTATTAGCTCACGAAAGACCTAGTGTAACTAAAAGTAGTTTACACAAACACAATCACCGATCGGGAAACGACAAGCGCCGAACTTTACCAGATACGTTCTCTGAAAAATGCTAACATTACACTGAAGGAATAAAATGAGACCTAGCGAAGTACATAGTTGTACAGTGAATGTGATATATAAACAATTTTCTACAGATAAAACACATTTTTGGCTTACAACAATCAAGATAATTGAGACATAATATATTGATTACATGTTTTTACGAAAGGTTGAACGTAACCGAATACTCCGATTATTAGCTAAGATTAAAGGCGATTATAAGAGGCACAAATAGAAACATTTCGTATCAATTAATCGAAGTGACACTTTTCGATAACGCTGCATTAGCATCTAACGTTAAGTTTAGCCTTCTACTTTGACTCTTGTGTAAGACTCTGCAAAATATGAATTTTATTGATTTATTTATTTATTTTAAACACCATAATGCCCAAATATAAGAAAATGTTTACATTTCGAAAATTCGTTGTACGAAGATAAAACTTTTAACCCTAATCAAACGCCCTACCATGACAATTTTGTCTTCATTAGAGGCTATTTCAAATGAAGTATATATTTTTTTAAACGCGTTTCACTAAGACTAAAGGATTTTTGTAAGGCTGAGTATCTTTAACTCTTACTTATACTCTAAGCCGATCAAAAGCCAAATTATAAAAATACTTTGCAAAACTTAATGAACCATAATTAACGTGCAAACATTGGTAAAGGGTTCTCTGGAAGTAAAGCTACGCATGTATTAACCGTTAAGCGGGAGTATTTTTTTGTATAGGATGAGCTGTAAACATATTTATATGCTGCTGTATTACGCTTAAGTACATAAAAAAATCAAGCTTTATAAATCCCTTGAGTATTGCACCAATATGTTGTCTAAATGTAGTTTTTTATTATGTTGTATATCCATTACAATTGTCGAGTCTCCAATTATTTAAGCTGGAAAGAAAGGCTATTAAGGTCTCTTCCGCTACAAGTGAACTCATTTCGTTCTGCTTTTCATTTTACTCTGCAACAGATTGAAGCAGAGTTTAAATTGAAAAAGGGCTGTTTATGTCATGAACAATTGAGTTTTACATCCGTCCATTTCTAAAATCCTTTTGTAGCAATAGAGCGAAATTGCAGAGTATGTTGTTAGTTTGGAACTTAAAATATATACTTCCTACAGAAAAATATAAAAATGCACATGGTTCAATAATTCATAAACTGTAATATCATAAAAGAATATACATATATAAAATTGCAAAAATGGTTTCGGCAGCCATGTTTCCTCTTCAGTGATTAATCTACTCTGATTAATCCCTGGCGTAGATTACCCACTGTTGAGATAACATGTTTGTCAATTAAATTGTGATAAGTTTTTTAAACGTGTATAGTTCTTTTATATTTAAACTTACTTAACATGTTTATTGTATATTTATTCATACCACCTTTTTTTATTTGACTGATCGTCAAATCTGTTCTATCATAGATGTGTGTGTCTATTCCTGTACATTTGGTATCTGCTCGTATATATGTATCTGTTCATGTTCTGTCTTCAGATAAAGCCGTCTAAACATTACCAGTAATACAGTATGAAGGATATGAAAGTATTATCCTTTCCTAGGCGATATCATAGAATACATTTCCAGAGCTGTTATTCACGCCCACGGCTCTATCTGAAGAAGGATTTCATTACCATCATTACCTGTTAGACATCAAGGAATGGTAGATGGAAATTGATGTAAGGGAAGTTCATAATGACATAATATGGCGTGACCAGTGTTAATTGCCAAAAGTAGATTTTCTTTCAACCAGAGTGAATAGCCCATACCAGCTACACCTTCAAATTCGTATAAACAATCACTCTTCAAAGAAAAGTATATAAGAGATATGTGGTTTTATAAAACGTCTTTAAAATTCTAATTTGTTTAAAAATAATTTCCTTCAAAAGATATGACTATTCAAAGATAACTTTTGTTATGTTTTGGGCTTTCCCTTTACTCATACCTTTTCCCATTCTAGTTTACAAGTGTGTAAGGTTAGGTGCTTTTCCGTGTTAAGAGAGGTTAAAATTAGCTCTGCAATCCCACTAGGTCTAATTAATTCTGTGAAATAGATTACTGTGTTTTGTGTTGCCAAGTAATTACGCACAACTACACAAGTTTCAGACATGAACAAGTAGTTAAAACGCTGTGCAGCCACGCAAACTGATTTATGTAGAAGTGGTGGAACTCCATTTGCTTGAATACGCTTGAATGTTTTGCAAATTCAAGTGAATGTTTGAAAACATATATAAAGTTGTACTTGACGTTTAATTAGTTAAAGTTTCTATTCGTACAATATCATTCTATAATTCGTAATATTTGTTTTTAGTAAGCCCTCAGTCAGGTGTAGTAACTTGATTATTTCGCATGAACCAGCCGTTTTAAGCTATTATTAACCAAAAATAGCTGCTATTATCGTTTACAAAACATAGAACAGGATTGCGAACGTATATAAGGACATAGAATCCTTTGGTACAGGATGTAGGGGAGATGTTATGGCATCCTCTATGGAGGGCATCCTCTACAGGGAAACTATACAGAGGTTTTAGGGTCGATTCCCAGTTGCGCCAAAGAATGTGTGTGTTTTTCGGCCCTCAGATCAACTCAGCCTGTTAAAATGAGTGGCTAGAGTCAAACCTAAGGTAATAATGAACGGTTGAAACGTAGTGCTGCCCCCAATACACTGAATAGCGTGTGGCAAAAATACGGCAGCTCTACCATGTATTTCCTAAAAAACATTGCGATGGTATAAAAAAGTGGTATTGTTATTATTACTATTGTAATTAATAATACTATCACTAGTATCAATATTATATCATTATTATTATTATTATTATTATGAATTAAAAAGAAAGGCATAGTCTCTTACAAAACAACTATTTTTCAAAGTTGAAAAGATATACTCGAAATTGTTCAGTTGTCTTTTTTCTATATTTATCACAAACCTGATAACAATAAAAAAGGATAACCTACAATACAAAAGGATTCTTACAACCAGCTCATTTGAACGAGCAGAATATAAAGAAATGTATAACTTTTTTAGAAGCACAATTATTGTTCATCTTACCTCCATCCATGAGTTTAGGTAATCAAAACGATGGGAGGTCAGAAAAGAGGGTTTCATCATCGATCTAAGATCAACGGTTGGTCAACGAATATTTAAGGTTTGAAAAATAAATAATATAAATATTTTTCTTTGTTACTATCTATTCACTTTCTTTTTATTTCGTTTCTAATTTATAAAGCTGATGGTGGCCTGTAACTCCTCATTATTTAAACCTCCTGTAATACTTCATTATTGCAAGCAGTCTTTCTTTTATAATTATATATATATATATATCTTTAGGTAATGTATTTATAGCTATGGGAAGGTTGGCACAGTGCCAAAGTGCTGGTTTTCAAACATGTAGCTCCTCAGTTCAAATCTGACTGGGACGTCAAGTTTTTTTTAAATTAAATTATTGAATAAATATTTTAAAAAACTGTTTTTTTTTTTAATATTACTTGTCATCCACTATGGGTTTAAAAAGTTGTTTGAACTTCATTGGATGAGTAAAAACATATTTTATTAACGGTTGAAAATTTGTACAAGATTTATATAAATAGTGTATGAGTTAATAGCAGGAATGTAAACAAAAATCGCCATCCCTCACAATCACGACACAAATAATTTATGTAAGAAAACTATAAGATAATAATTAAAGTATAAAATGTCTTACTGATACTTGAAAACAATGAAAAAGGGTATATTTTTTATTTAAATTTTAGAAATAACAAACAACAAAAAAGGGAAATG
Organism: Prosapia bicincta; assembly: GCA_036971475.1. Taxonomy (NCBI): domain Eukaryota; kingdom Metazoa; phylum Arthropoda; class Insecta; order Hemiptera; family Cercopidae; genus Prosapia; species Prosapia bicincta. The sequence continues at coordinate 176,169,332 of JBAIZL010000002.1, forward strand.
TCACTTTATATATCAGTAAAAGTAAAAAAGTAATTAGAAATAATTTCAAAGGATTTCTTAAAGAATAATTAATGAATTTTTAGATATTTTTTTCAATTATAATTATCCATTTTTATAAAATACATATCTAATCACAAAGTTTACAAAAGTATTAAGCCCCCCCCCCCATACACGGGCGAGCATGCACGCGACGATGTCGTCAGTGCTTGGCTTTACTAGCATTCCAACCGTCGGACCCGGCGAGCACGACCCCCAACACGGACATGCTCGGCCGTCTGTGGAGACGACCAAATGTCCGCGAGCATTTTAGGTTTTCGTAGCTTCTGGCACTAGCCAAAAACTGAAGTGTCGCAGCAAGGCGCTCTTTACAGCTGATCGACTCCCTCATAGCAGTATTCTCTTTCTCAACTCCTGGAGAAATACGTCGAAGAATGTCTTCGAAGCAGTCTTCAGTCATCCTCAGGTAGTTTTTTATAATTATTTGGTTCGTTTGCTGCTAGTTCTTCCAACAGAGACATGACAACCGGTTCCTATTTTTAAACCTATTCTTGCACCATATATTGCGTGGCTTGCGTTTTTTCTCATCTTCCAAACAAACGAAACCACTACATATAGCCACCACAGCGTCAGCATCTATTTCGCACGCAACGACACAGCTATACTGTCACAGCACCAAGAAAAGCAAGAGTACTGTGCGGCGGCAGCGAGCAAGTTCGCGAGCATGTTCGATCGTCTGTCAGCAACGCCGAGCATGTTCGCGAGCATGCTCGATCGTCTGTAGGTAACGCTGAGCAGGTTCGCGAGCATGCTCGATCGTCTGTCGGCAACGCTGAGCAGGTTCACGAGCATGCTCGATCGTCTGTCGGCAACGCTGAGCATGTTCGCGAGCATGCTCGATCGTCTGTAGGCAACGCTGAGCATGTTCGCAAGCATGCTCGATCGTCTGTAGGCAACGCTGAGCATGTTCGCAAGCATGCTCGATCGTCTGTCGGCAACGCTGAGCATGTTCGCGAGCAGGTTCGCCCGTGTATGGGTAGCTTTAGACGTAACCTTTATATTGTAGAAGTGGTTAAATAATCGTGCAAATATCAAGTTTATTTTTTTTAAATCAGAGAGCCTTTTGTAGCCTGGAATATTTTTCGGGTGATAATTGGCGTCCACGTGTAGAATCATATCCCCTATATATATATATATATATATATATATATGTAGTTATGCAACACTGTTTTCTTGTATACACTTAACACTTTCACTTATGTACTTTAACAAGAATCTTACCATAAATACCAAGTAAGATTCTTGTTTAAGTAAATAAGTGAAAGTGATATATATATATATATATATATATATATATATATATATATATATATATATAAAATAATTATTAAATTAAATATATTTCAAAAACAAGAATACTTTTAATGAATATATTTATTCAAAGCTTTTCGCCGATAAAATAGTACCAGCATCTTCAGGAAAATAATTATCTTCCTTAAGATGCTGGTACGATTTTATCGGCGAAAAGCTTTGAATAAATATATTCATTAAAAGTATTCTTGTTTTTGAAATATTTTTAATTTATTAACTATATTACAAGAAAACATATTACCATATTCAATATATATATATACCAGATAGGACTCTCCGCCATCCATTATCTATCTATGTATATATATATATATATATATATATATATATATATATATATATATATATATATGTATATATATATATATATATATATATATATTATATATATATATATATATATTTTAAAACAACATAGGTTATTCAAATACAAGAATATTTATTAATTTATATCCAAAGCTTTTCTTTGGTAAACAGTAACAACATCATCAGGAATGATAATTGCAATAATGTAAGGTATAGGCGTTAAACATATGTTTAATTAGAAATAGAATTGTTGCTAAATTTATACAAATTGCCAAATTTATTTTGTTGCTGTAACATTATAGACATTGAATATAGTATCAAATTTAGAATGTATTTGTATTTGTTCTTTTATTATTTTGTTATTATTATTGTGTTTATTTCGAGTGCTTCATATATATGCATTCCTAATCCCTTATTAATTTCTTTTATAAGTTTCATATTTTCTATATTTGGAAATTGGTGCTTATTATTAATACAATGATTTGCGAAATTTGATTTATATATATCTGGATTAATATAGGCATTTAAATACTATTTATTAGGAATACACTGTGGTTGAATTTAATAATAAATACACAAAAACCTCTTAACCACAAACTTTCTTTAATTTACCCTAATGTACATTTCAGTTACAAAGTAACCATCCTCAGAGGGATAACATACAAAGACTAGTCTTTGTATGTTATCCCTCTGAGGATGGTTACTTTGTAACTGAAATGTACATTAGGGTAAATTAAAGAAAGTTTGTGGTTAAGAGGTTTTTGTGTATTTATTATTAGGCATTTAAATGTTCTTTATATATTTCTTTTAATTTTTTCTTGGTTTGACCTTATAAAAGCTTTATTACAATTTTCGCATTCTAATTTATAAACACCACATTTTTCATGCATATTAAATGTTTTATTATTGTTATTTATTATGTTTATTATTTTGTTATTAGTTTTGTTTGCAATTTTGATATTTGAATTTTTAAATAATTTGGTAATATTTTTTATTTCATGGCTTATAAATAAAAATGAAGTCCATATTGTATTATTATTATTATTATTGCAAATTAAATTATTATTTTGTTTATTAAAAATAATATAATTAAGTTTTCTTTTTATAATCGTTTTCTAATGCAATTTGATAAATTATGTTTTTATCTCTTATTTTATTTTCTTCATTCATGGGTATTTTATGCATTCTATATAATAAGTTATATAAAGCAGCCATTTTTTGATTACATGGATGATTAGAATTATTTAGTATAATTTGGTTTGTCAAAGTTGGTTTACGGTATATCATATATTCAAACTTTTCATTTTTTCTTATTATTGTTAAATCTAGAAAATTTATTTTGTTATTTGTTTCAATTACATAAGTAAATTTGATTTTATTATTAATTTTATTTATTTTATACAAAATATTTGTTAAATTTATATTATTATTGTTTGATATATACATTCCATCATCTACATAGCGAACCCAATAACCATTTTTATCATATATTTTTATAATTTCATTTATTTTATTATCTAATTGTTGTAAAAATATTTCAGATAATATATTTGATAATGGCGAGCCCATATCAAGAGCATCTTCTTGTTTATAAATTTTATCATTGTATGAAAAATAATTTTGATTTAATATTATTTTGAGTGTATTTAAAATTTCTAATGTTAATTTTTTATCTTTCTCGTGTTCTAATTTAGATTTTATAATTTCAAGAGTTTCTTTTATAGGTATGTTTGTATACATATTTTTTATATCTAATGATATTAATTTTGTATTTTCATTAATTTTAATTGCATTTAGTTTTTCAATAAGATTAATAGAATGTATGATAGTACGATTATTTTTTAGTTCTATTTTATCATTAAGAATATTTACCATAACCTTTGATATTTTATAAGATAGAGCATTTATAAAATTTATTAATGGTCTTATTGGTTTATCTATTTTATGTAATTTCACGAGTCCATTCAATATTGGAAATTTGGATTATCATTTATATAGTTGCTAATTTTATTTTTATTGAATAATTTATATGAAGATTTTACAATATTTTTTATTTTATTTTGAAATTTATTTGTAGGATCTTTATATATTTGACAAAATTGATTATCATTTATGTATTTTTCTGTTTTTGGTATGTGCTCATTTTTATCAATAATGACAATATCATTACTTTTATCTGCCTTTACTGTAATAAGATTATTATTTTGTAATTTTTGTTTAAATTCTTTAATTTCTGAATACTGTTTCTTATGTGTTTTATTAACTGTATTGATTTTTTAAATCATTTTTTTAATTTCATAAGCTGCTTCGATTCTGGTATTTTCTTGTAAGCTTGTATTTAGTTTACTAATAGCTAGTTCTGTATCGATTATAATATTAATAATGTTATTATTTATGTCTGTTTTTATATTGGTTTTATTGTTTTCTAGTAGTTTTATTTCATTATTATTAAATCCAGTAATTGATAGATTAACTACATTAGGTGAAAATTATGATATTTAATTTCAGGTACATCTTTTATTTGTTTTTCTAACTTCAAATTTTTAATGTTTTTTGTTTATTCTATTTATTTTTATATTTCTAATTTTATTTATAAATAAATTGATTTTATTATATTTTTCTTCCCATTTTATGTTATGCATAATAGAAGCTAATTTTATATGTAGCTTATATATTTCTATCGTTAAAGTATCTTTCTTTTGATACAAGTTTTTAATTTCATTCTAAACTCATTATTTTTCAGCTTGTTTACATGTTTTTTTAGCTATATTATTTTTGTTCTTTATTGTGATTTTTGCGTATTATATATATATATATATATATCAGATAGGACTCAGCGCATCCATTATCTATCTATCTATATATATATTTAGATAGATAGATAGATAATGGATGGCGGTGAGTCTTATCTGCTATATATATATATATATATATATATATATATATATATATATATATATATATATATATATATATATATATATATATATTTATCGCAATATGTATTCTTGTGTATTAATAAAGAACATAAGTCAAAATACAAATAAAAGAATTATAATCGAATTTACAATTCAAAGCTTTTCGTTGTTTAATATTCCTGATGATGTTGGTACTGTTAACCAACGAAAAGCTTCGAATTGTAAATTCTATTATAATTCTTGTATTTGTATTTTGACTTAGTTCTTTATATATATATATATATATATATATATATATATATATATATATATATATATATATATATATATGTATATATATATATATATATATATATATATATATATATATATATATATATATATATACATACATACCAGATAGGACTCACCGCATCCATTATCTATCTATATATATATATAGATAGATAGATAGATAGATAGATAGATAGATAATTGATGGCGGTGAGTCCTATCTTATATATATATATATCGCAATATCTATTCTTGTGTATTAATAAAGAACATAAGTCAAAATACAAATACAAGAATTATAATTGAATTTACAATTCAAAGCTTTTCGTTGTTTATTATTCCTGATGATGTTGGTACTGTTAACCAACGAAAAGCTTCGAATTGTAAATTCAATTATAATTCTTGTATTTGTATTTTGACTTAGTTCTTTATATATATATATATATATATATATATATATATATATATATATATGTATGTATATATATATATATATATATATATATATGTATATATATATATATATATATATATATATATATAATGTCAAGAGCCAGTTAGTGTACATAAATAATTAGTTTATCTTATAAACCAGAATTCAAACAAGTAGGGAACAATTGTGTATACAAAGTATAAATATATGCTTTAGGTGGTCCAGGAATATAAAATGTGTGTACGTAACCCCAAACCAGTACAAAAAATTCACTACTTATATGTGCTTTCTTAGCAAATAATATACTGTTGAGGGAAGTGAGTTTTATGTACTGTCACAGAATTCCTTATAAATTGTTCACAATGGTATATATTAAGTTCATTTTGCTCAAATAATAAAATCCAGGGTAATAGCAGAATGAGCTACAACTGTTGAAAGAGTAAGCAAAATAAAAAAATATTTCCAGGAATAATGCATGTTCAAAACCTATTTCTAAAATGATTTTTATTTATTATTCCATGTGTCTCTTTATATAACGTGTAAGTAGATACAATAAAGGTTTTTAATAGAAAATATAAAGTTTCTATAGAAATAGTCGTATAGATTATTTTTTTGAATCTATATGTGTACAATTTTAACAATTAGCCTACCAAATGTTTGTGAATAACAAAATGTATTTTTAAACTGTTTAGGAAATAGAATTTTTCATTCTTAAATATATTTATATTTATATATATATATATATATATATGTGTGTGTGTGTGTGTGTGTGTTTGTGTGTATGTCTATGTAACTAATTTTCCGAATATGGGTGTTGTGATAAATTATAATAATTAATTTCAAAAAGGTGTTAAATAATTAATAGCTTCAATAGATCCATTCCGACTTTCTACCTGGATTTAATTATTTGATTCAAATTGCGCCTTACAAAGTTCTTATATAAGTGGGGTATGTCTGCTCTGTACATCTATGTACTTAAATAAATGGAGTAAAATCTTTGTCGATATAATTTATTTTCTTCTCGAAAGCAAAGACATTTCAGCTTTTTGTTCCTCACAGAAAGGAAATTGAATTTAGTTTGCCGGGTGTAAAAGGTTCTTTTAGATAAAACACCGGAGTGTTCAATGAAAGGAAAGGAGGGCATAAACGGACGATTCCTTCCTCCTTTTCCCCAGAGATCTCGCTGTTTCTTGTAATCATTCCGCCAATTTAGGGAAGTGAAATAATTTTGTTGGGCAAATGTTTTGAAATCTTGCGTGATCCAATGTTTTTGGTTACAGTTTACGTTTAACGTACCCGTTAGGATTTGGGATTTTGTTTGACTGTTTTACCTAAATTGATGATAAAATTTTTACAGGAGAGGTAGGTTTTGCTTTTGATATTTCAGGTGTAATAAACGATCAGGATGGGTTAAGCAAAACAAAAAAGTGAATTGCGGGTCCTTAAATATGTCAATACGATTGTATGAGCTTAAAAAGTCTTATTGTAAGATAAGGTACTCAGTCTCTGAAAATGTAAAGCAATAAAGAGACTTGACCAGGGTTAACGAAACCTGAACGGACTAGGAAACGTAAAAAAGTGAAATGGAAAACCTATTTCTTAAAATAAAAAAGGATTGAAAATAAATCTCTTTGGGCCAGTCGGAAACGTTTTACCATGGAGATAATTCCTGCCGTTATATTAAAGGGAAAGATAGACGTATTTAATTATATATTTTTATTACAAACTTTGAAATGAAAACTTACCTACGCACCACCCTTGATGGTGTTGGTTATCTTACACTTTATAATACACTTTACATCTTACTTTATGAACCCAACATCTTCACAAAGGTTTTTCATTACTTACATTCCCCTATTAATAATTCCATATCTAGATGCTATTTAAAAACCTATTGTAATAAGTTCATTCTTTATTCGAGTTTGTTCTATTAAGTCTAAAAATCTATTCAATGTGTTAGACTCCACAGTTACAACTGACCTAGGCGAGCTACGATTGACTCCACTGTGAAGTCACGACTGACCTAGGTGAACCACGATTGACGCTACAGTGGAGTCACAACTGATCTAGGTATGCTAAGATTGACTCTACTGTGAAGTTACAACTGACCTAGGTACGCTAAGATTGACTCCACCGTGAAGTTACAACTGACCTAGGCGAGCTGCGTTTTACTCCTCAGGGGAGTAACAACTGATACAGACGGGCTACGACTGACTCCACTGTAAAGTCACAACTGATCTAGGCGACCTACAATTGGCTCCTCAGTGAAGTCACAACTGATCTAGGCTACCTATGACTGACGGCACAGTATAGTTACAATTGCTCTAAGAGAGCTAGTATCAGACATCTTCCAAAAAGACATATTATACACTTAGAAACATCATTAAAAGGCGATTGAAAATATTCGTATTACAAGAAATAGGTCATTTCCTTCGTTGGAAAATGATTCTACTTTTGTAAAATGGCCTCATGAATTAAACGAAGCCTCAACATCACTACGAATATTGACCAGCTGACTTATTTCATCAAAACCTTGCGGAGGCAGAACCGGTTGTATTAGCAAGGGGCAGGTGAAAGAATATTCTGTAACTCTTCTATTCTTATACTAATGTTTACAAAAGTTTAATTTACAGTTCAGAATTTTTAACGTCACGTTAGTAACGCAATGTTTTCCTTCCTTTAAATAGCTTCATCGTATTTGTTCACTGAAATGGAAGATAGGAGGCAAAAGTTATGAAAATGACGAAACTTGCTGTAAGATATAGAAGAGCTCTCAACAAGAAACTTTTAATTGTTTGGTTTTATTGCGTTTGAGAGACGGAATGATCCGTTCTAAACGCGGTTTGTTAATGAATGGCCTCGGGGAGTTTTAACTCATCCTGAATATTCAATGAACTTCAGTATATTCTAATTATTGCCCAGATTTAATGGAGACTAACCAAGAGTATTAAATGTATATTATTACATTTGTAAAGGAAATTTATATTTATATAAAGTGTTTGTAAATTTTAATACAAATTCCTATTAGATTTAATAGTTATTTTGAAGTATTTTTTTTTATTTAAGAAATTGGAAAAGAGACTAGGATGTAAAAAGAAATAACTTAGGCCTACAAGCATCAATTTCCTAAATATTTTTTTTCTTACCTATATTTCCTGCTACCGGATCCTGCCACACTCACAAAGACGTTTAGAAGTGATATAAAGCTAATGTGAAGCTCTTAGGATGAAATAGTCTAAAGACACTTGTCTACCTGTTTTATTGCGTCGTCAGGAGGATGAGTTCGAGTTAATAGTTAAATCGATCTTGCACAGTACTCAGAAGATCTTCCGACGTCCTAAGTGTCGATATCAAAGAACGATTTCAGTCTAGCCATGGCGGTAATTAGGAAAAACTCCTGTATACACAGCTACACGGTATATTATTTGTTACGGTCAACCTCATGGTTTGGATTGTTTTACGAAAGGACAATATAACCTAATTTCAGGAAAATATTAAACTTTGATTTATACTCGTAAGGGCTGCCCTTTCCTACTAATACAATAAACACACAACTTAATGTTTATACCATACTTATTAGACGTATTACAATGAATTATTTTCTTTAAAATGAAGACTATCTTTCAGATCCGAAACAAAATAAACAAATACGTTTTTTCTAATTAAAAATAAAGTCTGAAAACATATAGTTTTTATTGCCAGAGTAGTGTAGTGTGATTGCAGTTTTGCTACTTTTTAATTGTTAGTAGCACTAAAACTTATTGGACCATGAGTTTATCAGAAGACATTTTAGACATAACTATTGCAAAAGTCTGCTAGTGTCACCGAGACTTCCTGTCTATACGGATCTGAATTCAGAACACTAACTTGAGATAATAGCAGTCCTAGCAGATAGCTAAGGAGGGTGCTATACTACAAACCGGGTGACTGGGAGTTATACCGGTCCCAACTGTACATCATTTTACCTCCCTTTTTAAATTTCAACACACCACTGGATATAGACAAACCCGTCGGCAGCCTTAGGACGGCAATATGTACCACAATTCTGAAGCTGTACCAATAAAATACCAAAACAGACAAAATGTACCCATACACATACAGCTAACCACCCAGCGAAATAGGATTCGGCGGGCAATGTTACACGGTGTAAACCGATGTGATCCCCATACCACTCTCAACCACACGAAAAGGTACATTAGGCAGGAACTAGACACGATGTTCTACAAACAGTTCCACACACATACAACATCCACGCTCATTTCCTCAAAGGGTAGGTAAGACCTCACACACGACTCACAGGAGACCTCAAGCTCTAACCATAATATCTACATACTATTATTAATCTACTTCACAGTGAGGTTCCAGGGAAGCAGCTTATCCCCAACGGATGTACACTCCTTTCATGCCTTACTTATCATTTCAGTTTAGAGTAGGCAATGGAAGAAGAGCTGCATGTCATTCCTGCCATAGCCTCACTAACAAGGTATATACTAGGTAATAGCCCTCCTTATCCCTTAGCATAGAGTTATCTTAGCTTAGTGGGATTTTTCCTGGCAGGGTTACCTCTTCCCAGGTTTTTACATCTTGCTCTTAGCGCAATACTTGCCGTACTGTTTCATTCCACTATCTACTAAATTCCCATGGAAAGAGCTTTTCAGCTTGGTAAATGGGCAAACAATCCCGTTTCCTTCACCCTCGGTAGAGATACTAACCACATGTGCATATGAGAAAGAGGCTGTTCGCTGAAGATTGGCTGTCATCAGGGTTGGGCGAATTCTGGGAACCCCGACCAGAGGTAAGAAAATAATGAGTTGATCAGTAAACAGCTGGAGCCAGAAAGGATCAAGTGGGATACTAAATCATGTTACCATACAAAAACCTCTTTGATATTATTATATTAGAGTTCAAAAAAATGTTAGCTTTTGTCATAGTTCTCTTATAAAAGAAACAAATTTTTAAAAGCGGAAAAATCCCGAACATATCCCACCTTAGACTATTGCGGCCCACTGGCTCTAACCACCACATATAATCGTATTCTTCTTTTTATACTTACAACACGTTTATACACTTTCCTAAAGGATTTCGAAACCCATCCTCAGAATCTCATTCGATTTTGAAGACAGCTCTTCTGAGTTCGATTTTGGCTTACCGTATTTCATTTCAAACTTCATCTTCTACCATATATTACAGTTTTACCATTTTGCTTTGTGATACTTTTCTGCCACTAAATTCAGATTTAACACTGTCGCTCTCATTTGTATTCTTCCTTTTTTCGTAGAGTTATCGCTTAGAGATTGGTGTCGTTATCTGTATAACCAAATTTGTTTCAAATACGAAGATTTTTAAACATAGTTTTACCAACTAACATATACATAAAATGAAAAACTAAATATAGTTTTACCATATAAACGTCTGTGTGACACCTTTAGCTAGTTGAAAAAGTTATCATTGCTTCGTCTTTCTCACCCGCCTTTTTCATTTTACTTGTTGCAGAGAAATACTCCATCTCTACGTCATTCTCACTGTGTTTAATTATGATTGGGCCCAGCTGTAACACTCCAATACCGATTATTCTACTCCCGTCAAACTGTCTTTATTACATTTCCACTGTTTCATATTAAAAAATAATAATATCAATATCAATATTAAAAAAATAATTATTCCATTTCGGAATTCATCTCTTAGGCTTTAGATGTGAAAACTATGTACGGAAGCAGAGATTAGCCGCTGACAAAGTCTGACTAAGAAGAAAAAATTACGAACAGTTATACTACTACAATAAAAATTTTTTTTAAAAATAATATTTCAGTAAAAATAGTTTAAAATTAAAACTACACAGCACTATACACCACGTGACGGAGATAAAGTCCGTTCGATGATGGGTTATGGCTCGATATACTCAATTTGCATATCTATAAGACATTGTAAATTATTTACGGTAATGCCTGGATTAAAAAGATTTTAAAGATGTAAACCAAAAAATAAAATTTTAAAAACAATAATATAAGAGGATTAGAAAACCACTAACAAAATTATTAATAATGGCACAAAAACTAATTAAAATATGTAATTAGATCATAACAGTAGATCCGGCCCCAGACTGGCACAACCACCCCTAACTCGGCCTCTACGTAACCTAGGACTATAGGGGTAGTTTTGGATGATGCTGAAGGTCATCGCGCACCTGATCCCAGCCTTAGGGGTGGTTTTGACCACGTTTAGAAGGGGGTGGGGGTAGTTTTTCAAAAAAATTTATTTCTAACCCACTAACCTAAGCTAGCCAAAATGGATCCAACCTAACCTAACCTAAGTGTAGGGGGTGACCTTAGCTACGTTCAGGACCTTCCCCGGCGGATGCTCCGGGGGTAGATTGGAGGTGGGGCGGTGTTCGATAAAATTTTGGAAAATGTGCCTTGTCCGATAGGGTGCGTAACCAAGGACTATAGGGGTAGTTTTGGATGATGCAGGAGGTCGTCCAGGCCTTGATCCTAGCCTCGGGGGAGATTTCGACCACGATTAGGGGGGTAGGGGGTAGTTTTTCGAAAGGAATCAGTTCTAACCAACCAACCTAGGCTAGCCAAATTGCATCTAACCTAACCTAAGCTATGTTTGGGGGGGGTGACTTCAGCTACGTTCAGGACCTTCCCAGGGAGGGTTTGTTACGGATGAAGGAGGCTCTGAATGGCCCTGATCCTAGTAGGGCGAGCCTGACTACGTCCAGAGGTAGTTTTTGGAAACTCTAATAGGCGTAACAACCTACCCCTAGGACATCCTCAGCCACGGTCTGGACCCTCCCCGGAGGTAGCTACCGGCGAGGGGTTAACTTGTAGAAAGATTTTATATATATGACTCTAGGCAGTAGGCCCACCCTGAAATGAACGGTATACCCCGGGTAATGAGGGCCACAGGTTGATTGCTAAACAAAACAGTCGGCTGCGATCCCTGACTAGCTAGCACCCCACGCTACAGATATAAATTATCTAAAAACATACAGAGGTATCCTAGTATGGCTCACCTCTAAAAGTGAAACAGTGCAACAAGGCCTTATCGCTTGAGGGAACACGTTTGACCTACATATTCTGTAAACGTATGTTAGACGCGTGTAGACTTGCAGAGATAATGCATAGAACCGCAACGGCAGACGGTGACCAGGCATAAAAAACCACACAGCTGTGTCGTTGTGAATCAAGGTGACTGTTTTTGTTTTGATTACTGTATCGATATACTATATACTGCCGGCACACCAAACCTATGTATACATCCTACAGTCAGGATTGTGTTTAGATATAATCGTATTAGGTATACATAAATGTAGGCTGTTATAGTTTAAGTAAACAGGTAGCTTTTATGGATATATTCTATAATTGTAAATAGGTTTAGATAAAAAGGTCCATGGAGAAAAACCAATAATAAGACCTATCACATAACATGAATAAATATATGCTATAAAACGAACCTAACTATCTATTCAACAGAGTGTTTTAGCAATATAAGAGCGGTATAAACATATAATATTGGATAAGGCCAATGATATAAGGATCAGAAAAGGGCGGGTATATGAAATAATATATACAATAAGGGTATTCAGCAGGACGATTTATTAAACTAACATATAACAATAATTTTACAGTGCATAGATATAAATTGTTCTCATTATTACAAATATAATGTAAATGTATCGATGATCCGAGATCTGCAATGTGGGCAGCGAAAACATCTTGAGAGACAGTTTAAGCAAAAGACATGTCCGCATGGTGTGGCAACAGCGTTGCGAGGGTTCTCACAACATATATTGCATAAGCCAAACTCCGCCGGTCGTGGCTGAAGGCAAAAAAAAAGTCAATTAGTAACAACTGTATATGCATATACAAATCCTGTAAGAAACAGTATGATTAGTAAATAGGTCCAGATAGCCTGAAAGAAAAGCCAATTGAAATAATATGAAAATCTACCTACATTATTGGTACGCTGGACAGTGTAGTCTCCGGCCACCACAATATCCTTTAGGAACCGTCTCGTCATGCCCCAAACGTTATACGCAAAGGTCCGGCTTGTCTTGTAGTAAGATTTTGAGGCAGCCGTCCGCAGATCCCTAATAGCCAGCTGGAGCTGCATTAAAGTGTAATCCAGCGTCTGTATGCATGTGCGGGTTGAAGGCGGGTTCCTCGGTGGATGAGAAACCATTAGGAAATCGTGCAGGCGAAACGAAAACGAATCATCACAACTATAGCTGGGTCTACGATCTTCCTCATCGCTGTCCGTATCAATGCTGGGCGGTCGGGAAGGTAAATCTCCTGGAGACGAGCCCGTAGGTAGTAGTAGAGGCGAATAGGATGACGAATAGGTTAGTGAAGAATCTGAAAGCGCAGTGTACGCCTAGAAAAAAGAAACTAAATAAACCAACTCCGTGATCTAGGCTTCAGATAATTTGAACATGTCTCGTATCCAAAATATATATTAAACGCTAATGAAAATAAACTACCATTCAATATATATTCTATGATCTAGGCTTCAGATAATTTGAAAATGACGCTACCTCATGTCCAAAACAAGCCCCAATTTAAAAATATATATTAAGCGCTATTGAAAACAGACAACCATTCATTCAATATACTGTGTGATCTAAGCTTTACAAAAATTGAAAAAGACTTGACATTAACATATAATATCTCGTGTCCAAAATATATATTAAACGCTATTGAAAATACACCACCACTCATTCAATATAGTGTGTGATCTAGGCATTACAAAAAAATGAAGTCTGAAAATATTCTCTCCTATAAATAAACACCTATTGTGTCATCTAGGCTTAACATAATTTGAAAAAAGACTAGTTACTTACAATGCGAGTGTTTATAGGTTGTTGTGACGCCATCTCTCGTGAATGTATGACCTGCAGATTAACGGATCACAATAGTTGATCAAAGAATAGCTCTCCTCCTGGGTTGATTGTAGAAAGTCTTCAAAACTAAATAAAGGGTTTAAACAGATATCGCATCAGTTATTAGCGTCCCAAATAAAATCTAAGCCATCCACCTCGGCGTACGTGTAACCGGCTCTTGTGATGTCGAAACTCTCTGCCTGACGGAGCACAAAGTAACTCAAACACTCTCGGCAAATATTATTACACAGATCGGTGTAGTGAAATTTAATAAAGTTGAAAATTGTCCCCTCACTCTAAACACAGACTATGCAAAAACACTATATCTCCACCTGTATTATACATAGCTGTGGAAGAGTCCATTTGAGAGGTGAGTGGGCTAGTCCAAGCGAGTTGGACTGATCCATAATTATGTCACAACTACGACTGTTGAATACAGCACGGAGGGCGATGCCGTTTGTAGAGGTAAACACATCGTATCCGATGAGAAGTTTAAATACAAGTTAACACATAATATAAAATGCATAGCCCTGGTTATCACATAGTAGCCCTACCAATGGTTAACACAAAATATCCGATGCCCGGGATGACTAGGGTTTAACAAACAGTATCCGATGAGTAGATTGACTAAGGTTTATCTCATAGTATCTGTAGAGTAGGTTGATTACAAACTAACACATAATAGTCTGGCTAATGGTTATTAAATAGTACCTGGTGCATAGCTAGGCTAATGATTAACACATAGTACCCGATGCATAGCCTGACTAGGGCTAGCACATAGTATCCGAGGTATAGATTGACTAATGGTTAACACATGGTATCCAAAGCATAGCTAGGCTAGTGAATAACTAGTGGTTAGTTTGACTATGGTTAACACACACAGTATCCGATGCGTAGCTTAGCTAATGGATAACACTTAGTAACCTATGCTTAGCCTGGCTAGGGCTAACACATAGTATCCGATGAATGGCTCGACTAAGGCTAACACACAGTATCCGATGCACAACTTAGGATCGAATATGACGTCATCCAGGGGGAAGAACAAGACGGCGGCTATGTTGATACCGTGTTCAAACGGGCTATGGCCAGTGCGGGCTAGATCAAATAGCCAACGTTTCAACTAAACTACTGTCTTACGCTAAGTTTAACCGACCAACATACGCGAAGTTCAAACGAACAACATTGACACCAAGCTCAAATAGGCTACGGCCAGATCAACGTTCCAGCTAATCAACGTTGAAAAACTTACGCTAATCAACCAGCAAACTGACACCTGGTTCAAATAGGCCTATGGTTAGTGAAGGCACCGGCAAAAGCCTTAGGCCTTAG
The DNA here is from genome assembly GCA_036971475.1 of Prosapia bicincta. Taxonomy (NCBI): domain Eukaryota; kingdom Metazoa; phylum Arthropoda; class Insecta; order Hemiptera; family Cercopidae; genus Prosapia; species Prosapia bicincta. The sequence goes on from JBAIZL010000002.1 coordinate 176,184,840, forward strand.
ACAGTATATAGATAGCTACCAACGCTTACCAAAATATCTATATGGAAACCGTCATAGCCTTTACACATATTGTCTAGGTATGTTGTATCATTTACAGCATACTAACTAAGGTAAAGCTACCTTCGAGGTATGCCCCAGGTAAAGCCTGGAGTCAGGCCATAGGTAAAGACACCGTCGAGTCAGGTCTTAGGTAAAGCTACCTTGGAGTCAGGTCTTAGGTAAAGCTACCTTGGAGAAGGGCCCGTGTTTTGCCCTAATCAGATTTTAATACACTCTAACGACAGTTGTTGTTAGAAATACCACGCTAGACCTAGGACATGAGTTTACATGTTTTTGCGAAGTTATATTTAGCCTAAATTATGCCGGATGATTGGAATTTTTACAGAAGAAATGTCTAAGCTAGTTTTAAACTTGTCTAGAGGCCGATATATTAATTACCTAGATATCTAGTAATGTGTCTCATGCGGGTTGCGACCTGTCAAGCTGATTGTAATGTGTATAAAGCAACTGTAACTAGATTTAACACTGAATGTTTAATTTTGTTTATTATTAATGTAAATATACGTCTCTATTATCAAGACACTAGTACTTATTACCTTATCCCATGTTGATCTACCTATATAGTTTGTTTTATTAAAGGAGTTTCAATAAGTACAAACACATGTAAACAAAATCATTTTATTGATCACATAGTAGTATTATTTACATTAGGCTTAGCTACGATAGATATACTCTTATCGTAGCGGATGTCTGTACTCTGCATATGCCACACACTTGAAGGTTCAATGCACACCCCAGACAGGCAAACACATGTCCGCACGGTAGAAGGGCAACCTGTATTTCATCGATGCAGCAAATCTTGCACAGCGCACGACCATCCTGATTGTTTACACCGTCATCGTCATCCGATTAATCTTCATCGTCTGTTGTACAGATGTCTACCCCCATCTGGGCCTGTTTAGCACATATACCCGCTATGTATTTACATTTAGGAAACCACTTTGCGTGTTCCTGTAACGGATCATCATTCGCTGACCACTCTTTAAGGCCTCCGGCGCATGTAAAGCACAATGTTTGATCTTCTTGGCCAGTGTAAAAGAATCCCGCTTCGCTGAGAAGCACGGGGTTGACAGTATCATTTGACACTCCTTTCCAAGTACGAAACGAGCGTAATCTACGACGATACGGTGATAGTTTGGGAAAGGCTTTCTTCTAGATTGTGAGAGTATCTGTCCAGTAGTAGACACCTACCATGGTGTTGTCTGAGGACTTAGGTCTGTGCTGTCCGTACTTATATTGTTCTCTTGGTTAGGGGTTGATTACGTCAAGGTTGATAGGGGTTACCACGGAGGCATGTTGAACTCGTTCAGATTTATGCTCGGCAATAGGCCGATTTCTCCTGCAGATGGACTAGTGTTAAAGTAAGCAACAGTTAATCCTATACAGATGACCAGCCGTTGGTCCGGACACCATCTTGACCGACATTTTGTTTGACGTCATTTGCTGCGGTTATGTCCAGAGTGTGCTATCGCGGTCGGGTGCTGGCGATTAACAATATTAGGGTTTTAAACAAGCATTTATTTGTCGTGCTCCTGCAATGAAACATAATAACACTATTGACTTAGCACAATCTGTAGGATAATGTAAGGTAACGTGCATATTGGCCTAATACAGAATGTGTGTAGATTTACAGGTATATCGGCTTAACACAATATGTAGGCCTATGTAGGTTAACACCCATATATACTTAATACGGGTTTACATTCATCCAGGCTTAATACAGGGTGTAGACCTAATTAGGGTGTGTCTTGCATATGTCTTAATACAGGATGTATGTAGGTTTACATGATAATTGGATTAACACGGTATGTGTTGCTATGTAACTTTACGTACATATTGGCCCATCACAGGAGGAATGTAGGGTATCATGCATATTGGCCTAATACAGGATGTATATCGGCTTAACACAGTATGTAGACCTATGTGGGTTAACACCATATATACTTAATACAGGTTTTAATGCATATTGGATTAACAGAGCATGTGTTGCTATGTAGCTTTACGTACTTATTGGCTTATTACAGGAGGAATGTAGGGTATCATGCATATTGGGTTAATACAGGGTGTAGGCCTATGTAGGTTTACATGCATACCGGCCTAATACAGGATGTATATGGGTTAACAACTATTACGTAATGTGCATCTTGGCTAAGGGTGTAGGCCTATGTAGGTTTACATGCATACAGGGTTACACATTTTTGCAAGCCTTTGTAGCACAACGTGCATGTCGGCTGAGGATGTAGGCCTATTTAGGCTTACATGCATATTGGCTTAATACAGGAGGAATGCAGGTTAACATGCATATTTTCTTAACACAGTATGTAGGCCTATGTAGGGTAAAGTGCATATTGTCTTATTTCGGGAGGAATGTAGCTTTACATTCATCCTGGCTTAACTCAGTATGCGGGGCTATGTAAGGTAAGGTGCATACTGGCTTAACACAGTATGTAGGGTAACATCCATATTGTCTCATTTCAGGAGGAATGTAGGTTTACACGCTTATTGGTTTAACACAGGATGTATACTATTGAGATTGGGCAAGCATTGATAGTTGATTTACCACTCCAAGCATGACTCATACCTATGGTCTGGCTTTTACCTATGGCCTGACTCCAGGCATACCTCGAAGGTAGCTTTACCTAGGGCCTACCTGAAAGGTACCTGACTCCTGGGTAGCTTTACCTACGGCCTACCTCCAAGGTAGCTTTACCTAAGTTTTGATGCTGTAAATGATACAACATACCTAGACAATATGTGTAAAGGCCTTGACGGTTTCTATATAGATATTTTGGTAAGCGTCTAAGACTATACTGTCTAAGACCAGGGGCTTTTGCCTGTGCCTTCACCCACCATTGCCCATTTGACCTCGGTGTAGATGTTGGTTGATTAGCGTAAGTTTTTCAACGTTGATTAGTTGATCTAGCCTTCACCAGCCGTAGCCTATTTGAAGTTGGTGTAAATGTTGTTCGTTTGAACTTCGTGTATGTTGGTCGGTTAAACTTAGCGTAAGACAGTAGTTTAGTTGAAACGTTGGGTATTTGATCTAGCCCGCACTGGCCATCACGGTATCAGCATAGCCGCCGTCTTGTTCTTCGCCCTGGATGACGTCATATTCGATCCTAAGTTGTGCATCAGATACTATGTGTTACCTTATATCACGCCACTCGTCAGATGCTATGTGTAAGCCCATAGTCGGGCTATACTTCGGGTGCTATATGACAAACTTTAGCCGAGCTATGCAACGGCTGTTATGTGTTCATACTTCTCATCGGATACTATATGTTAACCTATAGTCAAGCTATGGTTTGGATATATTGTGTTAGCCCTAGTCGTGATTTGCATCGGATAGTATGTGATAATGATTAACCAGGCTATGTATCAGGTATTATGTGGTAATTTGTGGGCCGCTTGTAGGATAGTGTGTGATATCCATTAGCTAAACTATGCACTGGATATAATGTGTTATACTTTGTAGGCCCGTGTCCTCTTAGCATAATATCTATGCAGGCTTACACACATATATGTTTAACACATTATGTATTCTTAACACTGTATGATAGCATGCATGTTGGCTTACCATAGTATTTATGTAGGTTTACACGCATATTTGTTTAACAGCGTATATATGGCTATTTAGAGTATATTGCATGCTGTTTTAACATAGTATATATGCCTATATTGGTTAGCACTGTATGTATATAGGTTGCGTGACTTTTTTTTAATTATATTGTAGTATTTGCTGACCGTCATGGGCGTGATAGGTTATGCATTGTTAGCTATACGATATAGTACTTCCCGTATTATACAGCCGCCTGCCTGAGGTTCTACCTGATAGACAGGGTGAAAATGTGTGTCAGGCTCTGATCACATAAGCTTAGGCCTGTGGTTTACCGACATAGTAGGCCTTATGGATACAATGTGTTAATCATTAGCGAGGCCTCTGGATACTATATGTTAACCCTTCGTCAGGCTATGCATCGGATACTATGTGTTATTGATCAGATATTATGTGGTAATTTGTAGGATAGTGTGTGATAGCCCTTTAGCTAAACTATGCATTGGATATAATTTGTAGGCCCTTGTCGGCTTAGCATAATATGTATGCAGGTTTACACACATGTTTGTTTAACGCAGTATGTAGGCCTAACATAGTATATACGCCTATCTATGATACACACTATAAAGGGCAATCACGTATACTGGCTTAACATAGTATATAAGCTTATGTAGGATAGCATCCATGCTGGTTAGCATAGTATTTATGTAGGTTTACACGCATATCTGTTTAGCACAGTATGTAGGCTTAGCATATTATTTATGTAGGTTTACAAGCATATTTGTTTAACACACTATATAAGCTATCATTCATCCTGGCTTAACATATTATATAGGCCTATGTGGGTAACGGGGATATTTGCCTAATACAGGTTGTATATAGTTTAACCTGCATATTGGTTTAACAGCGTATATATGTCTATTTAGAGTATATTGCATGCTGGTTTAACATAGTATATATGCCTGAATGTGGGCTTAGCATTGTATGTATATAGGTTGCGTAACTTTTTAATTATATTGTAATATTTGTTGACCGTCATGGGCGTGATAGGTTATGCATTGGTAGATGTACCCTATAGTACTTCCCATATTATTCGGTTGCCTGGCTCTACCTGATAGACGAGGTGAAACTAGCTCAGATCATATAGGCTTTGGCCAGTGGTTTACCGACATAGTAGGCACATTTAGGGATTCATGTAAGTCGGCTTAGCATGTATGCAGGTTTACACGTATGTTTGTTTAACACATTATGTGTGCTATCACGTATGTTGGCTTAACACGGTATATACGCCTATGATAGGTATGATAGCTTGCATGTTGGCTTATTTTAGGATCGTTTTATAACATATATTTATTCACGTTTTGTGATAGGCCTCATTATTAGTGTTTCTCCATATATACCTTTATATCTAGATACATTTACAGCTATAGGATATATCCATTGAGGCTATTTGATTATTTACACTGATTTCCGATTATATATGTAGGCCTTGGTATGCCAATAGTACATAGTAAGTTGATACAGTAATCAAAACATAAACACGCGCCTAGATTCACAACGACACAGCCGCGCGGGTTTCAAGCTTGCTATAGTGGTCACCGGCAGCCGTTGCGGTTTTTAGATAATGCGTTATCTCTGCAAGTCTGTATATGTCTAGCTTTCGGTCAAGCGTATTCCCTCAAACGATAAGGCTATGTCGCATAGTGTATTAATTTAGTAGCATAGACAAATTTTGAGTTTGACAATCATAACCCCTTGCTCCGCATCAGTCATATCATTTAGGGGTAGAAAACTCTAGTTAGGGTGGGCCTAATACCTGCATAGGGTCGCTCGAGCGCAGATACGTCATCAAATATATTAAATCTTTACGTGGGCTTGATAGGTTATGCATTGGTAGATGTACCCTATAGTACCTCCCATATTATACGGTTGCCAGGATCAACCCGATAGAAGAGGTGAAAATAGCTCAGGTCATACGGGCTTTGGCCAGTGGTTTACCGACATAGTAGGCCCATGTAGGTCGGCTTAGCATAGTATGTATCTAGGCTTGCATGCATATTTGTTTAACATATTATGTGGACTATCATATATATTGGCTTAACATGGTATATAAGCCTTCACGTCTTACAGACTATGTAACCGATCAGTTTTTGATAATTTCATATATTATTTGATAACCACCCCTACTTGATGCTTGATTCCAGGGTTGCTTTATCTAAAGGCTGGCTTAGGGGTGCCTTTACCCGAGGCCTTGCTCAATGTTAGCCTTATTTAAGGCCTGGGTGGCTTTACCTCGGGGTGACTTTACCTATGGTCTGACACCTGGATGGCTTTACCTAGGACTTGGTGGAGGTATTTGTCTTGGTTGATAGGCTGTAATTGATATAGCAACCATCCTGGCCAGACTCTTGGGTAGCTTTACTTAAAGTCTACCTCCAAAGAGGCTTTACCTAAGACCTGGCTCCAAGGTAGCTTTACCTTAAGCCTTTTCTTCAGGGGGCTTTACTTAAGGGCCTGCCTTGGGTTGGCTAAATCCCCGCTGCAGGGATGCTATGCCTGAAGTTTGGGTCGGTCTACGTCCAAGATAGTGTGTTAACTCTGCAGGTTTGCCCCTTGCCCTGCATCAGCCAATTTATTTAGGGTAGAACACTCTAGTTAGGGTATGCCTACTACTTGCCTAGACTCGCTCAAGCGCTGATACGTCATCAGATAACCGTTAAATCTTTCCAAAAGGTACCCCCACCACCGGAGCTATTCCAGGGTTACTTTACCTAAGGGTAGGCCTTGAGATGTCTTTACCCGAGGGCTAGCTCCGTGTTAGCTTTACCTAAGGCCTAGCTGCTGGGTGGCTGGGCTCGGTTTGGCTTTAACCGAGACCGTGCTCCGTGTTAGCTTTACCCGCTCCTAGGCGGTGTTACCTCAAGCGCCGGTTCGGGATTGGCTTTTACCTAGGTCACCGATCATTTTTGGCAATCTAAAAACAGGTGAACCCGCCCCCGCAATGGTCCAAAAAGGATTCTACACGTATCCCGTACTGTCTGTTGATCCAACCGATCGATTTTCGGCAATTTCATATTTTATTTAAAAACTACCCCTAGGTGAAACTACCCCTCAGCAGCCCGTAATAGACTCTAAACTCACCCTATCGGTCAAGAAACGTTTTTCCAAAATTTTTTCGAAAACTACCCCCACCCCCCCAATCCACCCCCGGAGCTACCCCCGGAGATGGTCCTGAACGTAGCTGAGGTCACCCCCCATACATAGGTTAGGTTAGGTTGGATCCGTTTTGGCTGGCTTAGGTCAGTAGGTTGGAAATAAATTTTTTCGAAAAACTACCCCCTACCCCTCTAAACGTGGTCAAAACCACCCCTAAGGCTGGGATCAGGTGCGCGATGACCTTCAGCATCATCCAAAACTACCCCTATAGTCCTAGGTTACGTACAGGCCGAGTTAGGGGTAGTTGTGCCAGGCTGTGGTCCCATCTACTCATAACAATAAAAAGCGTAGAACTCACTCTAAATTAAAAAATTATCGCAACTAACTTTGCTTCGGAAGTATTCTTTTCAACACACAAAAAACGTCTAAATAAAGAGAGGAAGGGAACCAAAGACTATTTCGCAATAACAGTAGGTAACAGAGTTTAACGAAACTTTCGGGGTAGTTCCAGGCTTTGCATACAACAGATTAATTAGTAGAAACAATAGAGTCAGGTGTTTGTAGCTCTAAAGCTCCTTCGAAGTTTCATTGCTTTAGAGCCGGATAGCGCGACACGGAAGCAGATCCATTTACGCTACTTCCGGAACAAAACTGCTAGAGGAAAATCGTCCTGGTTCAAAAGGATAGGAACAGCTATAAGAAGCTTCAAAACATACAACGAAGCCGCCTCTATTTTGAAACGTAAGGAGAGTTTCCAGATTGAAAACGTAAAAGCATTTGTTTATTACGGATCAAATAAATATTAAAATAAGGCAAGTTAAATAAATTGCCAACGATTTTGCAACCTAACTGAGAAGGATAGCATACAGCAAGCTAATGGTTCATTCCCACTCTAAGTGACTGTTAAGCAGCTCTCGAGGTGGAAGCTTCTTTATGTAGAAGTGACCGCTTACTACACATACTGCAATACCAAGAGATCATCATAGGATAAGTAAAAATCACAAACTATAACCTAAAGATGGTCATCGGAGAGCAAGTAAAATTCCCAAATGCTGGATCTATCAGATCCTTGGTCAAAATATTCCTATAAACTATTGCATTGTACTATTTTTTAACAATCAAACCAATTTTTTGTTCTGTGAATTTTCAAACAAAATATTGTCAGAATTCTGACAGATTTTGTATATGAAACACTACAGAAGTAAAGGTTACGGCTCTGGGTCAGTATCGTTTTTTTCCTGTAGGGGTGGTTCCTTGGGTATTGATACCACGAAAGAATGACTAACCTGATTTTAAAACATAATTCAAGAGATTGTTGTTGAAATCTTTCAACAGATACTTTTGTATACTTCAATCAGAAAAGGGGTTGATATCTTGGTTGTCTTATTAATCTATAAATTGGTCTATCTGTAACGTATTTTATGAAGTAGATTAAAATTTAATAATTATTTCTTAAAAAACAAATTATTTGTTTACTGCGTGAAAACGTTTTTTCTTTATTTAATTTCAGCTACTTTTCAACTTGAAATTTAAAAAGCGTAAAAATTACATTACGTAAATATAATTTATAAATTCTACTCGATTACTAACACTAATAAAGCGATTTTAAGATCCGTTTTCAAAATCATCTATTAACAGATACAACCCCCATAGAGTGTTTTATTATAATTATAGTTCTCTTTGAATACGTTCATGACATCAGAGTTCAATTATTCACGATGAGAAAAGTAATTGGCTGACATCAAGTGACAGGTGCTGTTAACGTAAATTAAGCATGTGCTGAGAGTAAAATGAATGGAAGAGGGCGGCTGGAGGGACTGCCATATGCAGACAACTGTATCTGAATACATTTTTAAAACGAATTTGTCTACATTTAAAACTAACCGGACTTTAGAAGAGGTTATATTTTAGGACAGTTAATTTATCTCATTTAAAAACAGTTACACAATCTACAGAATGAAGAAATTATAAAGGAATTATAATTATAAATTATAAGGAATTATAATGACTTTGAGAAATTTGTTTCATAAAAACTGAACGAAAAATGTTAAAACACCAGTTCCAAACTCATTAATGTATAAAAACAATATATATGTTTAATTTGATGCATCAGAACAGTCATTATGTTAAACCAATTAACAAATTTAAGCTTTATATATAGGAAATGGTTTGGTAGTTATTAGTGGTTGATTTGACTGTTATTAAACAAATATAAGATCATGTAGACATGAATAACTCAAAGTACAAACAATAATACACAAAAATAAATTCTGAACACCACTAGAAACTAAGGTACACTCCACATATCTTCCGAAATAAAAAAAACATCATAACTTGGTGTAGTAAAGAAAACGTTTTGACATTTCTATTAAAAGTATTTTATATATTTTTTTTCAATGTTGACGTGTAAATGAAAAAAACTTAAGTGAAAATAACAATTTAAGATACATATCTTTTTCGAAATGGAATGTGTGTTCGTTTTATTCTACTCTCTTTAAACGATTGATTATAAACATAAATAAATAGAAAACTGTGAATATTATAAAAACTGTAAACGGAAGCGAAACTACTAAATATCTTCTTTGTTTGACGTAATTCTTGGTTATAATGTGTAGATGTTGCCTATATTTATGTATGGTAGGCGCAGAATTTCCGTCATGTGCAAGAACATATGTGAATGCCAATATAAACCCGTGAAATTAACAGCAACAAGAGATAAAGCTCAGCCTTACCGTCTTCCGTAGACTGGGATGAAAAAGGAAAACGCATTGATTCGTCAAGCCTGTCCGTCGTGAGCGTGTGTGTCCTTATTTACACGTTCCTCGTAACAGGACGTAATCAGATGTTACAAACAGTAATGCATGTTGCGTAAGTGATGCCAATCATAGCATCGTGTTAGCCTAATGCAACGTTGTTCCGATTAGTCTCAGTGTTGGAGTAAAGAGGTTCAAAACTTGTCTTTTACAATTGAATTACTGTCGCTCATTTGTATAATTATCCCCTGGGTGGAACCAAGCAGCAATATAAAAATAATCCAAACATTTCATTTAATATAAAATTAGGTGCACAAAATATTAACTATTATTTATATATATATATATAAATACCTTTCATAGTTATATGGATGATTAGAATTATTTGGTACAATTTGGATTGTTAAAGTAGGTTTACGGTATATCACACATTCGAATTTTTCATTTTTTCTTATTATTGTTAAATCTAGAAAATGTATTTTATTATTTGTTTCAATTTCATAAATAAATTCTATTTTATTATTATTTTATTTATTTTATCCAAAATATTTGTTAAATTTAAATTATTATTCTTTGATATATACATTCCGTCATCTACATATCTAAACCAATAACCATTTTTATCATATATTTTTATAATTTCATTTAATTTGTTATCTAAATGTTGTAAAAATATTTCAGATAATATATTTGATAATGGCGAGCCCATAGCAAGGCTATCTTCTTGTTTATAAATGTTGTCATTGCATGAAAAATAATTTTGATATAATATTATGTTAAGTGTATTTAAAATTTTAATATTAATTTTTTATTTTTCTCATGTTCTAATTTAGATTTTATAATTTCCAGAGTTTCTTTTATAGGTATGTTTGTATACATATTTTTTATATCTAATGATCTTAATTTTGTAATTTCATCAATTTTTATTACATTTAGTTTTTTCAAAGGGATCAATAGAATTTATGATAGTATGATTATTATTTGGTTTAATTTTATACTTAAAAATATGTATAATTTTTTTTATATCTTATTTATTGGATAAAATTTATTAACGGTTTTATTGTTTTATCTACTTTATGTAACTTAACACGTCCATTCATTATTGGAATTTTTGGAATATCAATTACATAGTTGCTAATATTATTTTTATTGAATTACTTATATGAAGAATTTATATTTTTATTCATTTTATTTTGAAATTTATTCATAGGGTCTTTATATATTTGACAAAATGGATTATCATTTATATATTTTTTTTTTGTTTTGGTTATGTGTTCATTATACATTAAATGTGATACTTATACTTGTACTAACACTTAAAATTGTACTGATACTTGTACGTGTACTGACACTTATACTTGTGCTGATACCTATACTTTTGTTTTGATACTTATACTTCTACTGATACCTATTCTTTTGTTTTGATACTCATACTTGTACTGATACCTATACTTATATTGATACTTATACTTGTACTGATACCTATACTTATAGGTATACTCATACATGTACTGATACTTATACTTGTACGGATACTTATACTTGTACTGATACTAATACTTGTACTGATACCCATACTTGTATTGATACTTATACTTGTACTGATACTTATAATTGTACTGCTGCTAATACTTGTATTGATACCTATACTTATAGCGATACCCATACTTGTACTGATACATATACTTGTACTGTTACATATACTTGTACTGATACATATACTTGTACTGATACATATACTTGTACTGATACCTATACTTGTATTGAAACTTAAACTTGTACTAGTACCTGGACTTGTACTGATACCTATTCTTGTACTGACACTTATATTTGTACTGACACTAACACTTGTACTGACACTTATACTTGTACTGATGCTTATTTTTGTACTGATAACTATACATGTACTGATACCTATACTTGTATTGATATTAAACTTGTACTAATATTTATACTTGTACTGATACTTATACTTGTACTGATACCTATACTTGTACTGATACTTATACTAGAACTGATACTTATAATTGTACTGCTACCAATACTTGTACTGATACCAATACTTGCATTGATATTTATACTTGTACTGATACCTATATTTATAGTGATACCCATACTTGTACTGATAACTATACTTGTACTGATACATATACTTGTATTGATACTTATACTTGTACTGATACCTGTACTTGTACTGATACCTATACTTGTGCTGACACTTATACTTGTACTGATACTAATACTTGTACTAATACCTATATTTTTACTGACATTTATACTTGTACTGATACTTATACTTGTACTGATACTTATACTTGTACTGATACCTTTACTTGTACTGATACCTTTAGTTGTATTGATACTTATACTTCTAGTGATACTTATACTTGTACTGATACTAATACTTGAACTAATACCTATACTTTTGTTTTGATTCATATACTTGTACTGATACCTATACTTGTACTGATACTTATACTTGTACTGATACCTATACTTGTACTAATACTTATAATTGTACTGACAACTATACTTGTACTGATACTTATACTCGTGCTGATACTTATACTTGTACTGGTACTAAAACTTGTACTGATACCTACACTTCTATTGATATTTATACTTGTACTGATACCTATACTTATAGTCATACCCATACTTGTACTGATACCTATACTTGTATTGATACTTATACTTGTACTGATACTAATACGTGTACTGATACCTATACCGTTAGTAATACGCATACTTGTACTGACACTTATACTTGTACTGACACTTTTACTTGTACTGATACCTTTACTTGTAGTGATACTAATACTTGTACTGACACTAATACTTGAACTAATACCTATACTTTGGTTTGATACATATACTTGTAATGATACCTATACTTGTTCTGATACTTATACTTGTACTGATACTTATACATGTATTGATACTTATACTTGTACTGATACTAATACGTGTACTGATACCTATACCGTTAGTAATACGCATACTTGTACTGACACTTATACTTGTACTGACACTTTTACTTGTACTGATACCTTTACTTGTAGTGATACTAATACTTGTACTGACACTAATACTTGAACTAATACCTATACTTTGGTTTGATACATATACTTGTAATGATACCTATACTTGTACTGATACTTATACTTGTACTGATACTTATACATGTACTGATACCTATACTTGTGCTGATGCCTATACTTGTACTAATACCCATACTTGTACTGATACTTATACTTGTACTAATACCTATACTTGTACTGATACTTAACTTGTGCTAATACCTATACTTTTGTATTGATACTTATACTTGTACTAATACCTATACTTGTACTGATACTTATACTTGTACTAATACTTATACTTTTGTATTGATACTTATACTTGTAGTGATACTTATACTTGTACTGATACTAATACTTAAACTAATACCTATACTTTTGTTTTGATACATATACTTGTACTGATACCTATACTTGTACTGATACTTATACTTGTACTGATACCTATACTTGTTCTATTACTTATACTTTTACTAATACATATACATGTACTGATACCTATACTTGTATTGATACTTATACTTGTACTAATACTTATACTTATGCTTCAAATGTTATTTTAAAGCGGTTTTATTAAGGAACAATATTATGATTCTAAGGAAGATTACTGTAACACCATTCACTATTTTCTAACAAACGGTGAATGTGTAATAAATTCATAAAAACCTTATAGCATTTAATTATTTCTAATTATATTGTTTAGATTGTGATTGCATAGTAACCATCCCTAGAGCAACCAAAATCCTCAAAGCTCTGAGTGTTGTACAACCGAAACATAAATAAGAAAATTAAAACCTAATTCTGTTTAGTAGCTGCTTTTGTGTTATTATTCCTTTCCCTAAAGTAATGCAGACACACAAGATTCATATCTATATATTGTTTATGTATAAATAATTGTAATATATATATATATATATATATATATATGTGTGTGTGTGTGTGTGTGTGTGTGTGTGTGTGTGTGTGTGTGTGTGTGTGTGTGTGTGTGTGTGTGTGTGTGTGTGTGTGTGTGTGTGTGTGTGTGTGTGTGTGTGTGTGTGTGTGTGTGTGTGTGTGTGTGTGTGTGAGTGTGTGTGTGTGTGTGTGTGTGAGTGTGTGTGTGAGTGTGTGTGTGTGTGTGTGTGTGTGTGTGTGTGTGTGTGTGTGTGTGAGTGTGTGTGTGTGTGTGTGTGTGTGTGTGAGTGTGTGTGTGTGTGTGTGTGTGTGTGTGAGTGTGTGTGTGTGAGTGTGTGTGTGTGTGTGTGTGTGTGTGTGTGTGTGTGTGTGTGTGTGTGTAATAATAAGAATGAGTAATAATCAGTAATAATAAAGAATAATTATTGAATTGTAAAATTCAATAAATTATTCTTGTAGTTCTGTTATTTTTTTTATGATACACGATACATATTTTATTACATATATGTATTTAGGATATTATTATAGAATGCACAAAGTATTTCGTGTGTCATTACATAATTAAACATGAAAATAATATCAACCGCAGTCGTAAATATCATGATATTCCTTTCTGAAATACCTACGTAGTTATAATCGCTACTCGTGTTATGATTTATAATCGTATATTTGTATTTGTGACGATTTGTATTTGTAGTTGAATGTATTATTTGTAACATAATGAAACAAGAAAGTTAAATTTCATATTATAATTTAAAAAAAATAATATTTACTTATCTTTTGTTAATGAATCAGAATTACTGAAATGGAGTTGATAAAATTTAAGTCAGATTGTGGCAAAATAAATTCGTCCAAAATTGTATTTTTTATAACTAAACCTAGATAAATAGTTGTTCGTTACAATATTACGTTGATCGTTTGCATTCTAATGCTTTAAAATCTGGTAATTTCTTATATTATGCTTACATACGTTTTATCTTTTGGAATCGCAACGGGGGAAAACCAGTGAGGAGAAGAGACCACGAGTAACGCCTTAGAAAATGACACAAAGAACCGCCAGACATCTGGAATCTCTCTAAATACGTAGCCTGAATGAGAGCGGTCAGCTGCTGGCGCGTGTCTATTGGCCACCTGCACATCTATTATATTAAGTTAGGTTATAGGCCTAACTAAGATGTTTTATATTTCGTCCTTTTTAGATTGGCGTTCCTATTTAAATTTCTAATTACTCTTCTTTATCCTTTATTGTTTATTACAGAAAAGGTAAACACTCTACTTGTCCATTTACAGTGATTTAACCTCAATAATAATATCCAAAACAGGATAGCCCTATTTTCTCAGACCTACCAGCCCATGGCTAAATTTATTAACCCTGCACAAAACATGCCATCCTTTCCGTATACCTTAGGGCATCGTTATGTTAATAAACCTTCAAGAAAACGAAAATAATGGAAAATAACGTCTTCAGTGAAGAAATTGAAACAAAAATGGCAATCTAATTAAATTTTAGTTTGCTTCTACATATTTTTATTAAGAAACGCGTGAGAACAAGGTAAACTACTACGAGGTTTATACAATGGTAAATAACCCAACTTGTGCTTTTTGTCAATTTAAATAACAGTTTCCCGTATCCTGCACAGTGAAATTCAAACTAATTAAGCCGAATATAAATGTATATACTTTAAAAATTTGAATATAAAGTCATTTCATACTTCAGAAATTAATTTTATCCATAATTTGCACCAGATAATTTTTTTTAAGTTTATTATTTGTGCTTATTTAAGACCAGCTTATAAGCATTTTCAATTTTTTATATTTTTGAAATATAATTGACAGTCATTTGTTTAGAACTTTAAAAATTATTAGTTACTATTAAATGTCAACTGAAGTTTACGTCCACTTACTGAAGCTTTTAAAGGTATGCCTGACTTTAAAAACATGTCTAATTGGACACCATAAGCAAATATTTAATCTAGGCGCGATTCAGACAGATTTTGTTTGGACGCGATTTCCATATATTTTAAATAACATTTATATTTACATAAACGCTTTACCATACATTAATATGCAATTAGCTGTCAACATTAACGCTTACTTTTGGCATGGAACAATTTATTTTTACACTTTTGACATACTTTTTCAACATTGCGTTTTTATTGAACAGCTCTGAATAAGAAAACCTATAGAGATTTTAAAATGTATTTGTAACCGTCGACACAATTAAACGGTTTAAAATGCTTGGAATAGTCTGTTGAAAGAGTCCCGACTGATTCGATTCTTAGAAAGTGTGAGTGCCACCAGGAATGACAAGAAAGAGGACAAACACGGGCAGTGACATAACTTTGTGCTTATAAGAGCTGTTTCCAGTTGATTGACCACACATTGTAGTGAAGGATCTATCGACCGCACCATGAATCGGTTCCTATTGGTGAGTCCAGTGTTTGTGAAGTGAACCAGTCAAATGTGTCAGTGTTATTCTTTGTAGCGTAAATAAGGTCGAGCGTCACTGGACGCTAAGTTTGTTTATAGCTTTAATCTCCATAGGCGGTATGTTATGGTGTGAAACCATAAAAAGTGATTTCAGTCGATTGTCAGAGCAATAGAAGTTAAGGAGTATTTTATTGTTAACATAATAACAAGATTTTTGGAGGCTTTCTTAGTAGTCGGGCTAACGTTTTCTTGAAATATGTTAATTTTTTTTATATTTGCTTAAAAAACTACAATACTTCAACAGCTAAATCGTAAAACTTCTCCATTAGAAAAAAATTATTTTAATTTTTAAAATACAATGATAGAAGACGTTTCACAGTTTATGATAACGGAAGCTCAATGAACCCCCCCCCCCATTGAGGTCGTAGGATCTTCTGACGCGAAAAGCATGTCACTTGAGAGTATATAACGTTTGTCGTCATCTATAAAATCAGTCATCAAATTTCTTTACTGGAAGGTAGAGGTTATGTTCTGCTCATTTCCTTACCTTTTACACTCGCCCTAGACTTACACTAAACCGTCGAACACTCTTCTTCCACGTGTTCGATATATACATGTAAATATTCACTTCTTACTTGATCAAGCTAAAGGCTTATAACTTAAAATATAAATCTGTGACATTAATCCTTTGAATGCATAACTTAAATATAAACTCATAAACACAAGTTTTATTTTTGTCTGCTATCAATATTTTATGTCTTTCATTTAGAGTCGTTTAATATGTAACGTTTTAACTTGAGAGTTGGATGTGGTTTTTAAAATCTTACAATATTTAAATACGTACCTTTGTGCAAGTATACAAGAAGGCTCTTCGCAGTGTGCACTGTTTTAATATTCAGTAAAAATTACTTCAACTAAATCTAATAGTAAATAGAACCCAAAGAGGTCCGTTCCTGTGGCCCCAGTCGGTTCGCTTTACTCTTATGAATATTATGAGTTAAATGAGTTATTTCCACTCTGGTAAATTGAAGACTCCTTTAAAAGATTTAATTAAGAAATATATGATCTTCTGTCCATGTTTGATTGTCTTGAATTAGTATTTTTTAGTTCTATGTCTTGTAAAATTTTCTTACATTTTACGTTTTATCTCATATCAGTATCAATCAGTGAGTTTTGCTTTAACCCATAAAATTGTATAGTTACATGGAAATATAGATTCTTTTCTTTATAAAAATAATATAAGAATTTATAGAATGAATAAAAGTTTTCTCTTCTTCGGACAAACATTTCTCAGAAAGGAGACAATCTATCCTAACCAAAAGTTGAAATTGTAAAATCAATATAAAGAGTAATTAGTTCTAAATAGCACAGAAAAAAGATAAAACGTGAATAAAATATAGAGTAAGTGATTAGTCTGGATTTATTAAAGGAAAACAGGTTAATTACTTCGTAAATAGGGGTTTATGTGTGTTCGATTAAAAACACAGGTATATCTAGTCAACCAATTGCCTTCCTAACTCAACCATTCCGGCACTCTTTACAAATGTCATGGGTAAATAGTGAATGTATTTTTGTTATTAAATGTTTGTTAATTACTACACTTTATTCAGTGACAATCTACAACTGTAACTGTAACTTGTTGAGAAGTAGGTAGTCAGTGAAAAGCTTAGAGCTTGATAATCATTAAAAATTATTCTTATATTGAAGAGGATAATTGAAATATACATATGTGTGTGTGTTTGTATGTGTACATATATGAATATATATATATATATATATATATATATATATATATATATAGAGAGAGAGA
Organism: Prosapia bicincta; assembly: GCA_036971475.1. NCBI lineage: Eukaryota > Metazoa > Arthropoda > Insecta > Hemiptera > Cercopidae > Prosapia > Prosapia bicincta. The sequence goes on from JBAIZL010000002.1 coordinate 176,202,579, forward strand.
GAGAGAGAGAGAGAGAGAGAGAGAGAGCACCGTTCATTTCGTAGTCCATAAAATCGCAGTTCCGGCGTTTCGCTAGAATCTCTTCTGCCATTGACGAGGAGAACCCAACAAAAGTTGTGCGAATAATCATGAGCGGATATGCTCTGGATACTAATGAATCATCATAATTTTCCATCCGTGAAGGAATGCGTATCATATAAGTTGTAGGTTTTCATTCTCTTTATTAAGAATATATATATATATGTGTGTGTGTGTGTGTGTGTGTGTGTGTGTGTATATTTACTATATACAATTCAAATTTACCAATTCATTTTTTTTACTTTAAAGTCCTCTATGATTTTTGTCGACAATCATGCTAACAATGATGTTTGGCGAATAGCTTGCAGCAGTGTAGGATTATTTTTTCTTGTTTATGGCTCTTTTTAGAACTATATATATATATATATATGGAGGGAGAGAGAGAGAGAGGGGGAAAGAGAGAAAATGGGAGATGAGGGAGAGAAAGAGAGAAGAGGGCATAGAGAATTTCATGTTATGGTAAAATCTGGGTTGAAACAAGAAATAGCCTACTAACAATGAAAAATGGCATTTGTTTACCTTGTTTGCTTAAAATGGGAATCAGAAAAGACATCAGGTGAGGCTCAAGTACTTAATCTTAGGAATATTAGCGTTTTTAAAAAACTTAATGCCATCGAATAGATTACTCATCACAAGTATTCGAATATTAAACAAAAGCATACTCTCTTGATCCTCACTCAAGGTTCGAAGCTAAGGTGTACATACATTTCCACGCTGCTTATGCTCTCAAACACATCACCACATATGCGACGCAATGTTTTCCATTGCCTCTTATAAATCCCGTTTTCCGTATACAATATTATCTCGATATTCTGCACTTAAATTCCCGACTAGGTTTGCAGCCTCGCTCATGTTTAGTAAGAAGACACAGTAGCACGATTAGATATAACTTCTGTTGCTTGACATTCGATGAAGGAGTGGTAGATAGTTTATAATCCCAAACTATTTTTTTTTAAATTATATTCAATTCTAACGCTAAATATTAGACGCATAATAGGTAATTTAAATAAATACCAAATTTAAAGATAACTCAATGAACGTTAAATTTATGTAAATATGCATATTGTTTATTTACGAAACTAGGTTAGAGGCAAGAAATAAAAAAATCTTAAAAGCAGAATTTTATTTTTGTTTCCACAAACTACAACTTTACAAAGAAATAAAGAAATATTGAGTGTATGAGACTACTTGAAATGTCTTTAGAAATTCATCCTCTATCTCTTGCGCTTTTCTCTTAGATGTTTGTCATAGCGTATTTCAGAGACAAATCCCCATTTAAGCGCACTTCCTGACTCTTAAATATATAGTCGTCGCCAAACAAACTTAACAACATTGAATTCTTTTCCGGACATTGGATACGCAATAATTATAACCAGTCCTTTGTCAACTCGTTTTCAAGAACGCTAGCTTGAAATTAATAACATAATATAGGAATTTCGTGATGAAAGTTTGATATTCTTACTCTTATATAACATTTTATTAAGTTACGAAGCTTTCTACAAATCAAAATAGCTAAACAAAATATTTTTAAACCGTAACATATTTAGACAAAACAGTATAAGCCTACTGTGATATTTTAAAATCTAAATCCCCTTTCGCAATGCCCCTGAATGCAACAAACATACATTACATAAACCAATGTCATTGCATTGTGCATAAATGTTTTGTCGAGCAAGTAATCTAAGGTTTTACAGTCTAGCACCAATTTCAATCTGGTCGGAAGTTGTGGCGTGCCTTGAAAAATGAGAGCTGGGGGGCCTATTAATAACAACACATAATAAAAAGTCACCTATACAAATAAAAATAATTAGTATTATATAATTATTAGGTCGCATATTTCAGTACCGCTTTTCGTATATACATAGACTACATGAATCAATTGCGTACAAATTTGTGCATAGCAAACGTTCATCCAGATATGCTCCAGATAATTGAATTGTTCGGATAGTTAATTAGTTTTAATTTTTTTCAAAACCTTGCATGGAAATAATATTCAGATTATATAGAAATTTGGTAAGGATAATATAATTTCAAGTACAGAGGGGCTATCACTATTTTCGTTATAAATTTCTATTTAAAAAATTAAAATAAATAATTAAATAATATATATAGGCTACTGGCTGCAGGTACGATACCTCATATCTCATCCATACGTTATTTTATTTGATTTACATACACGATGTATATATATATATATATATATATATATATATATATATATATATGGTGAAATAAAATAATTTTCATAAACAAGAATATACGAGTATTACTTCATTTTATTGTTGATTGAAGCTTTTCGCTAATTTACATTATTAGCATTTTCAGTAAGTCTTACTCTAGTCACATAACTGGACAGTGATTTATAAATTTTGAAAATGCTAATAATGTAAATTAGCGAAAAGCTTCAATCAACAATAAAATGAAGTTATACTCGTATATTCTTGTTTATGAAAATTATTTTATTTCACCATATATATATAGTATACTTATATATGTAAATAAATTAAGGAAAAAAACATATGAGATGTGGAGGTATCTACCAGTGTGTGTGTGTGTGTGTGTGTGTGTTTGACTAAGTGTGTGTGTGTGTGTGATTGTGTATGAAATATTTATAAGAACAATAGGCTGTTGGTCTGAAATGGAGATCTATAGTTGAAGTGTCAAATAATTTTAATTTGTTATAAGAAAAATTACCAACCAGTCGGGGACCTATGTTAATGATGGGGTTTGGATTCGAACCGCCACTGGTCGGGAGTATCCAAAAACGAATACCAACTGTATTCCATTTAGCATGCAAAAATTACGTTTCACACCACTGTATTTATTTCTCATTCTTAGTTAGTTCCATTTTTCCACTAGGTAAAGAGCACAATAAAATGAACTAGCCGTAGATAATGATCAACAGATGCTTGTGAATCGCATTAATGGCATGCATCAATTTCTTCCTAATTATGTTTACTTATTTTTCCTCCGCGAATCTCTAATACATAGAGGTTTAAATATCAACTTGTTATAGGCTGCGAACATTTATGATTGTTGAAGTAGTGGATTAGAAAAATCGGTTAAATTGATAAAATTAAAATAAATTTTAGCTCCGAAGTTTTCTTCTAATATGTTTCTTTTGTCCAGAAACTAAACTATATATTGTTAAAAACAAGCTGTGCATTTGTATTTCGCGATTTATTCGCAAATTGAATTGCACACAAGCACACGCGCGCGCTCAAACACACACACACACACACACACACGCCACATAATTTGGTCTACTGCTCATTATTCTTTATTTCACTTTTTTTATTTACTGGGAATAAACGTGTCCATGTCTGCTTTCACCTTCACGCACACTTCAATTGTATACTCTTGTTAAAGGTAATTGGTATTCACTGAAAACATGGTATATTTTATATTATCATAATGGTGGGAAATTTTGACTTATTTTTTAAAATAATTGAGTCGTTAAAGTTTCCAACCAGTTTCCACTTCGTTCCGCCATTCAACGGCGAGCGGTGACCCACGCAATACTTTACACAACTGTCGTCTGTTGACATTTACTTTACTGGTAAATATTTCCATCAGTGCTGATTCTTTACACGTTAAAAACCGCGACCGTAGCCTTTACGTAACTCCTTTGTCCGTTCACTCCTTTCCCGTCCGGCCTGTGTACACATCACGTTCGCACACAAAAACCTACTGACAAAGAAAGTGGCCTGACATTACAAGCTATTTGTCCACGCCTCTAGTTTTGCACAATCCTAAAACGGCTTAATAAATTAGCATGAACTTGCTTCTTATTTAGAAACTAACCTCACCCGGAAGCAGTTGTTTAATTAAAAATTCCCATTAAGAACGGAGTTTTTATTCTCTAATACAATTAATCTAGATCACTCGTGCGCGACGGTCGTAGTGATTCGTCATTCTAGATTGACGAAAAGTTTTTGTTTTTAAATTTCGAAAGTGAAAAGTGATAGGCTATTTGTACAAGAAAAACATGTAATTAAAGTTTATAATCTACAAGTTGACACTCTTTGCTTACCGATTCGTTAAAGTTATCTCTGTGGCTATGTTTGATTAGTGCAAAAAGCAGATTATAAGCTATAAATGTGCTTTCTCCCAATAGCAGACTCGCTATTTGTCCTTCCCTTATCCTACCTTTCTCCGCGTAACCTTCCTTTACCACTGAATATAGAAATGTAATTAGTTGAAACCTCAACAATGAGTCTACTTGATTAGATGTACTCGGGATTATGCACTCGTGGTGGTAATTTTTTTAATTTTAATGCGATCTACCTGTATAACTGTTATCTCTGAGTTGAAAATTAATGTGAAACCGAAAGGCTTAGAGGTAGAGGGTCAAAGTATCACGTTGCCAAAGAGTAGCACTATCCTCTGTCGAAGACATAAGGAGGTTTCTATTCTTTACATCCTTTTTTAAGAATGATAAAGAAATGTACATATATGGTCAAGACAAGGATAGAATAGTCTACTGGTAATTGGAATGGCATAGAGTGGGCAATATCGCCTACCTAAAGCAGACCTGGAGTACAGAGAGATCTCTACCCCTACCCTGAAAGTGTTGCTAGGACCAATCTTATTTCTAGGGTAGAGAGACAAATTTGTTTACTTGAAATTAATTTATTCAAAGTTTTTATTTTATGTTTCACAAAAAGTACAACTTAAGGAATTGTTGCTTGAGAGTTAAAGTTTTATATCTCATTGAGCCTTTACCACGCCCGTCTTAATTATCATTATACATTTATGTATTTATACTAACTTGTGATGTGTATTAAAAAAATGCAACACCTATAGATTTTCTTGTCACGACAAAACAATCCCTGTCGGTTTAACTCAGGCAACCCCATCGGACAAAGGTCTTTTATATTCTATTTGCATATACATATAAACAGGAATTTTCACGAAGAAACAGAAAGACTTTAAATAAGAAAAAACGTTCATTTAAACATAGGTCCAAAAATCCTTCGTTACCGAGTTACGAATAACGCTACGTTTCTCCCAGATTTCAACTTCTCTCACGAAATAAGATCATACTGACATTTTTTGGGTTTATTGGGGGATTAATTTAAATAGTGGTTTCGAAAAGTTTCCGAACTTTCAATAAAATAGGTAGTGTATTCATAATGGTTTCTAAGAATATTTTTTGAACTTTTTAAATCTGAGAAAATTGAAGTACCCCAAATTAAAGTCAACTACAAAGCAAAAATATCAATTTTACTGATATTAAAATACTCAAACATGGCTCAATTAACGTGTCAACATTTTTACATACATAATAATGTTTCTAAAGTTCAAAATTACCTACAAACAAATCAGCTCATAACAAAAAATACATACAATAATTTAAACTGAATTAAAGTTAAATATAACATTTGTATCTTTACAAAAAAGTAAAAGTCCGAATAGATAACTCAAAATCTTACAAAACATTAGTTTTTAATAAACAAATCCACTAGTTCACAACAGACTAGTTTCGACGACGATGTCGCCTTCCTCAATGCTTGGCTACTACTCAACCTTAGTAATAGCCATGCCCTGAGGATGGCGACATCACCACCGAAATTAGACTGTTGTGAACTAGTGTGTTTTTTTATTAAAAATTAATGTTTTATAAGATTTTGAGTTAATTATTTTGATTTTTAACTTCGTGAATAGTTCCCACTAGCTAAGCTCTAACTAACTAAATATTTGTATCTTCACCAACAAATTTTGAAAGAATAAACGAAAAATATTACTAACACAGTAAATGGGCTTTCATTTAAAGTTTGGCAGCTGGATAAAGTTTCTAATGATTTTTCAGTCTATAAAATAACCAGGATTTAAGGAATTTTAAGACGATCAGAGTAGGGTACTTAGTTATAATAGTGAAGGAGGGCATTATCAACAATTCTTAAAAAGAAAAACAATTACTGATTTACTTAAAATTACTAATTATAACTCATTACTAATTATTTACTTACCTAATTTATTTACTAGTTATTGTTATTATTATTATTATTATTATTATTATTATTATTATTATTATTATTATTATTATTATTATTATTATTATTATTATTATTATCATTAACTGTTTATCTTATTTTATATATTTTTTAAATAATGTTCTTCAACAATAGAAGTGTTATTATGACTATAAAAATTAACACGTTTTTGTCCAAGTTCGGGGTATTTAAAAGAAAACACAAGAAAACGTATTTTAACTCAATTTATTTCTTTTACCCCTAATAATCCAACAAAACTACTTGATTTAAATAAATGAAACCTCTATAACACAAATGGCTTTTTCTTTTATTTAAACCTTATAAAACAAAACGTCATTTGTGGTATAGAGGTATCATTTATTTAAATTAAATATTACAGTTTTATACAGTTAAACATACTTGAGATACTCTTCTGGGAACTATTTTACGTATTTGCTTTCACATGTAAAAAAGCAACTGTCATTCCTAAATTAGCCTTAAAACCTGCAGTGTATCTTATTTTATGGGAGGAGTTGAATCGGGCGAAAACTTTCTCTTTCCAAGCCTAAATTTGTGTATTATTTTTATAATTTTTTAAATAAAGATTCATTTTCTTACATGCAGTTTCATTTCTTATTACATGATATATATATATATATATATATATATATATATATATATATATATATATATATATATATATATATATATATATATATATATATATATATATATATATATATATATATATATATATAGATTTATATATTTAGTTTATATCTAGTTTGAATTTATTTTTGTCATGTTGCAGAGCACAGCCGTACTGGGCACCCTTTGTATGGCTAGACCAGAACCTCCCCTGTACCTGCCACCTCCTTCACCCAGTTATGCAGTCGAAATTCAGGTAGAAAATGGAGGACATGGAAACGAAGGATTTAACTTAGCTGGCGGAGGGAACATTGGAGGATCATTTGGAGGGCACACTGGTGCCGGTGCTGGATTTGGAGGTCATGGTGGACAAGGAGGTGGCCATGGCGGACAAGGAGGTGGCCATGGCGGACAAGGAGGTGGCCATGGTGGACAAGGAGGTGGCCATGGTGGACAAGGAGGTGGCCATGGCGGACAAGGAGGTGGCTTCATTGGACATGGAGGTGGCGTAGCGCCGATAGTTCAAAAACACATCTACGTGCATGTTCCTCCACCCGACAGAGACATTCACGTGCCGAAACGTCCCGTTATTCCCCCTCCACCACCAAAGAAACACTATAAAATAGTGTTCATTAAAGCTCCATCATTCCCCACTCCAGCAGCGCCCGTCATCCCAGCACCACAGCAAGACTCAGAGAAGACCCTTATATACGTGTTGCACAAGAACCCGACCGACGCCTCTCCGATCGTCATCCCCACTCCACAGCCAACAGCACCTTCAAAGCCAGAAGTGTACTTCATACGTTATAAAACGCAGAAAGAAACTGTCGTGGGCCCTACCCATGCGCCTTCTGTGTCCAGTACGACGATCGGGCCCGGGTACTCGAGTACTTTAGGCTCCGTTAGCACTACTATATCCCATGTCGGGCCTACTACAGTCACTATCATCCCCAGACCATCGCTAGGACATCATTCAAGGGGACAAGGATATCACTGAAAGTAAATTTTTAAAATCATTTCCAAATTTATTAAAAAAATACTGTACAACTTGTCACTAGTTTATTTTATTTAAAGCGTTAAAAATTAATAAATTATTCGAATTCCCTCAACATAGTTTCAAACACAAAAAAAAAAAATATTTATTCCAGTTGTAATTGCTTTCGAGTTGAAGTTTTTAAATGTTGCTGTAGAACATTCAATTATTTTCGTTCACTTTTCATAGTTTGTATATTTATAAAAATAACATTCTATACGTTTATTGCAAAATATAGGAATAACATATTTAATCGAATTTGTCTTCCCTATTTTCTTTAACCATTTTAAATCAGTTTTAACTTTAATTACGTAATGAACATAATTATTGTCACTTTGTTCATAAAAACCGAAAATTGCGATTTATTTCGTCGAATACGACTTTGTGATAATAAATTCTCAATGATTGACTGATTTTTACTCGGATATATAATCTATATATTATTAAAAAATATAGCTGAATTTGGAATTTAAAGAAAATATTTAGTGATATTTTTCTTGAGTGAGATATAGATTTACTTTGATATCACTGGGGACTAATTGATATAATAAAGTGTATGGTGTAGGTTCAGTTCCTAACCAATGATCTTTTTTATATAGAATAAATTTTGTTCAAAATATAAACATAGTCGTTTATTCATTAGTCTATTTTTATACAAATTCACTCTTTTGTTTTAACACTTTTTTTAATTTTTAAGTTTCGTCTGAAATTTAGTGAAATAGTCATACAAATAAAGAATAATAATTTGACTGACTAATTTCAAAAGAAATTAGTTATTCTTCTTTTTTATTATTTTATAGCGTTATTTTTTAAGTATTTATCAAACAATATGTCAAAAAGATTTCCATAAAAATGAATCATTGACAGTTCTAACAATGAAAATTTAAAGCTTTTGTAAAATTGAATATTTTAACTGAAATTTAATTTCAATTGCTTTTAAAGTTTCGATTTATGTACAGGCTCAAGTTTTTATAACTTATTTTGTTTGAAATAAAGCTCTGTAATACATTCAGTCTCATATTAATTTTAAGTAAGTACAACAATAATAATAAAAACGTAAAGTTACATGTTAGGCCTATTATTGTTTTAATGCCGTTAACAATCAATTTAATAATAGATAGTAATATACCATTGCAGTTTCGTAAAAAAACATTCTACCACATATTGAAATAAATTACAATAAGCTAAATTCTCTGAGCATGTCTTTGTTTACCACTATCTATCTTTGAGAGATCTAAATTATTTTGGACAATTCTAAAGTATCAATAACTAAATAAACGCAATTCATATGTGACCCTGAAAATAAACGTCTTCATTCGTATGTCGCTTTAAATTCAAATTTCTTTAACTAAAAACTCCATGTAAGAAATTCTGCTCTGTTACACTCATTTTATGTATATATATATATATATATATATATATATATATATATATATATATATATATATCGTAATATGTATTCTTGTGTATTAAGAAAGAACTAAGTCAAAATACAAATACAAGAATTATAATTGAATTTACAATACAAAGCTTTTCGTTGGTTAACAGTACCAACGTCATCTAGGAAAATTAAACAACCTATTTAATGATGATATATTATTGTATCAACCTATTTAATGTTGTTTAATATTCCTGATGATGTTGGTACTGTTAGCCAACGAAAAGCTTTGAATTGTAAATTCAATTATAATCCTTGTATTTGTATTTTGACTTAGTTCTTTAATAATTCACAAGAGTACATATTGATATATATATATATATATATATATATATATATATATATATATATATATATATATATTATCGTCCTACAGAAAATTGGGGTTATTGTGTTTTATTTTTGCCCGCCGTGAGACTAGAACCCAATGTGACTCCATTTCACTTGACTAAAAATAAAGACTTATCGTGAATACATAGAGCTAGAATTAAACACAATTGTGGCATATCCATTGCATGTTGTATATATAAAACATTATATGTAAATATGGAAAAAGCTCAATACAGTATTGATTTAAAGAGTAACTATACAACACATTATATAGGATAAATTCAATATTTATTGTAGAGTAGATAAATTAACAGATATACACAGTTTTTATGTTAAAGGTTAGGTGGTGAAAAAAAATGTTGTGCGCTGTGAGTGGTTCATTAGGCTTGTCAATAAGAAAATTTACAAATTAATTAAAATACGTAGAACGTTGTCAGTAATAAGCCTGTTATTAGACATTTTCATTTCAATTACACTTTTATAATATTAAGACATTTTCTCCTTTCATTATTGCTGGATTTAAGCGTTTAAATTACCGGGAAGAATTGTTATAGCCTATTTTTATTAAATATTTTGTCTCTATTGTAAATAAATTGTATACAATTATTTTTTTTTAAATAAAGTTTTTATTTTAAAATTTTGTTTTTATTGTAATAACAAATTTGAAGCAATTATTCAAATATAAGAGAGGTAGTAAACTGGACAATAAAGCGGTGTATAAATCAGATCGCTTCACTAAAACCTATTGCAGTTGCTACAGCAACCAAAAAAGCAGGCTATCTAACGCACTGCGGCGCAATGGAACGCTCTAGAGGTAAAACCAGGAAACCATTTAAACGATAAATTTTGCACAAGTAATATTCTAAATGTTTAACTATTTCCAATTTGAAGGATTATGTTGGAAAACTCCCTACGCTAAGATTTGAACTAAGGTCTCTGAAAAGCACCGTTTTTAATAACGCAATGTAAAAATATTGTTAGCATAAATATATATAACATACTTTAAACAAATAACTTTGAAACTTTTCCGGTTCAATTAGTTTTTGTATATATTTGTAATTGTTTCCTGGACCAGTCGTGTTAAGTTTAATTACATATTGCGCGTGATTACAATTGGTTCCCCAATGAGTGTGAAAGTTCCTGGTTATCAACCTTCAACGCCAAAATGATCACAGCGAAATATTTGTTGCTTCTGAGAAAGAGAGAGTAGAACTCATGGTACCTGATAACAGAAAAAACAACCCCAAGTACATTTAGCTCTGAAATATCCTCGCTTTCTTTTAAATATTATCATATTAAAACTATCAACTATGATTAGAAGTTTCGAGAGCATAGATTAATTTCTTAAAACCTCTCTTTTATAACCTTTTTCGTGGCAATTCGTAGAGAAACAAAATCCAGGTTTTAGTGTTATCATTTATGCTAGTTTTCAGTATGCTATTAAAATAAAACGATTTTTTTTTTTTTGTATTAGCTCCAAACATTCGATAGAAATAAACGAATAATAGTTATTAGTTTCAATGGTTGCCGCGGGAGAGCAGCACTCAGCAGTGACCTTTTATAAACAGCTGATTGCCACAAACATAAGATTTCCGCTCCCGTTTAAAATTAAAATCAGGTTTTGAATAGTCGTATAGCAAGAGACGAACCGAAAGGTGTCTTAAAAATATCAGTCAAGGGAAGCCATTTTAGCTGGTGACCGGTCACGACTTCCGATTGGCTGATGCTTCCAAAGGAAACCAGCGATCTCCAGATGTAACATTAGTCATTATATAGACCACCGCACCGGGTAAATATTTTAAATTTATTAAATTTTATATAAATTGTGAGTATGCACACCGTCTACGCCCCGAAGAAGGTTATTTGTCAAAATTTTATTTTAAAGAAGGGATTTATTCTGTTTTGGGGAACAATAATCTCGGTATTTAATTCTCCTACGGCGGTGTGTCTCAAACATTAGCAATTAGGGAATCCGATATCCAACAGAATATGTTTACTTACTATAACAGTATATTGGTATTATCCCCTAAGTGAGAACTGTCATCCCTTAAGGAGATTAAGGATTTAGGCGTTGTAACCCATTATCGTTTCTTAAGTAAGTTAGTTCGCCCTGCGTTTCTATGCTCGATGGACACCCATGCAGGAAACTGAATAGGTTTCAATATGTCGAATAATAATGTAGATTATGGCAAGTGTACTACTGCATGCCCGTGAGAATGAGGTTAACATAGGGTTAGAAAGGGTGTGTTATGACATAAACTTTCCTCTTACAAATGAAAATATAAAGTAAGGTCGGGCCTCTGTTGTTTTGTTCTTTTATTAAGAACGGAAATTCAATTTAGATTGTCGCTGTAAGTTACATAGACGTAAAGAAGGCACGACAATTCTAAATTAACTTGGACTTTAATTTCGCTTCCGAGACGTTCCTCCCCTATAAAAACTCCCTGCGGACAGTTGTAAAACTTCGGCATGACAATTACGTGTCCACAACAAAACTTATAAACTTCGAAAAACATTTCACTTTATAGTTATTTATTGTGAAAAAGTAAATACCCCCAGTTGAATCTATCGACTTTCTTTAAATCAAAATATTGGAAACCCCTTGGACATGACATTAGGTGTGCAGTGCTTGACGTCATCTACCCAGAGAATTAAACGTTCTCATGGACCATATGAAAGAATATTTCTATTCACGGCCGTCCTAATCTCAGGTTTATAAAACGAATAATAAAAGTATATAAGGCAACGGTAGAGTTATTTACATTACAAAAGACTTTATGGAAATATATTATTGCTGTTTTTGCTGTTATTATTTTAGTGTTGTATGGCTTTTTAGTATTTAGGTTTTACATTTTACTGTTGTTCCATTTCAAGGGCAGAGAATTCGTAAAAAGCTATTTGGTGTCGAAAAATAAGAAAATCAATAAATAATTTCTACCGGAAATTTTGTTAGGCAGCTCTTTGATGATTCTGATGAAAACGAGTCTCTTTGCCAGATGATGAACCTGACGAAGAAGTCAATGATATTGTAAATGAAACAAATGAAGACATAATAGGTCAATCTGACAATTACGAAAATGACCAATTTGTTGAAATGTCAGATTTTGACGTTATAGAGAAAATCCAGCTAAAGATTCGCCAGGAAGCTGTTACCGTGCAGTTTTGCAATAGAAAAGGAATTCATTTAGTAAAAAACGAAAAATACTGTGGTTTACTGAACCAGAAAGGCAAGGGAAAACATCAAAAAGAAACATAATTGTCATGAGAGTGGGTCATGTTCACGATACACTAGTGGTGACTAGTAAGCTTAGAAATGAACAATTATTTATTGGTTTTCCAAGAAAGGCTGTAAGAATCAGCTAGAACCTGTTGTGTTATAAAGCCATGTTTTTTTCATCCACTAATTTTTAGGGTTATTTATTTTGATAAAAATATTCCTTATTTTCACTAAATATAATAATTACTTTCATATTCATATATGTAGGGTCTATCATCACGATAATATATCTCATACGAATACACGTTGAATTACTTCATTATAAAGAAATAACCTACAAACACCTCACCCGTAATGAAAACAGTGGTCTATAATTACACATAATAAACAGTGGTTTATAGTATGCATTGCTTACACGTTTTAAGAATTCAAAATATATTTACAAATATCACGTTTAGAAAATTAAAATTGTACAATAATGATGTCTAAAATTATTTACAATGTATTTATATAGCATTTAATTGTGAAGTCACCCAAATATCAAATCGTAAACCGTTTAAATGTTAAAGGTTATTTGTGCTGAATAAACCTTAGCAAGTGCCCTCAACCGTTTTAAACTCTATGCGCCCTCTCGAAGGTTAATAAATAAAAAGTATATAATTTTAATAAATATAAAATGATCAACTCAAGTCGCAGACATTTTGTACTTACAGTAACACCGATGTACACAATACTGATGTAACACTGATGACACAACAATAAAAATATGTTCTCGTAGTACGTTTAAATGGGTCTAGTATTCCCCTCTAAACTATTAAGTAAAGGTAATTCTGTAAAGAGAATCGTGAAATGAATCTTTTTGGATTTTCATTTCTTATATCCTGTACCTTTCATTCTGTAAGAATATAAATTTAGATTGTTTCGTGTACGTTCGACTATGGTCAACACAAACCAGCCAAATGAAGGAGTACCGATGAAATAAACTCCGTCATTGCAGTTACGTCTCCTGCCACGACGTAGGTGTAAGTTGTTTCAGTATGTCTTCATCTTATATTCCTTAATTACTAGATCGGACAGTGCAACCTAACTAGACACACGGGTTCTCAAAAGAACAATGCGATTAATCCTATTACATCAAGACACTTAATATATCTCTCCTTAATCCTACTCTCATTGGACCCACCCACATGTATCCAATCAATATCTATCACAACTATAAGACCACTCCTACATCTATACTACTCTCATTCATTCCACCTATACCCATAACACCCACATCTATCCCGTCTATATCCATGCATTCATCCTGCCCATAACTTTTCAATTCACATCGGTCCCACCCACATGTATCCAATCAATAACTATCACAACTATAATACCACTCCTACATCTATACTACTCTCATCCATTCCACCTATACCCATAACACCCACATCTATCCCGTCTATATCCGTGCATTCATCCTACCCATATCTTTTCAATTCACATCTATCCAACCCGTATTCACACTTTATCATAATAAACCCCACCTAAATCCACTCACTACCAAAATATATACCACCCACGTCTACCCTACTCATCCATCCTACCCACAATTATCCAATTCACTGATATCTCTTTCATACCTGTACATCTATCCTTCACAAATATCCTCCACCTATAAATATCAATTCCATATTTATCCTTCCATTACCTAATTTATCTACATATTTCATTTTAACTACATCTTTCCATCTATTATTTGTCTTATTTGTTCTCGGAAACGCAAAAACGATCCATACTTACTGAGTCGATTATAAAATGTATGAATATAACAACTTTTTAGGACAGGAAATGCTTTATGACTATCACTGAACTAAAACATTGGTTCTAAAACACAGATTTGATTTTTTTGGTTCCCCACCCTCACTACATCGATAACGTTGTTTTTGGTAGGTTATTGGAATCCACTTAAAATATTGGATCTGCGTCAGGAAATCTCAATTCAGTAATTGTTTCATCTTACTCTATTTTGGGTTGCCTATTGGCTATCATAATTGTCCCGATTTTACTGAACGCAAACACAAATATTTCAGAGCTTACACTTAGTACGTCCTTCTTCTGAGCATCTACTATTATCAACTTCCCCCTGAGTGACCGAATGAAGCTTCCTATATTTACTGTGGCTCATATGATGACCCGTTTGTTCCAGTTCTCTCTCCCTAAACTTAATTCCAATCTCTTCTCCTTGCCCTAACTAAGCATTACTTCTTCGTTGGAATAGCCGTACTAATATGCTCGTAGGACACCCCTTTAGACCCCGATTACAAACACCTTAATTTGTTTATCCAAGCTTGGTTATCCAGGTTTTTCATTCTTACACTTGTAAAGTTTAACCACTATCAAATACAGTATATAGAAATAAAAGAAATACTTCCAAATCTATTAAACTATTTTTAAGTTGCCTATTTAATATAATAGAAGGTTCAAATGTTATGTTCTAAGAAGCGCTAAAGTGTCAATTTGTACTTTCACATAGTTCCTGAAAAGTTCGGTTAGGATTTCCAAGCTATCAATTTTTATTGGATACGTCATTAAATACTTTTGTCACTCTTGGAATGTTTAATTAAACATAATAAGTTTTATTTACTACATAAGTTTTCCTAAATGGTGTTTACGTTTCAATAAATACATATAAAAAAAGAATTATAACAAGTAAAATCAGTAAATTAAATATTTTTGCTACACTATAAAGCACAATGTTTAAAATATATTCTCTCAGATAAACCATTGGCTGAAAAAAAAACTTCTACAATCTAGTTCAGTTTAACTGCTCTTTTGGTTCTAACGGCAGAAAGAAAAGTAATAGAAAAAGACAATTTGTCTTTAACGTCGCACATTGCAGGACGTTCTACCCTCACCTAGTAACAGTAAGAACTGTTGTTACGAATAACCGTCAAAACTACTTTAACACGTTCCCTGCGATGTGCCTGCGTCCGCCTAGCATTTAATGTTTCCCAATAACAAAGTGCTTTCATTCAAAGTATAAAATGACGTTAATAATAACACGACTATAAACTAGAACTGTCTTCTTTTATAAATTACTGCTATGCAAACATCCTTTCTGTTCATATATTCACTGCGTTATTAAATATTCAGAACACTTTAACAGTTATTTCAGTGAACTTTTCTACAATTTTAATATTCCAAAACCATAATAAATATAATTTAGGTAAAATAATAACTAAGAATTTAATTCTCTTTAAAAAGTTGGCAGGTTTAATATGATTATCATATCGTTGTTAAAAAAATATGTATTTTGTGTATTTATTAAGAGGTGCCTGACTTTTAAAACCTGAACGATAAAACAAATACTAGTTCAGAATATATATCAAAATTAGAAAAATTCGGTGAAATTTGTAGCATGGAAATTGAACTCCAAATAAGCCCATTCTTTATCTTTAAAACGCCCATATCTTCGTAATAAAAACTGGGTGGGGGTAGTGATTTTTGCTTTGAAGGATATAAGTAAGGGAGACTGTTGTACCTTGAGCATAGTGTTCCTTGGAACACTAGTTGATTTTTGGACTTTGCTGCATTCTGTTGGTCATTTAAGGAACTCTTTCAACCAATTAGGCATAGGTAGCGCTGTAAACAAAAGTCTAGTTTATTCTGGGCCATTCTGTTACTGGTAAATGACTTTGAAGTTTTTGTGTGCGCTGAGTAAATGTTTTGAGTTTAATTTGAGTTGTGTTTTATTCGTAGTAGTTAACAATTTCATAAATATATTGATACCATCTTATACCCTGGTTTGTGGTGAGTAAAATACTGTATTAAATTTTTAAATAG
The DNA here is from genome assembly GCA_036971475.1 of Prosapia bicincta. Classification (NCBI taxonomy): domain Eukaryota; kingdom Metazoa; phylum Arthropoda; class Insecta; order Hemiptera; family Cercopidae; genus Prosapia; species Prosapia bicincta. The sequence goes on from JBAIZL010000002.1 coordinate 176,219,126, forward strand.
CGTCTAACCTATAAATAACTAGACAATATTTCTCCAAGATGGCGCCCTCTTGTACCTAGGAACACAATAAGGTCTTGTACCTTGGAACATGTTCAAAGGTACAAGATGTTACATGTTTCTTTATTTCATTGCAGATCACAATGCCACGCAGTATACTTGGAGTAAAAAGGGCGCCTGTCAACCCAGATGCAATAAGAACCGCTATAGAGGCCGTAACCTCTTCTTCAGATAAACGGATTTCAATTCGAGAAGCGTGTAAAGTTTATAATGTTAAACTGGCAACTCTTTCCAGACATTTAGCTTATTTTAAAACATCTGGGGAGAAATCATATTAATATAAAACCAATTGTGACACCAACCGAGTTTTTAATGATGAAGAAGAGAAGCTTTTAGTCGCCTATATAGAAAATGTTGCTAAAATGAACTATGGGCTAACAAAAAAAGGAGTTAGACAATTGGCATATAAATTTGCTATTGGAAATGAAAAAAAAATACCCTGACAAGTGGAATGGGGATAAAATCGCCGAAGAAGAATGGATGCGGTAGTTCATGAGAAGGCATGCAAATAAACTGTCTGTAAGGAAACCGGAAGCAACCAGTCTGTCGCCAAGACCGTTGACAAGTTTTAATAAAACAAATATCAAGTGCTTCGATAACATAGAAGACGTTCACAAGCGGTTCGGTCCCATTCCTCCCCATAGAATCTGGAACATTGATGAAACTGGACTGTCAACCGTTCAGACTCCGTCCTCCATAGTAGCTCCAAAGGGTGTTAAGCAGATTGGCAGCTGTACTTCAGCTGAAAGAGGGACATTAGTAACTATGATAGCAGCTGTATCTGCAATAGGAAACCATATTCCCTTGTTTTCCCTAGAGTATTTTTCAAAGACAGAATGATATTTGGTGCTTCTCCAGGAACCGTAGGCGTGGCATCGCCATCTGGATGGTCAAACGATCAGATTTTTCTCAAATTTCTTGAGTATTTTACTACCCACGTGCAGTGCTCTAAGGAAGAGCGAGTTCTCATTATACTAGATAACCATGAAACTCATTTATCTGTGAAGGCAATTGAACGGACACGTGAGGTTGAAATTGTGTTAGTTACGTTTCCACCACATACTTCCAACAAGTTACAGCCTCTTGATTTAACACTATACGGACCTCTAAAAACATTTTATAATCAATGTGTAGATGTTTGGCTCATAAATCATCCTGGACAAACATATGATATTTATTGCATAGCAGAAGTTCTGGGAACTGCTTTCCCTCGTGCATTCTCAACTACCGATATTGATAGTGAGTTCAAGACGCCAGAAATTTACCCATTTGATAGAGGAGTATTTTCTGATGACGATTTTATGTGCCCTTATGTTACAGATCGTGAAAAGCCTCAGAAAAAAATATAAACCTTACTGAGACCTCTTCCACACCTTCAGCTGTTGCTCGATAAATAAAGTAATGGATTCAGTTAATCTTCCACAAACTCCTACCTCCGAAAAGCAAAGCATAATAATGGTTACTCCCGCACAAATTCAACCGTTTCCAAAAGCAAAACCAAGAACAACTGCTAAAAGAGGAAGAAAAGCAGGTAAAACTCGAATCCTTACAGATACACCCGAAAAGGAACTGCTGATAAATGACAAAGAAAGAGCCAAGAAAAAAAAGGTTTCTAAATTTACGTTTAACACAAATGATAATCCTGATGAACCATGTGAAAGTAGAAGAACACTTGCGGAAAAAAGCAAACCATTTGCTTTAATAAAACAACAGAAACACGGAGGCATAGACCACGGCCTACTCATTCTTCCTCTTCGTTCTCTGAAGATGATGACACCTTGTTTCTAGTATCTACTGATGACAATGACAGCGCTGATGAAGAGTGCATATATTGTAAAACACCTTATCGGGAAGATAAAAATGGAGAAGGGTAGATAAGGTGTTTGAATTGCCTCCAGTGGTGTCATGAACTATGTGCTGGATCTAACAAACATTCATGGAAAACATACATTTGTGATTTCTATAGGCCTACAAACAATTAATTTGAACAGTATGTCCATCAAGCCTTTGTTTTTAGATTGTGAATAATAATTTTTATTTTAGTTTAAAATTTTTGTTTAGTTAGAAAAATTACTTTATTACTATTTCTGGCTTTTTCCATAAAACGAATTTATTATTAAACTATAAAATAAAGTAAGTTTCATACTCAGATGGTTATATTATTTATCCCAAATATGGTGACCCAAGGTACAAGAGGTAGTGTTCCATGGTACACGAGCATAGTGTACCATGGAACAGATGTTAGCGGTCAAGAATTATTATTTTTTCAATAACATAAAGAATTAATATTTAATTAAAAACTAGATATTTAAATACATTAAGAAACACTGATTACAACAAAAATGTATATTTTACTCCTAAGCGCACCAGCAGTGAATTGAGTCAAAGAGTCAATTCATCTTCTTATCATCACGGTAGAGAAATCCTACGCAACCTTCTAATAACGAACTATTATATACTGTATAACGGGACTTGTAAATGTAACAGTATTAACACTCTCAATCATCTATTCATACATTTACAAATCCTGAAGCCTACACGTAGCACTTCGTACTAAGACCCTTCATATGACCCCGTAGATTGAAAAAATATTTTTTTTTTTTTTTTTTGAGTCATGAATCATCCTCACTAATTATATTTAGTAAAACATTGTCACTTTAGTAGTCCATGTTAAATTCTAAACCATTACTGCACGTTATTGTTGCAGATAATATAAGTATCCTCCCTACCCCAAACTCCGAGGGTGATTCTACGCCCTTGGAGCCATGATTCATCTTCGTAACTATAACTTTCTCATAACCGTCATTTTAACTGTAACATTTCAGTACCTTAATTCGTCCTACATTCTCCTTCGTTTATCATTTAAGCATTAACACTACAGCCTCGTGTAACCAATGACAGAGTTCTATTTACGACTCCGTTATGTCAGAGGTATAAACCTACCCTTTTCCAGTTATTACTCATCGTCATCACCCTAACTCAGGAAAGCATTATTTCACTACTTAATTTATCCTTTATACCACCTAAGTTTGTTCCCTTTCGAAATATCAGTTTTACACGAGCTGATAAAAAACTATATAGGTCCTGTAAATATTTCGCTCCCGTAGAGTGTGGTGGCCTTATCCCATTTTACATTAAACGTGCGTTTATCCTTTGCAAAACATGATTCTACTTTATTTTAGCGAGATATAAATGAATCCTTTAGCCTACTATAAGTTACACGCGAGGCAGGAGTTATAGCTGATTCTCATCATTCTGACCAAGGAAACACAATGATTACACAGCTATATTCCAGCCATTCTATATACCACCTAATCGTTTCCCATGGTATTAAAATCATAACATTTGGCATAGATTGATACCAATGACCACTATACTTCAGACACAATATGAATCTCGTCGAATGAGAAAGCCTACGTACAAAAACCTCGATTTTCTACAAAGTCCAACAATGGTGTAAATAAACACCAACTGGAAAAATGGGTTTACAACATGAAACATGCTTATCAGATTTAATAAAATATTCTTCATTACTCCTGCAGTATGTCTTCATTACTTCTTCAGTATACTCCTATTACCCCCTCATTACGTCTTCATTAGGAAATCATACTTCTTAATTATGCCTAAGTTAATCCTTCATTACCCCTTTTTATTACTCCTTCATAATTACTTCACTACTCCGTCATTACTCTTTTACGACTCCTTCACTACGCCTCCTTAATTACGACTTTACTACTCCATCATTACCCCAGCATTACTTTTTCACTATGTCTTCATTACTCTTTCATAGGACTTCCTTACGCCTGCATTATTCCTTCATTATTTTTTCATTACGCAATTTTACTACTTTATTACTCCTTCATTATAACTTCACTACTCCATCATTACCCCTGCCTTGCTCTTTCACCACGTTTTCATTACTCCTTCCTAGGTCCTCTTTACGTCTGCATTATTCCTTCAATATTGTTCACTACACATTTTTACTACTTCAATACTCCTTCGTTATTACTTCCCTACTCTATCATTACGCCTGTATTACTCTTTCTTTACGCATTCGTTACTCATCCATTAAGTCTTCAATACTCCATAATTATAAAAGACGGGACTCGTTCTGTGTTTCTCCAAAGGAGTTTATACAAAGCAATTTAAATTTACTTCCTTACTGAATGAATCTTCAAGGCTACAAAGAAGAGAAAACCCAAGAAAGATTTATTTCACTTAACTATTTTCAGAATTTCCTTTACTTACCGTAATTGAAATATACGGGAATACTTTTCCCATTACATCCTACTACGAGAACAACAAACATTGGTGATAATGTGAGAGAACAACGTCTGCAGACTTGAATTGTTTTCTTGTTTTATGTATTACTGTGATTCAGAGTTGTTGTTTCTCGCCTAATACGATTTTGGATTGGAGATTTCATTGTAGTATTCAAGCCAAATATTTATTGGTAACATCTTTAAAACGCCCTCATTTCCCCTTTTAAAATTTATCCTTTATTGTTACCCTAAGGCCACTGAGAGATATATACTATGTCGACAAAAATTGCATTTATTAAATTATATAGCAAAATACAAAGACCAAAAATAATATTTTTTTTAAGCCAGCTAACCCATGCACTTAAATTTTATCAATATATGGAAAAATCAAGACATTTTTAAAGTTTTTAATAGTATATAGTTTTTTTATAAATTAAACTACATATTTTATGTATTAAACAACGTTTATATTTTGGGTAGCACAAAGTTTCAAAAATCCTGAATGTATGATATTTAACTTGTATGCTAACCACAACATGACACGCCGTTTGAGGTATCTCAAAAAATGTAAACGAAATATAAATCAATGAAATATATATATATATATATATATATATATATATATATATATATATATATATATACTCGAATGTATTTGTAGGTTTTTGGCAAAAGCTATGTATTGTTTTGGACACTCAAACATATTATAACCCATGGTACTTCTGCTTGATAGGCAATTTGAAACGACCTCTACTAAAGACGCGTGTGTGTTTTTATTGTTTGTGTGTGGTAGGGGACTTTTTCAGTTTAATTCATCTGCTTTTCCCCTGATTTAATATTTTTCCAGATATTTTGACATAAACTTCGTAATAAAAATGGTTATTTTTTGATCATTGCAAACTCCGGATTGAAACCATAAAGGCTTATATGATTGGAGCTCTAAGTACTATCTATGCTTTTGTCAATCATCTAGATATGGTAAGAGTTAATACGGCATATATATATATATATATATATTTCGCATTAAGTGCTTGCAATCTCACAATGACTACTTTCAATAGATGCTATTCCAACAGGAAGTTTCAACATTTACTCAGATGAGTGCTAATTATACCTCTAAATAATTGTGGTTCGGTCATTTCACAAACTAAAGCTCTATACGAATTCCGAAAAGCGTCTGGTTGGATAGCATCAGACCCCCCCCCCTCTAAAATGGTCTTTTATCACCAGTTTTCATTCGTATTAGTGGCAGTAGCATTTAATACAGTCAGGCCTGCTTCCTCTAGTGTATATGAGACGAACGACCACCGTAAATGAGACGAACCGCCGTAGTTAGTCTTTCAAATAAGCGAGAATAACTTACTATTGTCCATTATTTATACTGAACCTGTTGAGGGTGAAAATTTGCCAGTGTAAATAAACCCTTGTATGTTTGAATAACGTTTTTAATCATTCTTTGGCAGGTTTTGGACAACGTTTTCAACAACGAGAGTACATTCTTTTGTATCTGGAGATTTCTTCTTTTTTCTGATTTTTAAGTTTATTGTTATATCTATTTTGAAGTTATTTATCAAGGAGGGTCATCATCAGTTACTATACTAAAAGCTTGTAACAAGCTGGAAGTGATAGCTGCAGCCGATGCCTGAGACTCCAAACCTAACACAAGTCAATACTGAATTTTCCAACTTGATGCAAGTAAAAATATTTTTCAATATTGTGAATACGCTATTATTTGGAGAGGTAAGCTATTGTTATTTTGAACTGTAGTGAGACGGACAGTGAGATAGAAAGCGAGTAAAAAATGTTATTGATGTTCTTCAATACAAAACCGAAAGTGCCAGGCAGCAGTTGGCATGCACGATAAACATCATAAGTGATTTTTAAATCTTTTGTAATACCCAAAATGAAAAGGTTTTGACTGTATTAATATTTTAGATTTTACCTTAAAATGACTTATACTTCTCAAAGTACTTGTAAAAAAAACTTTTAAAAACCCCTTGATTTTCTTGCAATTTAGAAAATTGAAATCCTGGTTGTTGAAAAATTAACTTAATTGGGATTTTTCTTATCTATCCTACAATTTTTTAAAATGGTTTTTGAGCAACCTTGACCTCTAATTCGACACTTTACGCTTAATTACTTCTTTTCTTAAATACCTTTCTTTACACTGGGGTATCTTCCTTTTATCTACTATTTGGAGTTCCCCCAAAGACTAAAATAGGATTAACTTATCGTGTTTACTTTATCACAACTAGTATAAATAAACAGAACTGTATCGCATTTCTTTAAAGTAGCAACGTTAGTTTGTGGTCCCGTGATTCTCATTTGGTACTTTTACAGCTGTCCCTTGGGTGTTATTGTAGGAGCGGAACGTCTCGGAAGCGAAATTAAATTCCCAGTTAATTTAGAATTGTCGTGCCTTCTTCGCGTCGATATAACTTGCAGCGACAATCTAAATTTAATTTCCGTTCTTAATAAAAACACAAAACACCAGAGGCCCGCAGACAATTTTATTTTTCTTTGTATTTTCTTTTGTAAGAAGACAGAAAATGCTGTCGGCCATGACACACCCTTCTAACCCAAGCTAAGCTCTCCTTTACTACCTTCCAGTCTAACATGCCACGAAAAATTCATGAATGCATTGTCACCCGTCTCTTCTATCGATCTCCATCTAGCATACTGGCCATATAAACAGAAGAAAAGTCCCAAAGTGTGAGTAATCTTTTTTTTTTTTTTTTTTTTTTTACTTGGGAGCGGGTTTGAGTTGCCCGAAGCACTGCTACCTTAAGGTATATTGTACTTACCTCCCTGATGTAGTCAAATAACCCCTTCCCTCTTACCAGGTTTAGGAGTTTCCTGACTAGAGTTTTACCTTCAGCATCCACCAAAGCCGTTCCATCACCAAAAAGAGGTTGAAGCGCCTCTCAGCAAGTACTCCACATCTGTAAATAATGTGTGTGGCAGTCTCCTGTTCCTGCCCGCACAATCTGCACACTGGTTCATCCTTGTAGATACCCATTTTATGCAAATGTTTCCTTAGTCCACAGTGTCCCGTGAGTAGTCCTGTGGCTATCCTTAATTCCTGCCTAGACAGACAGATGAGACTCTTCTGCAGCCCCAAGGAAGGTCTCCTAAGGGTTAGCTTACTGTGTCTCATCCCTTCGGCCCTGATCCAGTGCTCACAGTGTCTTTCAGCCATCCACCTTCGCACTGTCATCCTGACCATGGATTTGGAAATACCCACCGCAGGTTCCGGTCCAATCAGGGGAGTCGAGGACCCCTCCCTGGCCAGCGCATCTGCGGCTTCATTTCCAAGTATTTCCCTATGCCCTGGCACCCAACCAATCTTGACTTGATTGTGCCTTGCCAGAGCTTGTAGGTTAATTAGGCACTCCCTGACTATGGCCGAGGTGACCACGTGTCCGTTTAGTGCCTTAATTGCTGCCTGACTGTCGGAGAAAATAGCAATCCGGGCCCCATGTGTTTCCCTTCTCGCTATCTCTCCCAGACAGGCATTTATAGCATATACTTCGGCCTGAAAGACAGAGGTATGCCTCCCCAAGGAAAAAACTAGTTCTACCCTTGGGTTTTTACAATACACCCCCGCTCCAGTGCCGAAGTCCATCTTGGAGCCATCTGTGTACCAGATCTGAGCTCCCGATATTAATGTCCCTGACCATTCCATCACAGTTTGGTGGACCTGGTCAGGTGCAAACATTCGAGTAATGTGGTCGCTGCCCATTTCCAAGACGGGTTCTTTGACCACGCACTCGATACTCATATGTCCCGAGACATCTGGGAGGTTAGCCCAGGTGCTCGAGTTGCGCAATCTCCATGCCGCTAGCCTCGCCTCTCCCCTAAGGACAAGCTCAAGGGGAGGGAGGTTAAGCATTACTTCCATTGCTGCACCTGGTGTAGTTGACATCGCTCCCAGTGTGCACAGACAGGCCAATCTCTGGATAGAGCTCAGTTTAGCTCTTGTCTGTGCCTGGTTGGCCTTTGTCCACCACACCAGAGCTCCATAGGTAATCATAGGTCTTATCACCCTCAGATACATCCAGTGCATCATTGATGGCTTCAGTCCCCATTTCTTACCCACCATTCTTCTCACAGTCATCAGTGCCCTTTTGGCCCTGTTAACTGTCCTCTCAAGATGTGGATTCCAGGTGAGTTTCCTGTCCAGAGTAACTCCCGGGTACTTCACCTCCCCCACAAACTCAAGGTATTCACCAAACAAGCGGGGCATCCTGGTCGTCAGATCTTTTCGCTGTCTGGTGAAGTTAATGAGAGCAGTCTTTTTTGGATTTACCCTAAGGTTCTCCTTTTTACACCACTCTTGAATCAGTCGTAGAGGATATCTGATTACCTCAAGGACTGTATCAGGGAATCTGCCCAGGATCAGGACAACTATGTCGTCCGCATATCCTAGACAGAAGTACCCCTGTTCATTCAGGAGTTCAATAAGGTTGTCACTAGGCACCACAACAGAGGAGAGAGAACCCCCCCCCCCCTGTGCACAGCCCAGACTTGTCTCCGCCCTTCTGACCTCCCCTGCCACCTCTACAAAAATGCTTCTGTTTGTTAACATGGAACTTATCCAACCACAAGTGGTCGCATCCACTCCATGACGTCTTGCACCACTTACCATCGTCTCCACTGAGGGGTTATTGAAAGCCCCTTCAATGTCGAGGAAGGCACCTATGGCACAACCTTTCTTAGCGATCATTTGCTCAATCCTACCAACCACTTGATGGAGAGCTCCCTCGCAAGATTTCCCCGGTTGGTAAGCATACTGGTTCCAATGCAGTGGTTTGATAGCCAAAGCACCCCCCCTAATATGCCTATCAACCAGTTTTTCAAGTCCCTTGAGAACAAAGGACATGGGTGTGATAGGTCTGTATCCTTTCCCTTCCGATTGGTTACCGGTGGGCTTAGGTGTAAAGACCACCTTACTAGATTTCCAGGCTGCCGGCACATGCCCTAGAGCAATGCTTAGCCTGTATAATTTAGTAAGTACCAGTACCAGCAAATCCATTCCCTGCTGCAGCAGCACAGGATAGATCCCATCTGGACCTGGAGATTTGTAGGGTTTAAAAGTGCCAATAGCCCATCTTACCCTTTGTGGAGTTACTATCCTCCTTGCCACTTCCCAGTCCTCCCTCTTACCACGTCTTGTGGAGAGTTTGGTAACCGGTTCAGTATCTGCTCCCCCAAGTTTCCTCAGGGTACTGGAAGGGAAATGTGTCCTGATTAATTCTTCCACAGTTTCCCCTGCCGTTTTTGTTATATTTCCCAGTGGGGTTCTTAGCATCCCCACCGGATTAACTGGGTCCTTAGAGAGCACTTTATACAGTCGTGCCCCTTCCCGAGTTTTGTCAATCTCATGACAAAACTCCTTCCAGGACTTCCTGCGCGCTTCTCTAATTGCCCTGTTGTATTCGGTTAGTGTTTTCCTATACAGGTCCCACTCCCCGTTCTTTTTTGCTCTATTAAAGAGTCTCCTGGTGGTCTTCCGAAGTTTGGCTAGCTTCTTGCTCCACCATGACGGATCCCCTACTTTCCTCCCCTCACTGAGAGGGCAGTTATCGGTAAAGGATTCTATTATAGCCTCGCCAACCAATGTGGCAGAGTCTTCTAGCTCTCTCCTCCCACCATACTCCAATCCAGCCTCCTCAATCCGAACACCCAGGTCCCTCCTGTAGGAGTCCCAGTCTGTTCTTCTTGGATCCCTGGTTGGGCGAAGCATGGCTGGATTTAGAGAGATATCATACCTAATATGTCTGTGATCAGAAGAAGATGGTTCATCCGACACATGCCAATTTAGTACATACCTAGCCATCTGGTTCGATGCCACCGTAATGTCCAGGACCTCCTGTCTGGACCTAGTGACAAACGTCGGCTCTTCCCCCTGATTTAGGACTAGTAGATTCTTAGAGCTAAGATAAGCTAAAAGTTCCTCACCTCTAGTGTTTGTACCTGTACTACCCCACGAAGTGTGATGGGAGTTAGCATCCCTCCCCACCAGCAGCTCCTCATCCACAGCCTCGCAGTGCTCGACCAGGCTCCTCAGCTCTTGTGTTGGCAGAGCCCCCGCGCAGTCAAAGGGGAGATATGCCGTGGCCAGGTTCAGCCTCTTCATCCCCCCCTCCGCCCGCAGCTCCACCGTCACTGCTAACAAATCCCTGCAACAGAAGTTCGTTAGTACAAAAACACACAACCCCCTCCTAACCAGGATACACGTCCTGGGAACACCGGAGTCCTTATCATACAACAACTTACCTCCAGATGTCGCCAGCCTACATATTTTTCCTCCAGAAATCCATGGTTCCTGGATGAGCACCAAGTCCACCTCTCCCCTGTCCAGCATCCTACACACGACAGCACTCGCCGCCCTGCTATGCTGTAGGTTCACTTGGAGGATCTTGATCATTGTTCTGCTTAATTTGCAGTCGCCTTGGTCCGCAGAGCAGCCCCAGGACTAGACATCGTGCTCAACTCTACAGCCACTTCACCGGTTTCTGCAGTCGGCAGCTTGACAGCCGCCCCCGCACCCCCAGTGATGGTTGCCGTTGACACATCTGCTACAGACTCACGGTTTGCCGTCTCATTGGCTCCCACTGTCTGTGCAGTCTCGAAATTAATTCTTTTACTTACTTGGTCCATTAAAGTCCCACGAGTATGGGGGAAATAACGGTCAACCAGAGCAGAGCCCCCACTGCCCTGGCAAGACAACATACAATGAGGTTTTGTCTGGTTCCTCAAGGGGATCGTTTGGGACTACATTTTATACCCTGCAGCCATTCATCCTTCGGCACGATGCCTTCCACCTTGGATTGGGTATTCAGCCACTGACCTTGAAGCACACCCCAAGTTCAGGACATTATTAACTGCTCAGATGAACAGCCTGCTTTACTCTCTTTTTTACAACTGTGTCGTTTGGGCAGTTTCCCGCCCCTACTTCACTGTCGCATTGCCCTTGGTTCACCCGGGAGGTGAGAGTAGCATTGTGAGGACTTAATTCCCAACTATCCCAGTCTCCCCGGTCAGAGCACTCGGTTATTTCTACCAAGCCCAACCGGTTGACTGACGAGGAGGGATAATTCCTCACCTTTGAACCATAGCCTTGGTCCAGGCCTGCATATTCAGAAACCTTCCGGAATCCTTATTCACAGGTAACCTACATTTCTGTAGGCCGTCCCACTATCCGCCACCTGTGGACCCGCCCGGTTGCTCAGGCCAGCTTGCCGGGTGAGTAATCTTACAAAGTAAAGATCTTTAATCTGGATAAGGTAATGCTCTCTTACTACGGTATACGATCCCAAGTTATATTATTGCACAACATGGGCATTGATTGTCTTAAAAGTTCGTATCCTTTTATTGCAACACCATATATGGTCGTCTAAACATTGGTTCAATAAAAAACATGACCTTCTTTCTCAAAGCATGACCTTGTTTCTACGCTACAGAACTTTCAAAGGAAGTGATGTGTGTTGACGAAACTTTTCAAACATACTTGAGTATGCAATGTTTTATTGTCTAGCTAAAAAAAGAAGGAAAACTTTCTAAAGAGTCGTGTGTATACATTACTCTTTCCTCTACTAACAGAGTCACACTGATAGTGCTTTTCTCAGCATTAACCCAAAATGAGGAGAGAGGTAATAAAGCCTGTGCTGTAGCCAAGGTGATGCTTCATTTAGAGATCATGGGTAAGTAATCAGACACTATTATCCATTAAGAGAGCAAGACTGAAGTATACCAGAATATTTTGAAATCAAAATATGTTTTGTTCAAGAAATATTTGGGAATATGTTACCGAGACCGGAGACGCGTCATGGTAGATCTTTAATAACCTAAAACTTTATTCAGATTAGGTTTTATAATATTTTTTATAAACTATAAACCACCACGTTTTCTAGATTTGCAAACAAAATAAAATCAAAATATTGATACTATGAATGCAAAGTGATATAAATTGAACAGAAAGGTTGATTAACACGCAAAGAGTGCATTCTCAAAATGTTATCTAACATTAACACTTATTATTCCAGTTATGATGATATTTATCTATTTTTACAATCCGAAAAAATAATTAACGGTTGTTAAATATGTCATAATAAATGTATTTATTATAAAGACAACCGGTAGTGGTTTCATCTTGTAAGTATTCTCAAGGACTAAAGGAATATGTTTAATCCCACGTAGGACCAAGTTCCTTATCTGTGGGATCGACCTTTGAGTAAGGCCAATCGATGGTGGTTAATGGTCCGGTTGGAATACCTGGACCTAAGCAATCACATGTGGTAACGAAGGTATGGACAATCTAGTCAGGTCAACCTTCTTCTGGTCCCGAGTAGTTCTGGATGAGCGCTCAAAACCGTAGTGTCTAGTCGGAGTGTCGTCTCGTCCCGGTGCAGACCAGTCACCAGTCCTGACCTTTCAGTAGGCTTGTGGACTCTTACATACTGGTACCACAGCCCGTGGACTTTTAGGGGTGTGGTTTCTCGTTTTCGTTACTAGACTCCACAATATGTGTTCTATGACTCGGAGGTTGGGCTGGTAAGACAGGCCATTCTTCTTTTTTCACCGTATTTCTCATATATATATATATATATATATATATATATATATATATATATATATATATATATATATATATATATTATTACTCTTACTTATATATATATATATATATATATATATATATATATATATATATATATATATATATATATACATTAAATATGGTGATATTTTTTCTTGTAATATAGTTATTAAATTTAAAATATTTCAAAAACAAGAATACTTTTAATAAATATATATATATATATATATATATATATATATATATATATATATATATATATATAAATATATATATATATATATATTCAAAGCTTTTCGCCGATAAAATAGTACCAGCATCTTCAGGAAAATAATTATCTAATCTATCTAAGATTAGATAATTATTCTCCTGAAGATGCTGGTACTATTTTATCGGCGAAAAGCTTTGAATATATATATTCATTAAAAGTATTCTTGTTTTTGAAATATTTTTAATATATATATATATATATATATATATATATATATATATATATATATATATATATATGATATATGAGAAATACCATACAGGCATATATACGTATATATGTTTGTGTGTTTATGTGTGTGTGTGTGAGTCTGGTAAAATAATGATGTATATTATATATATAAGTTATGTGAACCTTTCATAATAAAATGCGTGCTAGGAAATTTCCTGCTTACGCTGCTTTTGTATTATATAGGTGGTGAGAACAGAGCCCCAGAACATCATAAAGACGTTCTCACTCCGATTGAATGTACATCAATTGTATTTGTTTTTATTAAGCAAAATTATTGTAATCATTTCAAAATTAAATGTTTCGTAATTAACAAAGGTTTGTAAAAATAAAATCATTTTTAAAAACCTTTCAAGCTTAATATAACACGTAACTTATATATATATATATATATATATATATATATATATATATATATATATATATATATATATCGAATATCGTACGTATTATAGAAACAATATCAAATATATGAAACATTTGTAGTTTCTTATTAATTGATGCTAAAGCAGGTTTACCACTAAAAATAATTTCTCTAAAATTGGTCAGAATCGATAAATAACCTTTTCGTAAAACACTTTAATGGCTCGTACTTGCCGTTCTGTTAGTATGTTTTCACAATATTTAAACACGTATTATTATCTTTGCTTGACTGAAATACTTGCAATTGTTACAAATCATTAAAATAATAAAAAGAATTGGCAGGGTTTTCTATTTTAAAATGTACAAATCCTAACATGAATGAAAATTTAAGATAAAAATATGTAAGCATAAAAGGTTAATTTGTTTTGGGAAATACCTTCTTACTTATTTGAATCCCATCTTTTTAGTACGTGTTTAACATTTTAAATGTTACCGATTTTAAAATTTAAAATTTAAATACAAAAATAATTCTTGAAAATAAGTTCAAGTTCAAGTTCTTGAAATAAGTTATAATAATGTTTTCTGATTAATCGTAAAATTTAATACAATGTATAAATTAAACCTTTCCAGTTATTGAAAGGTTAATTTGTTTTTAGAAATATCTTTTTTCTTATTTGAATCCCTTCTTTTAGTGTGTGTGTGTGTGTGTGTGTGTGTGTGTGTGTGTGTGTGTGTGTGTGTGTGTGTGTGTTAACATTTTAAATGTTAACGATTTTAAAATTTAAATGAAAAACAAATATTCTTGAATATGAATGGTTATAAATAATAATTTTTGTATTATTCGTAAAATTTAATATAATTTATAAATTAAACCTTTCCAGTTGTATAATAAAATGTATAAAATGTTGCTAGCTAACATTTCAATCTATACATAAACAATAAATTTTATATAAAGAAAATATCGAAATATATTTTTTCTAACTAATTTGGTTTGGTGTAATAAAACAAATTATAAACAGCTTTTAAAATTGTTTAGAAATCTACAACTCAAAAGTACAATCTGGAGAACAGATTGTTAGGCGTTGAACTTTGGCGACCTGTTGCTCATTATCTAGTTAATAATGTTTAGTAGAAAATATTGCTTTCATAAAGTCGAACCTTTGGTGTAAGGCTGAGTTAATAATAGAAGCCGCTCTTTGGTTACAGGTAAATTATTACTCGAGGGGTGAAAAGTTTTTAGACGAGCTCTAGATTTTATCTTTCCCAAATGTATTACTAGTGGTAATTACCCCCTGTGTAAAGTATTTTTACGCTTTCAGACCGCTTTGAAAAAGTAATCGTGTCTTGTAAAACTAAACCAGGTTCTCTGTAAAGAGTGTATGGGTTCATAAGGTCAATGCTCGAGAATATATACAACTACTTTAGATATTACTTCAGGTTTTTATTGTGATTTTGTTCCACTAAAACTTCAATATTAATATTTTTTAATTTTCCTAAATTCGATCAGGTGAAAATAAACCCTAGGTAACAAACAGTTTGTATCAATAAAATGTATCAGGTGACCTGTGGAGACGAAAAAGTTATAAGAATATTGACATTAGAATGCAACAATTAAAAGTCAATAATAATTCAAAAAAAGAAACAATAAAACGTTTAATCTGTTCATTGACGTTTCACATTAAAGTATATTTTTTACAAACTTTGGCTTTGAAAAAACACGTATTTAAAAATCTTGCAAAATATGTATTTTGAAGTAAGATGGGATATATTTCAAAAGAAGATAAATCTGTTGCTTGGAAAGTGCTGCAATCTGTAGGGAAGAATATAATACGTGGGAAATGTAGACAGGTTGTATACGTTATGGTTCTTGATCATTAGTTATCGTCAGACACCTTATTTTCAATACAATGAAGGCCAACCTGAAGCTTACCATTCCAGTCATCACATTTATTCCTATATTGTATTCCAAATATTCATTCCCATCCCCTTTACTCGAAGGCAGTGTAGGTAGAGTAGAGGGACGACTTATTTGCCACTCCGGAAAAGTACGTATCTGATAGGAGATGTTTCCAACTATCTGCTTTTGACAAAGGAAACGCCTGTAACAGTCAAATGTTATAATAGTTCTACTAATATTTAATTTAACACTCTACATAATCTTTAATTTCATTTGACAATAAGACAAATAGGCTTTCGTTCCTCTTTTCATATATAGGAAAAGTTTACGTTACGAGAAAATACTAACTTTTAGTCAAAGCATATCCAGGTAAGTTATAACTGTGAGAAAAGTGTAGATATAGTCAAGATAACTTTAGGAATCAAGGTTAAGGCTAGGTTATCCAGCGTGGCTACACCTAGAAGGTACGGTATATACCAAACCAGGCTAATCTCAGGAAGTACGGTATATATCCAGCTAGGCTAAACATAAGATACCTTACTTGAGTTTTGAAAGAACAGTTATATGTTTTTAGACTGTGTCAGATAAATTTACAAATAATAAACTGACTTTTGTAATTTAACACTCTTAAAAACAAGGTGTTACATATAAATTCATTTATAAATTTGATTTTTATTTAATAATTATATCGTCCGAATATAAAAGAAAATTTTTGTTTTCTTTGTACAATTGTAATTCTAGGGTAAGTTTCGTAGCGCCCCTAGCGGGTAAAAATGTAAAATATCGTACGAGTTGGTAGCTTAAGTTAAAAAAACTGACATCCCCTCATGTGACGTAAGCATGGCCTGATATCGCCTGATCTGATGGACCAATCAAAAAATTCGAAATAATAACCAAGGGTGGGAAATTCCGTTGGCGTGCCCTTGCAGAAGGCCCACTTGTCCAGAGGTTCTTACACAGAACGGACGTGATGGCATTTTCGGACGTAACCTAGAAATTTATAAGCTTCCAGTATTCAAAATTTAAGATGTCAAGGCCGGTACCAAATTTTATTAACGAGCTAAAGAAGAAGTCAGAAGCGATTATTTACGTGTTTCAAATAAATAAAAGTGTATATAATTTTTGTGTAAGAGCGCTGTGATTCCAGGAGCGATGTGCAGTGATTAGTGATTCCAATAGCCATGGGCAATGTTTAATATGTGTTAAAGTGTTTTATAAGTGCACAACCAGGTACGTTTTAGATAATAATAAAGATAATGTATTTTAATGTTAACTAAGTTGAAGAATTTTTAATTGATAAACGGTTAACACATGAACGGTAGAAATTGACCCTTGAATATTTATTTCTAAAATTGGAAAACTTGAGTTACTATCTTTTCGATAAATATAATTTTAATGGTTAATAATTAATTAAAATGTATGGAATAATTAGCAGTAATTAAAAGATAATTACTCGACACATTGCTGTCTTTTGTTCTACTGTAATTTGTCACTGATTAATAAATTGTATGACTTTGTATTTAAAAAAATTCCAATTCTTATTTCACAAGTAACCTAGTTCTAACTTCCGAAGATATCGGAAGATCGTTTACAGAAAGACATTATTATGCCTGGCTGAAACGGAGAACTAGGAGCCTCTGGTAAGTAAGGTTAATTAATTTGTTAATTAGTAATTAACACATATTTTTAATAAAGCCCTGATAAATACTTACCCCAGGAAAAAAGGCTCAACCGTTACAGTAACAAACTTGATTCAATGATTTAAATTTATTTATCCCTGAAATATAAAAATCTTCCAACAGGAGCAATAGTTCCCCCTAATTCCAGATACCAAAGAAGCTTCAACATGGTTTCTTCTTTATCCCTGTTTCTACACTGGCTTCTAGAGTGGGTAGTGATGAAACTCGCCACCTTTCATCCAGGAGAATTCAAAGCAGTTACCTTATTCAGCAAACAAATTCCTTACAGATGAGAACACTCTTACCAAGCTGTTCACTTTAAAATATAAAACCATTTGTTGCCTTTAAGTTGTGTAGAAAAATATTTCCTCTAGTGGTATTATTGTAGTCAAACTATAACTTCTTTCGGAAAAAAAATTTTATTTTAGAAATGTTACTATTCTTCCTTCATTAGAAAATATCCGGGAAAAAATTACTTAAAATAATAATTCTGTGTACACTCGGCGTGCGTGAATGCTGACATTTGCTGGTAACATTTTACAATATCATCTTGGAGACCATTGAGGTTGGAAGAGGTTTGACGTCTGTGTGCAAGATCTTATAGACTTACTCTCTTTCGATATTATAAGAGGTATCTTCCAACAATATCATCTTGGAGACCTTTAAGGTTTGAAGAGGTCTGACGTCTGTGTGCAAGATCTTGTAGACTTACTCTCTTTCGATATTATAAAAGGTATCTTCCAACAATACCATCTTGGAGACCTTTGAGATTGGAAGAGGTCTGACGTCTGTGTGCAAGATCTTGTAGACTTACTCTCTTTCGATATTAAAAGAGGTATCTTCCAACAATATCATCTTGGAGACCTTTGAGATTGGAAGAAGTCTGACGTCTGTGTGCAAGATCTTGTAGACTTACTCTCTTTCGATATTATAAGAGGTATCTTCCAACAATATCATCTTGGAGACCTTTGAGATTGGAAGAAATCTGACGTCTGTGTGCAAGATCTTGTAGACTTACTCTCTTTCGATATTATAAGAGGTATCTTCCAACAATATCATCTTGGAGACCTTTGAGATTGGAAGAAGTCTGACGTCTGTGTGCAAGATCTTGTAGACTTACTCTCTTTCGATATTATAAGAGGTATCTTCCAACAATATCATCTTGGAGACCTTTGAGATTGGAAGAAGTCTGACGTCTGTGTGCAAGATCTTGTAGACTTACTCTCTTTCGATATTATAAGAGGTATCTTCCAACAATATCAGCTTGGAGACCTTTGAGATTGGAAGAAGTCTGACGTCTGTGTGCAAGATCTTGTAGACTTACTCTCTTTCGATATTATAAGAGGTATCTTCCAACAATATCATCTTGGAGACCTTTGAGATTGGAAGAAGTCTGACGTCTGTGTGCAAGATCTTGTAGACTTACTCTCTTTCGATATTATAAGAGGTATCTTCCAACAATATCATCTTGGAGACCTTTGAGATTGGAAGAAGTCTGACGTCTGTGTGCAAGATCTTGTAGACTTACTCTCTTTCGATATTATAAGAGGTATCTTCCAACAATATCATCTTGGAGACCTTTGATATTGGAAGAAGTCTGACGTCTGTGTGCAAGATCTTGTAGACTTACTCTCTTTCGATATTATAAGAGGTATCTTCCAACAATATCAGCTTGGAGACCTTTGAGATTGGAAGAAGTCTGATGTCTGTGTGCAAGATCTTGTAGACTTACTCTCTTTCGATATTATAAGAGGTATCTTCCAACAATATCATCTTGGAGACCTTTGAGATTGGAAGAAGTCTGACGTCTGTGTGCAAGATCTTGTAGACTTACTCTCTTTTGATATTATAAAAGGTATCTTCCAAAACCAACCCCTTTTAAAAAAACTAATTTGGAAGGGTAGATGTACTTAAGTATAAATAAGAAAAGGGTATAATAATACTCTGATTTTAGTAACAGGAATAAGTGTGCTGTCAATTCAGAAACAGACCTGTTCCTGTCGGCGTAAAGGAGTGTGCATACCCACCTCATGTGATATAATATAATTAAAAATTGAATTATGGATTATAAATTTAATTATAGCATTACTGCAACATTGGTTTCTTGTACATGTTTAAGACGTATCCTACACACTTACATAAAATTACTAAAATTTAGTAATAAAATATTTAATATATATATATATATATATATATATATATATATATAGAGAGAGAGAGAGAGAGAGAGAGAGAGAGAGAGAGAAAGAGAGAGCTAAGTCAAAATACAAATACAAGAATTATAATTGAATTTACAACTCAAAGCTTTTCGTTGGCTAACAGTACCAACGTCATCAGGAATATTAAACCTGTTTAATATTCCTGATGATGTTGGTACTGTTAGGCAACGAAAAGCTTTGAATTATAAATTCAATTATAATTCTTGTATTTGTATTTTGACTTAGTTCTTTAATAATACACAAGTATACATATTGCGATATATATAAGTATGTATCAAACTTCTTTTATATTTATTGGGTAAATTATAAATGAAATTAAAGGACAGTTGTTCTTTAACTGTGTCAACACACATGTTTAATCAATTTAATTGATGAGTGAAAGGAACAAACTTTAGTAATATAAATAATTCCAACAGAAGAAAATGTCTGAAACATCGCGGCTACACCAGTGTTTCCGCCAATTATGTTATCCCTTGCTTTATTAACTCACTTCAAGAGTTGTTTACCTAATGTTTATTGACCCTAAAAGCAATTATGAACATAAATATTCCAGTATGAATAGCTTTTAATGAAGTCTGTACAATTATCGTTCTAGTTAACATAATTTAGAAGAGTGAGGTAAATTATAAATTAAAGGGTAGACTGGAATTGAAGACAGTGGTTTAAATTATAGTTAGTCATAATACAACTCTCTTCTTGGATAATAATCAGAAATAAAAAAGCCCCATTTATTTCTAGTTAGATACTAATCTGTACAGATAACCCTTGTATAACCACGATTACTAGTATTGTATTTTGGAACCTTGAACTGAACTAACGGAAATTAGGGACGACTTAATCCAGGGTCTGTACCTTAGGGATTAGCTCTATCCAGGGTCTGTACTTAAGGGAGTAGACCTATACAGGGTCCTGTACCTTTGGGACTAGCTGTATCTAGGGTATATAACTAAGGGATTAGACCTATCCAGGGCCTGTACTTAAGGGAGTAGACCTATACAGGGTCCTGTATCTTTGGGACTAGCTGTATCTAGGGTCTGTACCTAAGGGATTGGATCTATCCAGCGGCTCTACCTAACGGAGTGAATCTATCTAGAGGCTCTACCTAAGAGGTAGGATCTATCCAGGGCTCAACGCAAAGGATTGGATCTAACCAGAGGCACTTACTAAGTGATTTGTGTGTATCCAGCGGTTCTCCCTAAGGGATTGGATCTATTTAGTGGCTCTACCTTAGGGAGGGGATCTATTCAGAGGCTTTTCCTAAGTGAATGGATCAATCCAGAGGCTCTCCCTAAGGAGTTGGACTATTTAGAGGCTCTACCTAAAGGATTGGACCAATACAGAGGCTTTACCTAAGAGGTTGGATCTATCCAGAAGCTCTACCTAAGAACGTGAGTCCATACAGAGGCTGTATATAAGAATGAAAATTCAGTTTAAGATGAAGTAGGAACCTATTCTTAAAAGTGACACATTTTATTCAATAATCAATAAGATTGGATGATAAGAAATTTAAATGTTTATATTTTTTATTATTAACGGTTACGTTAGCAAGGTAGGTATGTAATATTTATATATTTTTTTAGTCATACAAGTACCTGAACGTTAAAATATATTTTTGGTTTAAATACCCTTAAAATAGGTTACAGATCTTTGACTTTTATAACGTATTTTTACATGCTGCAGTATTCCTTAATTTAAAACTTCTAGCCATGCATTTTAGAGCAGGGGTTCTTAAACTAGGGAACGTAGAAGATTTTCAGGGGGCGTACATACATGCACGTAAACTGCATAAAGAAGAGATGTGTAGGTTTAACTAGTTGTACATTCATGTAGACTGACATGATATGTACGTACTGAGCTACGTCATTGTTGTTTGTAGAATGTTAGTGTTGATATACAGTTATTAATTGAACTATGGTTTTTGTGCTCAAGGAAATCATTTCTGGACCATAAGTGAAATGTTTAATTTATTGTATAGTGATTTTCTCTATTTTGTTGTGAAAACTTTAAGATGAAATTTTATATATGCATAAGTGTTTCAAATATACATAAGATATATATATCTTATATATATATATATATATATATATATATATATATATGTGTGTGTGTGTGTGTGTGTGTGTGTGTGTGTGTGTGTGTGTGTGTGTGTGTGTGTGTTGTGTGTATGTGTGTGTGTGTATGTGTGTGTGTGTGTGTGTATGTATGTGTGTGTGTGTGTGTGTGTGTGTGTGTGTGTGTGTGTGTGTGTATGTGTATGTGTGTGTATGTGTATGTGTGTGTGTGTGTGTGTGTGTGTGTGTGTGTGTGTGTGTGTGTGTGTGTGTGTGTGTGTGTGTGTGTGTGTGTGTGTGTGTGTGTGTGTGTGTAAAGATAGATAGATAGAAAGATATTATATATATTTGTATATATATATATATATATATAGATATACATATATACATACATATATATATATATATATATATATATATATATATATATATATATATATATATATATATAGAGAGAGAGAGAGAGAGAGAGACCACTATATTTTTACTTACGTTATCTATTTTTTTTAAATATTTGTTGTTCAAAGCCAGAGGAATGCGCGGAAAGTTAATAGTGGCCGTGTTACCTTAATTATCGATCCACTTTACCATGTGGTCTTTAGGCGAGCGGTCTTTTCAAACTCCATTAAATTCAAGTGAGAGAGGATTATGGAAGTATGGTCCACTGAAAATTTTTTATAACAGAAGCAACTTTTAGTTAAAATTTTTATTAATGTAAATTATTTTAAATGAGTTCCTAAAGTATTATTTTTATTTTTGCTTTAAATTATTTAATTAGTTACCTCTCACGTTGATACGTCCAGGAAAACTTTGAACAGGAACATGACGGATGGAATAAACAGAAACGATCAAATCTAAATAGGTTTTCCAGCTAAGTGATAAAATAATTTGGTGCAATCTTTCACTTCAATATTGAGTACATATAAAAAAAGTTTAATATTGTTAAAATTTTAGGTCAGTAAAATAGTAAAAATTGTAAAATTTATGTTACCATCCAAGTATTATAAACAAGTAGTTAACCCGGTGGTGTTATACATTATATTTTTTCTAAAGCAATTTTAAATTAATAATTATGTATAATATAATTAATTAATGAGACAACCTTACCACTAGATATCTCACATCTATACCAAAAATTTCATTAACTGTACAAATGTTCAAATTGGTTACGTCATAAGGATATTTAATATTTTAAAATGAGAGTAATTAGTATTTCTTCTGTTCAATTTATGTTTATATTTCAAACTCATTAATATTAAATTTTTGATTTGTATTTGTCCTAAAAAGTACCTTTCTTGAAACATACCTCTTATTAATCTAATTAGAATGCACATAAATTTTCAGGTTAACCATTAATTTTGTAACATATAACTGCAATATTCAACATCTATCATCTAAATAAATAGTGTTACAAACTTATATTGTAACGTGTTCGATCTATAATATACCCAATTTCGATTTATTAAACAAATGCCAAGTGCGTATGCACTGGTTTTATTATGTTTTGTTTCCCACTAAGTTCACAATCTCTACAACTCGGAAATAAGGTTGTGATTTTTTTCATATACTGAACACTCGTGCTGTGGTGCAATGTTTTAATTGGACGTAACCATAAATTTATTCTATTCACAACAGTGACGGCAGCTTTTTTAGATTTCATGCGATAATGAATATGGAAACGTAAAATATCTGTCTAGACGGACTGTAATAAATTTTGGTTTCGTTGAAAGGCAAGCAAAAGTAATTTCTAATTAGTATCCTCCATTGGTTCATTGAACAGGTTAAAAGTTCATCATAAATAACATAATTACCGTTATATTTTTATCAGCAATAATTTTAGCAAAATGCTTGGAGTTTAAGAAGGAAAAGGCGAATAAATTTTAAAGAAAAGATTAAACAAAATAATTTAATGCTAAAACAGTTTTTATTTATTCTGTCTTCTTTATTGAATCTAACATAACTAAAAAGTCATATTAGGCCAGTGAAAAATATTTATTTGTCTTTTTATATAAACTCCAAGAAATAAATAAGATAATTAAAATTATATTGCATAGAAATATATTTTTAGATAATGGTTGAGCATAAGATTTTAATGAGTTTTTTATTTTTTTTTTATTATCATTCTTCAAAGTCAGGTAACCGGTTCTATATAATGTTTCATTGAGAGTAGTTTGGAAATGTTTATCGTTAGCTATGAACTATTTTACTAACATAAATAAGATTGGAATCACGTATCGACATAATCCATAAATGTACAGAACAAGAAGAGCAGTTGTTTGTGCAATAATTTAGTACAAGTTACTGACAAACTGTTGCTATAATTATATTAACGAAATAATAGTATCTGACGCTAATATACCCCAAAATATAATGTAGGATTATAAGGCAAGGTTAGCTATGAAATCTAAAAGAGTTGGAGGGAAAGTTCACTTACTTGTAGGCAGTTGTCTGTCACAACTATAACTGGTTGTAGTACTACGTTCGGCCGCAAGATGAGTAGAGACAGGGCTCCAATCGTAGTAAAAATGTAGATAAAAAATGAATTATAATAGAAATAATTGTTCCTCGCTCACAATGTTGTATTTGAGAAAAAATGAGGAAATAGGAAAAGATTTACCCAACATTTCCCCCCACCGAAAACACAATAAAGTTTTCTCAATTAAATAGAAATAAAACACACATTAAACAACGAAAAATAACACTGCTTGAACTAAAACAACTTGTGATATTAAAAATGTTCTTTAGTCATGGTAAGGGAGAGGACTTATCTTGACGACTGGGCGTCGGAAAGTCCCTCGCGTGGTTCGTACTGATATGACCCGCACAACACCATCCTTTCCTGGGAATGTATCTTCAATTCTTCCCAACTGCCAACGTAATGGTGGAGAGAGGGTATCTTGAAGGAGTACCAAGTCACCTTTAGATACGTTTGGTGATTCCGTTGTCCATTTATTACGCTGTTGGGGCGTGTGCAAATACTCAATCCTGTAACGTGTCCAGATATGTTGGACGGCCTTTGAAATTAGTTGCCAGCAACTTAGAAGATTCATGGGTAATTCTTGAAGGTCATGTACAAGTACTGCGGTCAGAGCAGAGCCTATGATAATGTGTGCGGGTGTTAAAACATCTAATTCATTAGCGTCTGTGGATAACGGAGATAATGGACTGGAATTTAAAATTGCCTCAATTTTTGCACATAGTGTTGATAATTCTTCAAAGGTGAGAGCTTCTGCATTTAGCACTCTCTTGAGATGGTATTTTGTGGAACGTATTCCGGCCTCCCACAGACCTCCAAAGTGAGGACCGTCAGATAGGTTGAAATTCCAAGAGATTCCTTTAGAGCTGCAATGTTCAGTTATCCTAGCTTTATTTTCACGCTCTTCGAAGTACTTGAATATGCCTGTCAGGTACTTGTTAGCTCCCACAAAGTTCGTTCCATTGTCGGAAAACATATAGTGGCAAAGACCTCGTCTACTGACAAATCTATCGAATGCAGCCAAAAATGCATCGGTTGAAAGATCCGAAACAACTTCGATATGGATGGCTTTTGTAGATAGATACACAAACAAACATATATATGCCTTAAATATCTTAGAATTTCGTCGTCTAGATTCCTTAATTAAAATAGTACCGCCAAAATCCACTCCAGTAGATATGAACGTTCGTCCTTGACTTGTTCGTGAGGGTGGAAGATCTCCCATACGAGGTTGTATGAACGTTGGCTTCGTTTTATTACAGGTCAGACATTTGGAGAGTGTGGACCTAATAGCATGGCGAATACTCAGAATCCAATACTTCTGTTGAATAAATGATTGTTGTGTGCGTAGTCCAACATGTAAATACGATTTGTGATAATGCTTAAAGTGTAGTCAAGCGGCTTAACTTGGGTAGTAGAATAGGATGTCTAAAGTCTTGTGGCAAGGCAGCATTCCGAAGCCTACCCCCTACCCTAAGAAGCCCACGATTGTCCAAAAAAGGGTTCAGTTTCCTAAGGGCATTTGATGTCTCGCCTCCACCTTTCAGTGAAATTAGATCTTCTTCAAAGTACATTTTCTGTGTGTATTGAATCCAGAAATGTAGAGATGAATCTAACTCAGTATGAGATAATGAACCTTTAACTTTAGATTGTGTATGACAGTTTGTTATAAATCGTTTGCACCAGGCGGTTACTCTTATTAACCTGGTATACGAAGACAATTTATCAATTAAATTAAAATTTGGTGTTTTGGTTTCAGCAACACAAATAGTATCAATATTCAACTTGATATCTGGTATTACATTCGTACTTGAGCAAGGTGCGTACCGCAGCGGCCATTCCTTTATGGGTGATGTCATGAACAATGGGCCGAACCACCAAAGCGAATGAGCAATGAGACTAGGGAACAGACCCCGAGAACTACAATCCGTTGGGTTTAGATTTGTTGACAATAATGCCAGCTCTTAGGATCTAATATCTTCAATATTTCTGTCACACTGTTAGCAACAAAGGTTTTGAGCAAATAAGGAGGCGTTTTTAGCCAATTAATCACCACCATTGAATCAGTAAATTCAAATATACCTTCTATTTGCAAAACTTCACTTAAACATTTTTTAAGATAATCAAACATTCTTGAAAGTAATAATGCTCCACAAAGTTCCAACCGAGGAAAAGAAAGTGTTTTAAGAGGTGCCACTTTGACTTCCCAATAATAAGATGAGACGTAGCTGGGTTGATTGTAAAGTCAATCAAATAAATTACAGCACTGTATCCTTTTTCAGAAGCATCGGAAAAACCTACAAGGTAGCATGGGCCTGACCCGGGAGACACTGTAAACCGGCTTAATTTTATATTAAATAGAAGGTGTAGTTTCGATACAAAGGCTGCCCATTCCTTTTGAATGTTTGGGGGAACTTCATCATCCCAACTAAGTCCAAGTATGCAAAGTCTTTGAACCATGGTTTTGGCCAATATAATCACAGGGGATAGCCAACCGAGAGGATCAAATATGCGTGAGATATGGGACAAAATGGCACGTTTTGTGTATATTAAGTTGATGGGAGTTATGTTGTAAGAGAACATGTCTGATTTAGCAATCCATTGAAGACCTAAAATCTTGATGATGTGACTTCCATCTGAATCCAACGAAATAGGAACTTCCTTGTGTTCGTCAGGTATAGCCTCAAGTAAGCTAGCGTAATTGCTGCTCCATTTATGAAGACTGAATCCTCCCAATGCAAGAAGATTTATAAGTTGATTTTGTAAATCCAATGCTTCTTGAACATTCGCTGCGCCTGTCAGAATATCATCAATATAAATGTCCTCTTGAAGAACCTTGGCTGCAAGAGGGAACTTATCTCCTTCGTCTATAGCAATTTGTTTTAATGTTCGCAAATCCAAATAAGGAGCAGATGAAACACCATACGTAATTGTCATGAATTCAAATTCCTGGATCTACTCGTTGGGGTTTTCCCGCCAGAGAATATGCTGATACTTTCGGTCTTGTGAACGGACTAATATTTGCCTGTACATCTTACAAATATCCGCAATTAAAACTACTGGATGCAATCGAAATTTTACCAAAACATCAGCAATATCATTTTGTAGCTTAGGTCCTGTCAACAGTATGTCATTTAGTGACCTATTATTTGTAGTCTTCATAGATGCATCAAACACTACACGAACCTTAGTGGATGAACTAGAATCTTTGATAACGCAGTGATGAGATATGAAATAGGGGCGAATTATTTGAGGCGAATTATTGTTGTTCTTGAGGCGAATTATTTGATACGAGACACATGTGTGCAAGGTTAACATATTCCCTCATAAAGGACTTATACTCTCTATAAAGATTGGCATCACGCCCTAACCTTTTCTCCAGGTACTTGAACCTATTGGTTGCTTGGTCGCGTGACTGACCTAAGACGTTATAACTTTCTCTTATTGGAAGAGGAACAACATAACGACCTTCCATATCACGATAGTGTAATTCCTTAAAACTCTCTTCACATTGGACATCATCTGGGTTGGGAGGTATCATATGAGGAACTTCCTCTATCTCCCAGAAACGTCTTAAACTTCTGTCAATACTACTTGGACTTGAAATAAGCAAGCATGATGAAGTGAGTGCTGAGGTTGCTTATCCTTCAACTTTCCTATAACAACCTAACCAAAGATGCTATGAAGAGCGGAGGAGCAGCCATCCGTAGTACTGAGCTGTTGGCTATCATAGATCTCAGAAAATAAATCCGCAGCTATCAGAAAATCAATCTGAGAGGTTATGTGAAAACTGGGATCAGCCAAATATAGATGTTTGAACTTGGAGACAATGTGAGTGGGAATATGAATGCTAGGCATATGAGCAGTGATTTTTGAAAGTATCACAGCCTCAGCATTTAGTTGAGGAGTTATGGAGTCTCGAGGCTTTAGTATACACGTGACAACTCCTTTAGTACCCTTGACCTCATTTTGGGCTAAGCCAGCTATAGGCTCTAACAGGTTGTAACAGGCCGTTTGAGTCCTTGCCATGAATAACTGCAGTCCCTAGTATTACAGTAGAAAAATGCTGCTGTGAATCTTTAACTAAGCTAGTAGAGGTAGGGTTAGTAATTGAATCCTTAACCGAGTGAAGAGAAGGATTGGATTGAGGTGATGCAACATGAACCAAAGTGCTACATGAATCGTTCACAATAGGCTGAGTGAAGGTATGTGTGGTGTCGTTGGCCGCAAGTTAAACAATTTGTCTTGGACAGACAACGAGACACGCTATGTGTACCTTTCAGACAATTAAAACATAGTTTATTGGCTTTAACTAAATCTTTACGTTGATCAGGGCTCATACGTTGGAATTCAGGACATTTGAATATAGTATGAAGTAGTTTGCAGCATGGACAAAGCTTAGATGCATCAGTAGAGGAAGTGACCAAGACCCTATTTGAAAATGCAATAAGATTTTTAACAGCGGACCCACGCTTTGAAGATGTAACAGTTTTCAGAGCAGGGTTTCTATTAACTTGCTTATGAGCTGGGTGTATATCGTTATCTTGAGATATTTCTAATATACGTGCATGGTTTTGTAAGAACTTCACTAAATAATCAAACTTAGGTATTTCGGAATCAATGTTCTGTAATTCAAACTGCTTGCATGTAGCAACTGGTAAATCTTAAAGCAATATACATAAACAAAAAATCAGCAAGATCTGAAATACCCAGTGCCTTAAGTGCAATAACCGGTTCATAAAACTTTCTTAAAAAATCATTTAAAGTCGAAGGTGACTCATTATGCTGTGGAGTACAGCTAAATAGTGTGTTTAATAAGGATATTCCTAGCACACGCTTGTTTTGATATTTGTCTACTAAGGATTTCCAAACAATGCAGTAATTTATCTCTGATATAGGAAGGCTGCGAGCACTGCTCAACGCAGAACCAGAAAGTGCAGAGAGTAAATAGTGAAACTTTTCAATGCCACTGAGTGACGTATTTTCATATATGTAAGATCCGTCAAACTTTGGCAAGGCAATTTCTGGTAAACGAGGCCTACTAGAAGTTTTATCCTTACTCCTACTGTCAACAGAGGATTGTTCCACAGAACTAATTCTATTACAGACAACTTGTATTTTAAATTACAACTCGTCAAAGTCTTCGGCTGTTTGAACGGTTTCGTATTGTTTTTCGGGATCAATTTGTAATGACGTTGCTATTATTTCCTCTTGAACGGCTTCAAATTATGTATATGAGTCGCCTATATTATTATGTCTAGCTTTAAATTGTTCTAACTCAGTTAGATCTGAGATTTCTTTAGAAAGATCATACAGAATTTGGATACGGCGATATAGCTTTTCTCTCCTAGCTATTAGTAATTTTAAATGATTTTCTAGTTTATTCATAATTATATACAATTTACAGCATAGAAAATATTAAAGTTTTCTTTAAATAATTCACTAAGTAGACTTGAACATTTAAAGCGAGTAGGCCTAAGCTTTGCTATAATAGAATGCGGCTTTTGCCTAAACAAACATTGCTAATATTAGATTATTAACTAACCTACAGTGGACTGTATTAAGCTTTATAATGTACAGTTTTATAACTTATTGTAGAATTATATAACTTAAGAAAACAAAAAAACCATATAAATTTTAAATATTCGAATATATTTTGAAGCAGTATTTCAACAGATTATAAACACATTTCAAAACTTAAACACCTTTAAAACACTCACGGACAGGTTTATCCGGCCGGGGATCACCAAAATGTTTGTACAATAATTAAGTAAAAGTTACTGACAAACTGTTGCTTTAATTATATTAACGAAATAATAGTATTGGACGCTAATATACCCCAAATTAGAATGTAGGATGCTAAGGCAAGGTTAGCTATGAAATCTAAAAGATTTAGTGGGAAAGTTCACTTACTTGTAGGCAGTTGTCTGTCACAACTATAACTGGTTGTAGTAGGTCGGCGCCGCTTATTGTGATCACGGTTAATGTTATCATTCGGTTATTGTTATCGTTTCATTGAAAAACAAACACGGACGTATAATAATACATTGTAATTAGGCCGCTTATTGTAATCATCTGTTCGCTTATTATTATCATTTAATTTGCCATTCAAAATCATATGCGTCAACGTATACTAGCATAGACCAAGTAAAAATGTCTACAAAGTAGTGTAAACATCACGTGCAACACACAATGACGCCCAATTCATAGAATGTTTTTTTTAGAATGACAGAAATACTTAATAACGGTTTCAGCACTTAGCACAGTTCTCAGAATGTCTCCCTTACTCTTTGTTTACGCAAACACCCTAGCCTCGCTTGAGTCCACTATAGTTTTTTGTTAACATTAGTTGATGTTACTACTGAACCATTTACAGTACAGTCCTACTGTATTTTCAACAGTGAATTTTTATGAACGTTTATTACAGTATTTCAGTGTGATTTTACATAACTTAATTTTTAAAGAACTTTTTCGTTTGTTTTGTAGAGTTTAGTGTCACTTGAAGTTTCAAAGGACAGTATAGCAAGATGTCCGAATCTCAAAAGAAACGACGCGATTTAAGTCTTAAACAAAAACTTGATATTCTAGATAGGTACAGTAAATTACCAAAAATGAGTTAAAGAAACGCTGCTTCTCAACTTGGCGTTTCTCAACCTCTCTTATGTAAAATATTGAACAACAAAGAAAACATCTTGTCAATTTCAAAGTGTAATGCAAATGTTGACAACAAAAGACATCCTTCTGGGAAGGATCCGCAAGTGGAATCAGCTTTGAAATTGTGGTTTAAAAATGTTCGCGAAAAAGATGCTCGAGTTGACGGCCCACTAATGCGTCTAAAAGCTGAGGACCTTGCCGAAGAAGAAGGCACCGATGATGACGAAAATGATAAATGTGTACCGCAAAGATCTACGCAGGAAGTTCACCAAGCTCTTGAGATTCTAAGGCAGTTTGTTCAACAAAAAGCAGAAAATTTCAACAAACATGAATATGAACAATTTATAAACAATATTTTACGAGAAGACTACAGACAGTCACATATAGAAGGTGAAAAAGTATACTTCGAGAAAAAGTAAATGTAAATTAGAAGTATAAATAAGATTGAAGTGTTTTATAATGAAGTTTTATGTGTTAAAATGTTTTGATCAAGTGTTTTACGTAGTTCTATATACTGTATTTTTGTTCAATTATGCTGGATTCAGTGTTTAAAAAAAATCTACAGTGGAATAAAATAAACTGACATGAAATATGCTTACTAATTTTAACAAGTAGAAAACTAAATTACAGAAATTCTACTACTGTACATAAAACTGTCCGGAATAGCATCAAAATTTGGTAAGTACAGTTTAATTATAGTGTTACAGAATTATAATTATTTGATGTAATGATAGGCTTACATATCGTTCAGAACAAACAGTTGTGGCCATAATACAGTGAGTTCAATGCAGTACGGCTGTAGACTACATCGTGATTAAGCGTTCGGTTATTGTTATCGTTCGGTTATTGTTATCAAATGTGCTTCTGACAAATATGATCACAATAAGCGGCGACGACTACTACGTTCGGCCGCAAGATGAGTAGAGACAGCACTCCAATCGTAGTAAAAATGTAGATAAAAAATGAATTATAATAGAAATAATTGTTCCTCACTCACAATGTTGTACTTGAAGAAAAATGAGGAAATAGGAAAGGATTTACCCAACAGCAGTCGAAATGCTTCAATGTAACTTCTATGCAATGTCACGACTTACCGGATAGCTAAAGCTTCTGAGGCGCATATGAAAGTAGCCTACCTTCAGGAAGGTCTTCACTAACTCCAAGTCTCTTGACACTAATGTAACTAGCTAGAAACTAATCCCCACGACTAACCATACTAATTACAAGTATCCCAACACTACTCTTACGACACTAGTCACTAATAACACCACAACCTCCACTAACCCTTTTGTCTGGACACTAACTCCATTCCTAAGCACACCAATCTCACAGCTCATCTCTAAACTCAACTAATTTAAGTCCACAACAATCCACACTATTCCCCATGACGGCCCATAATAATTCCATGTCCCAAACACTAATTTCACGACGCTAGTCTAAACTAAACTCTTATCTCAAAGCTGATGTCACTTAACCTCATTGCTCTACAGTTCACACTAATCCCCACTACGGCCCACAATAATTCCAAGTCTCCTAACACTAATCTCAACATGCTACACACTAATCACACAGAATAATCCCACAATGACACACTAATATCACATTGATCTTCACTACTCCAAAAAATCTTGCTCTATTCTCAAACCAACTTACATTGATCCAGCATCCCCTTAATGTTGGATTATAAAGAATGTCGTCATAACAAAGAAAGTTGTGGCTTTATAAATCGCTTATTATTTCATAGACACAATTTAAAAGTTTTACAGGTAAAAATGTATGTAAGACTATTTGTAACATCCCCCTGGTTCCTCCACCAAACTTCTCTATAAGGTGCATGATATTTTTCAGGCCTATAATTTGTGATATCTGCATCCCATGATCTGGGTTTATTTGGGTTTTTGTTTGACCTTTTTCACTGCTCTTTTGTAGTGTAGACCTTGATGACATCTTTCCATGTTCCTCGCTCAGTTTGTTATTATAGCACTTAAAAGAGTCTCCTTTTAGTGCCGAGGTTGGTTGATGGCCCCCGGCTACTAACGTTGGACTGTTGTTTGTTGAAGAATTTTGTTGAGAGGGTACTGCGAAACATGCTTTCACATACAAACATGCTTTTGTTTGTAAATAATAATGTACATCAAACACGTTTAATGTAATTTAAATTCAACAAAAAAGAATGTAATTTTGTGTAACTAAACACAAAAGAATGTAATTTTGTGTAACTAAACACAAAAGAATGTAATTTTGTGTAACTAAACACAAAAGAATGTACTTTTATGTAACTAAAGACAAAGGAATGTAATTTTGTGTAACTAAACACAAAAGAATGTAATTTTGTGTAACTAAACACAAAAGAATGGGATTTTGTGTAACTAAACACAAAAGAATGTAATTTTGTGTAACTAAACACAAAAGAATGTAATTTTGTGTAACTAAACACACACAAAATGTGATTTTATGCAACTAAACACAAAATAATGTAATTTGGTGTAACTAAACACAAAAGAATGTAATTTGGTGTAACTAAACACATAAGAATGTAATTGAATTTAATTGTAACTTTAACATTGATTACAGTCATGTTTTGTCAGACTCGACTGTGTCGTTAAACGAGAAGATAATATTTTCAAAAAAACAATTAATATATACGATAAATGTTCTATTCGGTGAAACGATGTATTGAAAATAATTTCTACTTCGGTAAACAAAGAAACATTTTATTTCAGATATTTTTATTAAATTATTCAAAAAATGTAATTTAAAGTAACATAACCTATGCGTTAAAACAGCTGTTCTACCACATAGCCTATAACGTAAAATCAATTGTTTTATGAAATCATATATTATCATATAAATACACACACACACACACACACACACATATATATATATATATATATATATATATATATATATATATATATATGTATATATATATATATACATATTTTTTTTTTTTTTTTTTTTTTTTTTAACAACATAGGTTATTCAAATACAAGAATATTTATTAATTTATATTCAAAGCTTTTCGTTGGTAAACACTACCAACATCATCAGGAATGAAAATTACAATAATCAAATATATATATATATATCATTATATTATATAAATATCACGTATTTTAAGCCAAATAAGACTAAATAACATCCTATATTGAATAACTTACGTTTTTTGTGAAACGTTTTCTCCCATATAAAATCAAATTTATTTCAATAAATTTAATTATTGAATTAATATTTGAAAAGAACATATTGACATCAAGTGTCGTCCACTAGAAGTTTAAAAAAAAAGCTCTTGAACTTGAGTGGATGAAGTAAAATTATGTTATTGACGATTGAAAATTTGAACAAGATATATCTGTATATTGATATATTGATATATTGATAGTGTGACTAATAGAAGGAATGTGATAACGATTCTTTAAAATGAGTGGTTAAAAATATTAATTTTGGTATTATTCGTAAAATTTAACGTAAGTTATAAATTACACCTTTCCAGTTTTATAATAAATATTATAAAATTGTGCTTGCTAGTGTTCCAGTTTGTACATAAACAATATAATTTATATTAAAAAATGTCGAGATATATGTGTGTGTGTGTGTGTGTGTGTGTGTGTGTAGGTGTGGTTTTGTGGGTATGTGCTGTTAGGTAGATGTAAGTGTGTTTGTGTGTACTCATTTGGTTCAGTGCAGTAAAATAATTGAAAACCGTCTTTAAAATGAATAAGAAATCTAAAACGCAAAGTGTTGATAGATAGAAGATTTTTAATGTTATAAAAGTACAATCTGGAGAACACATTGTTAGGCGACGAACTTTGGCGACCTGTTGCACATTATCTGGTTAATAATGTTTAGTAGAAAATATTGCTTTCATAAAGTCGAACCTTTGGTGTAAGGCTGAGTTAATAATAGAGGCCGCTCTTTGGTTACAGGTAAATTATTACTCGAGGGGTGAAAAGTTTTTACACGAGCTCTAGATTTCACCCTTCCTAAATGTATTACTACGGGAAGTTACCACCTGTGTAAAGTATTTTTATGCTTTTAGACCACCTTGAAAAAGTAATCGAGTCTTGTACAACTAAACAAGATTCTCGGCAAAAGGTTTATGTGTTCTTAAAGCCAATGTTCGAGAATATAAATATACAACTATTTTATATAATAAATTCAGGTTTTTATTATGATTTTGCTCTACTAACATTTCAATACCTATATTCTTTAAAGTTCTCCTAAATTCAAATAATTGAACTGAAAATAAACCGTAGTTTAACAAAGAGTTTGTATCAATAAAATGAATTAGATGATCATAAGCACTCAAAGTAATTACAAGAATGTTGCCATTAGAATGAAAATCATTATGAAAATGCCAGGACAAAAAACCCATTCTTATAATTATCTAATGGTACTTTTCACGTATAACCACTTAACTGTTTGCAATTCCAGTGAACATTATGAACTATCGCTGTCGATATTTAAACTTTTATTAATGTTATCTCGTTCGCCATTAGATGTTTTGTATTATGTAACTAATCGAATTGAAGCATATAATAGCAAACAAAAACCGTACTTATATTTCTAATTCAAAACATTATTAGTAACTAATATCCATGATGAACTTAATTGCGTCAAGAATACTGATGGTAGATTCAGTGTCACTCCGGAGAAAACTCTGCTTCTGCTGATGAAAATCAGTTTTCTCAACCTTAGATCGGTAAGGGGATATGTTAACATTCGGGTTAGTAGGGTAGGTTGGAGTATCCTACAGCGAATTTAGTGGTAGGTATAGGAAGTGTATATAAGCCTTTACACCTATATGAGCTTTCAGAATTTTCCTATTAACAAGTAATACAAAATAAATTAAGTCAGTTCCTACTTAGGCAACAGAGAAAAATTGTATGTTACTTACTTTTTATCAAACAATAATATAAATATGCATACACATATAACAGAATCACAATATTAAGTAGTAAAATTCAAAGTAAAGTTAACTATTTATAATAAATTAAAAGTAATTAATGAATTATTATTTGAAAAAAAGTTAAAATCAATTATTACTCAATAGAAGTTTTGATCAATTTTAAAAAAATGGTTTAGAACTTCATAGGATGAATAAAAAGTATTTTATTAACGATTGATAATTTGAAAAAGATATATAAGAGTGTAAAGTAATAGTAGGAATTGAAAAAC
This sequence comes from Prosapia bicincta, assembly GCA_036971475.1. Lineage (NCBI taxonomy): Eukaryota > Metazoa > Arthropoda > Insecta > Hemiptera > Cercopidae > Prosapia > Prosapia bicincta. The sequence goes on from JBAIZL010000002.1 coordinate 176,255,066, forward strand.
CCAAAATATTAGTTTTTTTAGATAATAAAATATTACCATGAACACCGTAAATCTAACATTCAACATATTAAAAGTTATTCCAACAACACTTACTTTTAAATCTCACAAAATACTTTTATGTCTTATGACAATACTTATTCATTCAATACATATTTTGAAATAATATTCTCTCTGAATTTGTTAAGAAGTTGTAATATACGATTATTCTATGCTATCTACATTTTTATTCCTAAACTTATCTCCGGAAAAATAAATTAAGTTTTGTTTTATTCATATTTCTTCAATTGTATTATATCGCATCTCCATTCCTGATTAAAGTTCTAAACTTTAACAACAAACATTATTTAACAAAATTCAAAATTTCAATAGACTGTTTAACACATTATAAATATTCAACTATATCATTTTAATACTATAACAAATATGTTTAAATTCTGCAAAAGTAATTCAAATATTTTCTAAGAAACTAATATTATTTAAAGCAAACTCTCTTCCCCCGAATTCTCACTAAACAACCTAATACTTTATTAAGAAATACTGTACTCCAGAAAATAATGTTTGTGAACAAATTGTTTTTGTCTTGAAAAAATAATTTCAAAAATGAAAGAAATTACTTATTTAAAGCTTAATAAGATAGTACAAAGCATCACCATAAAGCTATTTCTGCTTATGGCGTGAGGTTTTAAACTATAGTAATCTAACAACAAGAAAACAATAATTTCTAACTTGCATATTGATAACATATTGATATTACTAACATATTGATATTTCCATAACCTAGATTGAATTTTTTCAAAATATTTAAATTTATTCCCTAAAAAGAAGTTAATTAGTCCAGACTCAGGTTTCTCTGAGTTAGATTTTAACAGTAATGTTTGACTTTTTTTTAGGCCTTCAAGATTTATCTAACCATGTTCCCATTAGGGCGAACGTTTTTTTGTTTATTGCAAAATGAAGTTTTTTGTTAAAAGATTTCCCTGAAATGGAACCACTTTATTTTGTTCCTGTTTAAGATTTTTTTCATCTATAAGTTTGTAATGTGAAATAGGCCGTTTTCTTTACCAAATGTAACTGATAAACTGCCGTAATTTAAATGCGAGAATTATAAATTAATAGTAGCAATTTGAAGGACTATAATTGTCTCTTTTTAAATTTACAAAATTAATAAATAAAGATATAATCTTGGTCGCACCTGTGTATGTGTTCCTATTATTACTTCGTCGTTTAATTTTAGTAAAACGATTGTCATTACATCTAAATTCCAGCATTTTGTTTCTAATAATAAATCAGTTCACTCCTGGTGAAAAGTTATCATGTGAGAATGGGATTGTGTTATTGGGCTGGAATTGGGTTATCAGGGTGATGTGTAATTAAGGTGAGGTTGTATTATTAGGGTAAGGTTATGTAATTATCCTGTGGTTGTGTGATTAAGGTATAATTCAGTTCTTAGGGTGAGGTTGTGCTATTATGGTAAGGTTGTGTTATTAGGGTGAGGTTGTTTTATTAGGGTGACGTATAGTTAAGGTGAGATTGTGTTATTAGAGTGAGGTTGTTTTATTAAAGTGACCTTGTTTAATTAAAGGGAGATTGTGTTATTAGGGTGAGGTTGTTTTATTAGGGTGACGTATAGTTAAGGTGAGATTGTGTTATTAGGGTAAGGTTATTTAATTAGCCTGTGGTTGTGGGATTAAGGTAGAATTCAGTTCTTAGGGTGAGGTTATGCTATTATGGTAAGGTTGTGTTATTAAGGCGAGGTTGTTTTATTAGAGTGACGTATAGTTAAGGTGAGATTGTGTTATTAGGGTGACGTTGTATAATTAGGGTGAGATTTTGTTAGTAAGGTAAGGTTGTTTTATTAGGATGACGTTTTTTATTTAAGGTAAGATTGTGTTATTAGAGTGAGGTTGTTTTATTGGGGTGACGTTGCGCAATTAGGGTGCGATTGTGTTCTTGGGGTCGAGGTTGTTTTATTTGGGTGACGTTGTATAATTAGGATGAGATTGTGTTAGTAGAGTGAGGTTGTTTTATTAGTGACGTTGTATATTTAGGGTAAGATTGTGTTATTAGGGTGAGGTTGTTTTATTAGGTTGACGTTGTGTGATTAGGATGAGATTGTGTTAGTAGGGTGAGGTTGTTTCATTAGGGTGACGATATATAATAAAGGGGAGATTGTGTTATTAGGGTGAGGTTGTTTTATTAGGTTTACGTTGTGTGATTAGGATGAGATTGTGTTAGTTGGGTGAGGTTGTTTCATTAGGGTGACGATATATAATAAAGGGGAGATTGTGTTATTAGGGTGAGGTTGTTTCATTAGGGTGACGATATATAATAAAGGGGAGATTGTGTTATTAGGGTGAGGTTGTTTCATTAGGGTGACGATATATAATAAAGGGGAGATTGTGTTATTAGGGTGAGGTTGTTTCATTAGGGTGACGATATATAATAAAGGGGAGATTGTGTTATTAGGGTGAAGTTGTTTTATTAGGGTGATGTTATATAATTAGGGTGTGATTGTTTTATTAGGGTGAGGATGTTTTATTAGGGTGACGTTGTTTAATTAAGGGGAGATTGTGTTATTAAGGTTAGGTTGTTTTATTAGGGCGACGTTGTATAACTAGGGTGAGATTGTGTTATTAGGGTGAGGTTGTTTTATTAGGGCTGGGCTTTGTTGTTTTGTTGATGCGTTACTAGAGCAGGGATCTTTGATTAGGACTGGGAAGCGTTATTGTTTTAGGTAATAGTACAATGGTGTGAAGGGTGATCAATTTAGACAGCTTTCTAACTTTCTACTTTAAATAAGTTACAAATAGTAATAGTACGTGGTAGGTAATAGCCTTTTTTAAAGTGTTTAATCCTGTGATATCTCGTGTTTTGTGATACAATTTATAACAGGTACTTCTGGGCTCGCAAATAGTTTAAAATATTGCCCAAACAGATGACTTTTTCTTGTATTATTTCACTTTTGCATATTTTTATCTGACTTGGTTATATATTTGTATCGATTAGTGTAAGTCTAAAATTAATCTGAAGTACTGTATAATACGCACTGTAAACGCTCTTGCTCAAGCTTGTATCAGAGCCTATTCCCCTCTTCTTTATTTGTATTGTAATGGTTATGTGTCAAGGCTAACATTTTTTTTTTTATATAGTACTTCCTGTTTTTAAAAAAGCGAATTATTTTCTCATTAATATGTTAATGTATTATGTAATATATTAATGCTATGTATTATTTTCCCCTAATATGTACTAATCTTAGCTACTAATTTTAGAATATAATTCAAAGTATTGAATTACGTGTGACTACATATTTTGTGAACCGTTCGTATTAACTCAATAACTACTTTAATAAGCTATAGTTTCACTATTATGTAACGAATTACCATTTTTTCTGTAACGTAGTTCAGTGTAGATAGACTAGTAATTCACCACACCTTACACCAACGTGCAAAATGTGGAAAACGTATTGTCTTTAGCTTATTAAACGCATAAAAGAGTGTTCAGAATATCAAAAAAAACAGCATTTAAAAAATTTGAAATTTCGAGCCAGACCAATAATGGAAGAAGCATTCCTAAAGATTTTAAGCTTTAATTTTAATTTATTTTAGATCATAAAAGCATTTTTTTTGTAGCATTTAAAAAGATGTGTTTATAGCCGTAAAGTGTTTACAGAGTAGTTGTGAATCACGAAGTAAAATATTGTCTCTTTCTCATTAATGTGTCATTCATTGAGACGAATGGATGTGACTTCTTTTTATTAAGCAAAAGACCAGTTGTTAAAAATTATTTTTCATTCCTAATGTTAATTTGACCCTTGTTATTCTTTAAAGAAAATTCCTTTGCGTCATTTGTGTACAGCAATTTAAGTTTTGTATTGTGTCAAAGTTGTTATTTTTTTTAAAGTAAATGAATAAAGGGTAAGGATAGTCCACGTCTACAGTCGGGGTAGTAATTAACACTTTCTCTCCTTCTATAAAGGTTTAAATACTTCAGCAAAAGTATTTCTTTTTATAAGTACTTGTAAAAGAAAACAGTGTATGCTGCTAGAGAGCTAATAATGTAATTTAGAAATCAAGGCACACATCAAATCAAGTTTGACGTTAAAAAAATTATATTCTTGCATGCATGATAAAATCTATTAATAAAGTAATTATCAAGTTAGATTGGCAAGTTCATTGCTCTCGGACGATTACCCCTGTAAACAAAACCCTTTTAAAGTAATTACAACTAGGTGTCTCCCCACTCAAAGGCGTCTTGGAATAAGTTTCACTTTGAAGTGGTAATTTCACTTTAGCTAACATTAAACACACTAAATGATAGCACTATTACAGATGTCAAGAATCTAATCAAAAGTGAAGTTAGAATGTAATTAACCAAATTGCATCTATCCTTAATAACCGTATTTCATGCGCATTTTTTAGACAATGGTAAAGTGGGAAAACACGTCTATAAGTCAAGATAGCCTAGGTTCTCCCCCACTAAACTCGATGGTACCCCTTCATTTACACGCGATCATAACCGTAGGATTTAATTAGGATTAAATAGGCTGAATTAAAAATATTGAGTAATAATTAATACGACCGTTCGCGCCCTTTAAGTTCAATATTTATGTAACAGGGGTTTCTGAACGTTTAATCGTGTACTACTGAATCTGTAACTTTCTACTTCTTTAGCCAAAGTTACTTTAAACTCTAAAGTACTTTAAACTCAAATACTTTAAACTCTAAAAGTAAACTTTTAGTTCTTGAAAAGGACTTTCCTATAGAAAGTCAAAACGTACACTTAATCGTTAAACACAAGAAAAACTTGATCTAAAATTTGCGTTACATATTCCCGTTCTCCAGAAACAATAAGTGAACAGAAATGTTTGATAGAAATTAATTAAATTCAACAATTATTATTTATTCCTGGTGATCCAACGATCCTAGTTGACAAACAAATATTTTGCTTAAAGTAACAAAACAATTCTACTTTAAAATTACGTTACGTATTAAATTTCTATTATTATTTATTTGAAAACTGTAGATTAATTATTTGTTTGTATGTTCTAATAACAATCGTATATTGAGCTTACACATAAGTAATACGGTTTCAACTATATTGTAAGATCCAACCTAACGTAACCTGTAACCTAACCTAAAACCTAGATCTTAACCTAATCTAATATAACCTGAAATGGTTTAGCAGTTAAAGTGAACAGCTGTAGTATTAGAGGCTAGAACGATTCTGCTGTAAGCGAGACGATGTTCTGGCAATCATGTTTCAAAAGGAGAGATCAAAATTCTCATTTTATTCTTTTGTAACCGTCAAGAAGTTAAATTGTTTCTCTACTTTTCACTTTTCAAACTGACAGGATGAAAGGCAATCGTTTCAAACAATCTTGACTGTCCGTCAGATTCAACGGCACGAGATTGGAGCTTGTTTTTCCTTTTTGTTTTCCTTGTAAAAACCTAAACCGAACTTGAAGAATTTTGTAGAATAAATAACTTTTATATATATATATATATATATATATATATATATATATATATATATATATATATATATATATACACATATAAATCTGTGTGTATGTGTTTGTGTGTGTGTGTATGTGTATGTGTGTGTGTGTGTGTGTGTGTGTGTGTGTGTGTGTGTATGTGTGTGTGTGTGTGTGTGTGTGTGTGTGTGTGTGTGTGTGTGTGTGTGTGTGTGTGTGTGTGTGTGTGTGTGTGTGTGTGTGTGTGTGTGTGTGTGTGTGTGTGTGTGTGTGTGTGTGTGTGTGTGTGTGTGTGTGTGTGTGTGTGTGTGTGTGTGTCACAGAGCACTCAACACAAATAGAGTAGTCGTCTAGTGAAATAGATAGAGAGATGTGCATCCGAATTCGCCATCCTGGCTGGGTAAAATTTCTCCAACACCGCGCCGTGCAGCGCACAAAATTTTAAAAAACTTTCACTTAAATCAAGGTTTAAAGCGCTTAGAGTGTGAATTAAATTTTGAAACTTGATAGGAAATTCATTTTCGCATCCTGTGCCTGAATGCTTCTTTGGTCTTCTTCATTTAAGCTTCTCCAATGAGTAGTTCATGCATTTATTTTATCTACAGGACTTATATTATCATTTCGGTTGAAATATATTGAGTTATCTATCACAGCTACATTTCTTAAGCTACCCTCGTGAATTTCAGTGTGTAACAAAATTCTTTTAATAGTTCCGGTGAATGGTTTAGCCTTGGGATTATTGTTACATCCTCCACGACTCCCTGATGTAGCCAAATAGTCTCTCAAGAGTGGTCTTGACTCAATTTGTATAAAGGAAGGTATTTCAGGAGGGGCATAGTGGAGTTCCCGAATAAAAACGTGTGTGTATCTGTGTCAGTGTGAGTTAGTATATATATATATATATATATATATATATATATATATATATATATATATATATATACAGTTAATCCGCTTAATCCAATTTTCAAGGGCCCATTCAAAAATAGCGTTTTAAACGGTAACACGTCTTAACGTGGAATAGAGACAATACCAACCGAAGCTAAGTAATACATCAGTTTCGAATAGTACTGTAATACCAACAAAATAATACTGTACCTACTCCCCCAATAAACATAAACATACTGGGTTAGTCCCGCATATTTATCAAAACAATTTTATCACACTTTTATATAAAAAATCATGAAATAATGAAAGACGAATTTACGTAACACAGATATACGTATTTAATGGGAAATCATAAACTACACACTGTACATTATTCCATTACCACTGTATAGAGTCGATATTTATCTAGTGTTTATATCTTCTTAAAATAATTGTCGATCTTATTTTGTTTAAACTTTATAGAAGAATTTAGAATGAATATTTCCAATTGATTAATCTTATCGATAGTGTCGTCTAAAGTTCCGGGCACGCAGATAATGTAACATCTCACACCAGTCAGTGCACTAAATGGTGCAGGAGGCGTTACTGGCGCAGAGGCTCGTATTCTTCTTCATTATTATCATCCTCACTCTCCTTATTTGTAGTGGAAGCTATTGAAGCAACGACTCTCACAATCGTCTACAAATACGTAGTAAGGAAAGTTATCACATATGACTACCTCGACTTTGTTGTCAGTACACTCCAATCCCACTTCACACTGAGACTATTTGATAACCGCTTTTATGAAACAGATTTTAATAACCTCAGGACGCACTTCAGTCCACGCCGAAGCAACATAATTAATAGCATCCAAAATGTTTACAAGATGTTGCTGATTACTTTGTATCATGGCTAATAAGTATATTTCTCCTAGTCGCTTACGGCAATGCTGCTTTACAACTTTTATTAACCCTTGAACCGTGCGATGAAGCTCGAGGGCAGGAGTTCGAGGGTAGAAAAACAATTTTCATGTTGGTAAATTGAATATTTTTCGGATGTGCTGGACGTTTATCAATAGGTACAAGAATCATAGATTCTTTCTTTGAAATATCGTATTTTAGTTGTTTTACCCTGAAAACAAATTCTTTTCTTGTAATCCATTCACGATTCTGAGCAGCATAATCGCAGGGAAACGAGCAATGCTCGCCAAACATCGCTGTGACTTTAACCTGTTGATTGTTATTAATCAAACCTACAACTATCTTCATCTTTTGTTATTATATATAAACTTAGGAGAACAGTTTGTAACTATGGCAATGAGATATCGATGCCCAGGTATTACAATAAAATATTCAAACATAAAAAAGGTTCTGTCAATGAAGTATCTCATTACTATATTGCCTTTTAAATTAAGGCCACAGGAAAAACACAAAAAATAAATAATTTGTTTGTAAACATGCTTTTTATGAAAAAAAAAATACAACAAAAATACAAGTTTGAATTATATTCTTCCCTAATCACCAAACAATTTCGTAAAGTACAGAATTTAATATTTTTAGAAAATACAAAATACTCGTAGACTATATGTCTTTAATAGTCAGCTACTGCAGTCATTTTGGGTAAAATAGCTTACTTCGACTAATAGCTACACGTGTTTGTTTTAAGATATACTACGATCCTGAAGATAATAACTACATTATCTTACAAAACGTTTGGAATGTTATATCGCCCATGATCAAAACAATTAGAAGTTATTGTTCAGTTAATGTTCACCTCTGAGGTAACCCAACAATGGGAAGCGATAGTAGTGGAACTTTTCATGTAACGTGAATCGTGAACCGTTATTTAGTAAACTAAAGAATCAAATTGAACTAAAGAAAAAAACTTTAACTGAGTCTGTAAATAACCTTCATGACTTACGACAGTTTATTTCTCTTCTTTATGTATATGTAGTTAGATTTATAACAGCAAATATTTAACAAGGCAAACTGGACGAGAAGAAACTGGGGAATTATTCCAAGATACTGCTAGTTTCATATATACTTTTCGGATTAGATAACGTCTAAACTTAAATCTTTATTGCCTACTCCATGTGTATGACTTTCAAGGCTTGAGAGACACTGGTCTAAAGTAGGAGGGGCATCAGAGATTCTAGTCAGACCAGCTAAATGACTCGATAACATTTTCAGTTTAATTTTGGTTTATTTGCCCTAATATTCGATTTGTAGGTTTGATATAATTTATTGCTGTTTGTAAAGCCTTTGTTGTAAACAAAAAAAAAAACAATCCGGGACTAAGCCTTCTGATTTTACCTAGTTTATTTATATTATTTAGAATATTCAAAGCATTTATTACTGAAAGGGATAAAGTCGCAAGGATCTCCGAAACGTTTACTCGACATGAAGACCAGTAGACATGAAAAACAATACAGTTACCTTTAATTACAGTCTACGTCAAAGTTCTATATCGCTAAAACCATTGTCTTTGGACCAAATTATTTTGATGTTTATCGATTGATAATATTAATTTGTTTTGCATAGTTTTGCAATATTCCTTTATGTTATCATATACAATTCCAGTATCAATCCAGACATTGTCAGATGAAATTAGTTATTCAGGTGTTATGATTTCCAATCTGATACGATCAAACTTATAATCGAATTCCTTACTTTTCAGATTGACAGGTGTGAACTGGGGGGAATATATAACAGTCAAAAAGAGAATCCTTCCTGTCATGAACAAGAAACATCCAATTTAACTTATCGCAAGATCTGAAAAAGCTGGAGCAGAGAATAAAACTTTTTCTGATTCAAATTTAAATTGTGTTTTATTTCCAATGGTGTTGAGTTGGTGTAGATTTGCGATTCCTTGCATCTGTTTTCGAGCGGGTTTAGACTGTTCGTGGAGAAAAGACTCATGGGGAAACTTAGCGGAGCACTTTTTATTGTCTGGCTATGCCTAGAAAGGTTTATAATTTATAAAAATTTTAACTGTCATTAAAGATGAGAATAAAAGTGTTTTTTTACAAATAATTATTAAAAATATTTTTAAAACTCAATTTTATATTTTGTCGAAGACAAATGCAGTTAAAAGAAGGAAATAGTGTAGGAAGCGGAATAAGCAAAATGACAAATACTGTTAAGGAAGAGAAAAACCTTATCTTGTTCCTCCAGCAGTTGAAAGCCTAGTACGACATATGTTGCAATTATTTAATCGTGCTGAAAGATCACGCAGAACCAGACAGATGTTCCCTGGACCCAACGAAGACTGTATAACAATCAAAAAGAACTCTATTACTTGCTCTAGGCTTCAAACAACAAAAAAAAGGTTACTGTTACAATAACGTGGCCATTGGTTCAAATATTTTTATTGAGATACAAAAATTTGTTATTGCAAAATAACCAAAAGTTATTCAACAAGGAAAGTTTTCTACGATTGGATTCATGTTGGGCTTCATAGAGGCGGATTTGGCCGTTTAATTATAACAGGATTGTAATGTTACAAAATGATTATCCATCGTTAATGCAACAATGTACCGAGTGGTTACATCAAATACACACATAATTAGGTGCTAAATACGGTCATTACATAATAATCACGTTCTGTTAGAGGTTTATAACTAATCAAAGCGCTTTATGTGATTAAATTCTCTTTATATTTGTGTTGTATTGTATAACGTTGAGTTTGAAATGGAATTAGTTTATTTTCTACTAACATTAATATTATCGCTCATTTTACAAATAGGATTACATAATCGCACAATATCTGAACACACACACTGCAACGGACCGGGCCACCACCTACGCGGCGGCGCCAACCCTACCGTTGACCAACACGCGCGCGCAAGTCCGCCCACCAACGCCCATTGCAGAGCAAGAATTTTGAAACGAGCCGCTCGCAGCCGAGACCACGAACGCTGTGCAATGCTCGCCAAAATCTGCCAGAGAACAAGTCACTGGACTTAAAAAAGAAAAAACCTAACTTGCTGCGGATTATACCCTTAACGGGTAAGTCATCCCGGGGGATGGGTTCTTTTGAAAGACATCTAAACGGCGAAATGACCATATCAGCTGTAGGAGAGTGTAAGAAACTTGTTTAAAATAATACTCAGTTTGTTTGCAAGTTAGTTAAAAAATATTTATTTTTTAATTTTAAAAAATTTAAAATTTAATATTACAATGCACAGTCTGCAATTTATTTGACTTAAAAATATCCTTTGTGTTGGTTCTTACACAGTTAAGAAACCATACTCTGCTTATTTTAGTTGACATTAACATTTAAATTAAGAATTTACGATTTTAATTTTCTTTCAATCGGAGTATACCAAAGCGTAAAACTTTGCTCTACTTAACGGTCAATCTTACTTGTCGAAAATATAACCCCTTACTACCTGAAATTCTTGTTCTTATCTTCAAATTAAAAAATTCTCTTTTCCCTTAAGTGACGTTTTAACAACCCTTTACTGCTTGTCTTAATCTTATTTCAGTATCCCAGGTTCTCAACCTTGCAATTTTAATTGTCAATATTTTGTTTTGTTTACTTAACTTTTTACTGAAAATTTAATTGTTACAAATTACAAATATTCACTTTAACCTTTTGGATTCAAGCAAAGCCCTACTTTTCAACACACTCCGAAAGATCCCTACTTTACACATTTTGTTCAATTGGTTAAACTTTCTAAACACACTACTTTATTTATGGCCATATTTTACATAGCCATGTAAATAATAAAATTTTTTCTATATCTTTATCAATTTAAAATGAGCATTTTAAAATTCAATTTCTATTTGTTTTAGCAGGTAAAGTTTCAATCAATTTTACCAAACAACCTAAAAACAATTTCATAAATTATATCAGATTATATAAAAACCAATTACGAAGTACATACTGAAACAAAAATTACATATAAAACATATAGCCATATCTCCTACAAGATTATCAAAATATTTACTGAACAACAAATCATAATTTATAAAAATTGTTAAATCATCTGCTGAATAAATTCAAACACCTTCCCATATTGAAATTATAATTTAAATACATATTTTAATTCAATCGTTTACTGAAACATATTTAAAACCTTTTTTAAAAATATCTTCACTCATTTACAAAATCTACAAATTTATTTAAATTCATTTAACCCTTTGATTAGAAAATATTTAACCCTTTGATTACTATTTGATTAACCCTTTCGGCATGAAAATCCACATAATGAAATTTATTAATATTTACTAAAACCTAGTTACACCATTTTAAACTGATCCTTGATCATTTACAAAGAAATTTACAAATTTTAAAATTTATTTAACCCTTTTTATATAAAAATAAAAAACCCTTTGGTTCTCATGTGAATTAACCCTTTCTTCATGAAAATTATAAATACTGAGTTTTGTTTACAACTTTTTTATTCATAGTTAAACCCTTTTAATGTAAAATATGTAACCCTTTGGTTATCATTTGAATTAACCCTTTCTTCATGAAAATTATACATACTGAAGTTTAATTAAAATTTATTTAAAATTTATCCATGCAATTTCTGAAGGAAATTGATATTTAATAAATCTTGAGTAACCTTTGCTAAATGGCTACTAGCCCATTTGCCTTTATTTTATATAATTTATATTTAAACCAATTTGCAAAAATTTCAATTTTCTTTCTAAGTTACCCTACCACCAAGATATTATTTTATATACATATAAATCATGGAATAACAATATATATATACTTATAATTCAAAAAAGAAAACTTATATTAACATATTATTATGGTTAGCTAGACCCACTTACAAATTTAAAATCTCTTGGTTAACTTAACTCTTTTGTTGCACTTTTTAAAATATTTAAAATCTACACATATCAAAATCATAACCCTTTATTCTTACTCAAACCTTGGTTTGATTCAATTTATTTTATACACATATATAATTTCACCCTTTTCTAAATAAAATCAAAAGTTTACATTAAAAAGCTTCAATTTGTTATAACCCTTGTTTATTTTATATGAGAACAATTTATGTCAATTTGTTTCATATGGAAAAATGTCGTAATGACTCCTTCTAAATAAAATACCAACTTAGTTTAATTTAATTATATGAAATAACACTCCTGTTTATAGGAGTACCTGAAACTAAAGCATAGCCTTCCAATCAGCTGTTGTAAACAATGGCCTTTTGCCCGCCATCTTGGATATTTACTTTTAGCAAATTATATTTAACTTTATTACAACACATCTTTTATTTAAATTCTTTACACCTTCATAAGATTTTAACTCTTTAAATAATTTAAATCCCTTTATTTGATTTGTTTTTAAAACCCTTTCCCTTTACATAAGTTCTAACCTAAAATTTCTATTTCCCTTACATTCATGAAATACAACATAATTTCTGCTTTTATGGCATCGCCATCTTGAAACCCCCCACTCTTTAAAACAAAGCCACCAGCATTTACTTATAAAATTCAAAGTTTACTGTTAATGGTTTGAAAATTTATTTAAATTTTATAACATTTTCCCAATTAAGAAAAAATTCTTCAAATTAAAATTTTTAATTTGCAAAGGGAAGACAAAAATTAGATCTGACCTGAAAATCCACCAAAGCATGGCTTGCCTATTTCTCCCTCTCTTCTCCGTCTCTCCCTTTGTTCTCGAGCGGGGGTGGGGAAGGTCCGGCTTGGCTGTTGCATCGGTCCCACGCAGGTATACTTGGATGTCTTCCCACGCGTTGCCGCCATCTTTGAAATCCTCCATCCCTTTGTGTGTCTGGTACGCCTCAGGTAGATCAGCTTGCTTCACCCTTTGGTTGAAATTCTCCCATCTTCTTTCTTCGATGACATTCGCACCTCTTTTAAATTTTAACAGTTACTAATAAAATTTTAGCTTTAAGCCCTTCTTTTAACACAGTTCTTGGGCATTTTTTAACACAGAAAAGAAATAGAAAAATTTTATAAAAACGTTTATCAAATTAGTTAAATTTTGTTTAATTTTGTTAGAAATTTAGACTCACTCTTTTAAAACTGTTTGCTAGGTTACACTGTTCACATAGCCTTGTCTTTCTAGTAAGGCTGCAACACACACATTTAACGACGCTCGCACATAATTTTGATGGAAATTTATGGGGAAACCTCTTTCGCCGCGATCTTGAAATGCGAAAGGGCCCCACTCACGAAACTACAGCGTCACGACATCTCAACGAAACGAACTTTCCCTAGCCACTCATAGTTTTTGAACTATTTACGGTAACAAAACTGCTATTCATTGTTTTACCGGAGCTACGCCCGACAACGTCCTTACCCTTCGAGAGTCCTGGTTTAGCTGGGGCTTCAGGACGCTTGGCTTTGCTCAAACAGGGAAACTCCCCCACCTTGCAGTCCGTTCCCACGAGTTGACAACCAATAAGGATGCTTTATTGATGTCGCCTGATCGGCGCGCGCACTCCTTTTGTACAAGAGCTTAACGGCTCGCAAAATTGATAAACAGATCGATTCAATCCACTTTTTCGATCAAGCCGTATAACTCTTTAAGGGTGCTTCTGATGAAACTTTATTATTCTTTATTATTGATTTTTCTCGTCTTGCTTTATCTCTGGAAATGTCGATGGTAACTCTAGGTTAATTTTGGCCATCTTCCCCTTGCAAACGACCTTAAATTTAAGTTTCTAACCCTTCTTACGGTGGCTCGGTTTGTTTTACTTAAAAGAAATTTAGACTCTTTATGTTTTAAATTTTATCTTTTTGCGGCATGTATTCCAAGAGAATATTGCCCGCCGCAACACACACACACACACACGTACACACACACATACACACACACACACACACACACACACACATACACACACACACACGCACACACACTCTTACACACAGACATACACTCACACACACACACACACACAGACACACACACACACACACACACACATACTCACTGCAAAGGGTTATCTTCTTATTTTATTTTTTAAATTAAATTATTCCACTTGCTTACTTCTTATATATTTTCATCCTACATTTTATTTTACCCTTTATACCTTAATTATTAATTATTTATGTTCCCTTAACATCCCAACTCATCTTTTACAATTATCTATGTTCCTCTTACTCCGTCCATATTTACATTTATCTATTTATTATTCACCGAGACTCTTTCTTTCGCGCTAAGTATTCTTACCTTTTCTAACACCATTTACGTATTTTCTTCTTATCCCTACCCTCGGGTCTACTTCACGTATTTTCTTCTTATCCCTACCCTCGGGTCTACTTTACGTATTTTCTTTTTATCCCTAACCTCAGGTCTACCTAATACTTACCAGTTGTCCTGCAATGGTATAATGACCTAGAAGAGATTTCTGTCAGTCAATCGAAGCCTGAAACATTCCTGTCTAGATCTCCTAGACTTCGTTCAAATACCAATTAGCAGAGTATTTCCCTAAACCAGGATAATACTCGGGGTAGGTTTGGTACTTGGAAACATTTTAATAAGAAACTTGGCGACTGTGCCATTCTGCTATATCAAAACTAACAACAGCTAATTGGAAAATATTAATTTTTATTAATGAGTAGGTAAAACATGCAAACATTTACAGGCGTTAATTGTTCTTTTATTCAATATTATTACCTCCTTGACAACATTTTAAAAACAATCACGAATCTCATTAATTTTAGTATAACAAATTATTCTCATATATCCCTTTAAATTATGGAATTTTAAATTAATAACTTTTATGAAATAATTTTTAACATAATTTTGATCCTTAAATAACAAATTAAAATAGTCTCTTGCTAAACGTTTACTTAAATTTATTTATAAAAACAATTAAAATAAACATAATATATATTCTTATATTGTTTTATCAAATGGTCGTAATGTAACATTGTAATAGATTTAGATCTGTATCCATTGGTTAATTTTCTGATCATTATAAGCGTAATCCAGTTTTTCTAGTTCTAACAATTCCTTATAAATAATTAATATTTCCATTTCACGAAATATTAATTTCAGAACAAACATATAATTAATTTTCTAGACCATAAATATTTAATTAATTGTCTTAGGGCCTAATTCTTATTTCAATACATCTTTTCAAAAATTTTAATTGTCCAAACAAACTCTTATGAATATTTTATATACAAATAATTATTTGTGAATATTTTTAATTAATATTTCTATATACATATATCTCCTCAAAAATTTTTGTGTTCAAGACCAAAACGTATTTAATTTATTACGCACTAATTTTTTTATAATTTATTTAACTATATTTCTGTATATATCTTCTTTATATTTCTTATTGTCAAGACAAAATTTTATATACCATTAATTTTTAGTGAATTTTCCGTAAAACTAAATTTGTTTGTGAAATTGGTGATTTAAACTTTGAAATTTGATTTAAAATTAAGCTTCTAGAAGTATTCAATTATTTCTGGTTTTAACTTGCCTTTTGGCTTGAAGGTATTACCTCTTCGAAATTGTAATTTTCACAATCCGGTTTGTTCTGGCAAATGGATGCTGAACTCGTCGGCCCTGGTTGAGAAATTCTTACGTACTCCCTCTTCATTGTCTGGCGGTGCGATCTGAAATTGTCTTCTTGTTCTAGTATCTTATTACGTTTTGAAATGGCTTTTAGAACCGTGTTTACAAATTGTTAATTAATTACAACTATAACTAGCGCGACACGGCAAGTACGGACAAGTACGGACACGGCAAGTAAAGGACGGGCGGCCGTCTCGACAATTTCAAATATTAATAACCTTGAATCAAATGTGTGTGCTCTCACTTGAACGGAAGGGTTTCGCCATTTTAAAAAGTCGAGGATGAACTTCAGGACATTTCCGAACAGATGACTCATCGTTACAAACGTATCATTTACGTTTGCCCACAACTCATGAATTTTTGCTACTATTTCATTCTGTATTAAAAGTATAAAACCAGTCTGGTCTTCAAAATGTGTATACAGAATAAATAGTACGTTTAGTGTATTAAAAAAATCTAAAAACACAATCAGCTCAAATAAGACTATTTAAATCGAATATGTGAAACTAAAAGTTTATCATGATGTGTAGACACACACACATTTTTTTTTGAATAAAACTACGGTTGATTCATGCGTCAAGAATACTTAATTTATTTTAAAATATTTTCTTTTTCTGATTCTGGCCTACAATTACAAGACTAAATTAACTATAATGTCTAAAAAATTCAAATACAAAAATAATATAAAATAAATAGCCTGATAATATACATTAAAGTTATAAATAAATTAACAATACAAACAACAAAAATAATCAAATGAAATTAATAAAAGCACTTTTGAATTTTCGAACAATTTTCTATTTATCTATGTTGGTTTTGTAAATCATTTATGGTTTTTGTGTATTGCATTTGTTAAATTAGTCATGCTGTGTCTTCTTTTATACGTTATTAAGAAATTGTAATTTTAAATAACTGAAATGTTGGGTTATACTTAAATTTCAAGAGTTGTTGATGTAAATCGGTAAAAGGTTTAGGAACTTTTTTGGCACATTCTAATTATTTTATTTAATGTTTTAAAGTAAATTTATGCATTTTTAATAAATTAAATATTTTTGAACCATGAATCTACCGTGTTTTTATTCAACATAAATCGTAAAACATATTCAAAATAAAACATAAATTCAACATCAAATAGCTTTTATACAAAACTCACTTGCCAACTAAGGCCACTAGTATCGATGTTGTTACACAGAGTTTAATAGAAATAACACTTCTATAACACTATCTAATGTTTCTGGTGTCAGCCTAATAATAATAATAGGCCTATTATTAACACTGTATACAATAATTGTAACTATCAATAAATTCTTATTACCAATGAGTTTTACACAGAATATCAATAACAAATATATATAAAATTAATGACTAAGTCATTACATTGCGGGCCTAAATAATGACTAAATAACAGGTATAATATAAACACCGAATATAATAATTGTAACTGTCAATAAATTAAGATAACATCTTGATACAGATTCAATAAACTAGACGAATAACTAAACATGATTACCCAGTAAGGTTGCTCGTTTGCTTTAGCAAGTCACACATTCGGACAATACACCTAATGTTTGTGCTTAAATACACCAACGCCACAACCAAGCCGGTGGTCGTAGCGAACATTTTTTTTTTTTTTTTTTAATTATACTTCCAACTTTTCCGCTGAAATCATTTCCGCTGACCAAAAATGTTTTTTTTAATTCAACGGAGTGACATTTTTGTGTCAAACTGTAATTCTATTTCAAGACTTTTTAATTTAATGTCGTTTTATGGTAAGAAATATTTTCCTACACTTACAATTTTCTCACCATCGTAATCCCTGTACTATATTTTACTATGGAACCAAATTGTATTATTTGTTGACAATAGTAACAGATTTAAAACGCTGTTGCGGTAACTGTTAGTAGGTAATGAAGTCTTGTTTTCCCTACCAGATCCTTCATACGCGGCAATCAAATGTGCGGATGGCCGGCGTTCCCGTCTAGTAGACACACCCACCTTCAATAATCTCGTCCGTGCTATTCCAGGTGTCCGTGCCGTGCCGTCCTAGTATGTGCTTAGCTTTATACGGTTGAAACTTTGTACTGCTAAAATTGATTACGTTTGAAAAATAGTTCCGTTTGTTGGTTGATCTTCTTATACTTTGAAAAAGTTGACTAAAGGGTAGGTTCCCTGGCAGGACTACAGTTTTAGGCCTTAGACTACGAGGTTTCCCATTTTGAACAACGTGATCTGATGTAGACATTCGCCCGCTGACTGCCGTTTTCAAACTACAAAATTAAACTGCCGTTGCAGACCTCTTCTCACTCCAGCCTTTATTTTTCGAGGCTAAGATCTTTCCGATATGTATTTCTTATTATTACAAATCTTCTGTAGTTTTTTGTAAAAATTAATAAATTTGTTAGGTAATATATTTTTAAATTTGGCTCTATCTTACATTTATTTTTTGCTTTTAATACTGTTTGTTAACATTTATAACTTTATATATGCTACAATTTCTTTTTGAGCGTTTAAATTTTTTTATATATTTCATTTCGCGTGATATTGTCTTCAAACTGCATTTCTCCTCGTTTGAACACACACACACACACACACACACACACACACACACACACACACTGTGTACTTCTCCCCCTCTCACAACTTCAACCTGCTACCTGTCGAAAGTTGCCTAACACCTAGTTACATGAGCAAGTATTTAAAATCCCATCTAATAAGTACACCCTGAGAACGTTGTCTATAAAGTGTATTTAAAGTCATGGTAAGGTCAGTGATCTGTCATATGGTCTAATTTATGTCAGCTGAAAACACATAAACTTCATCACATCATAGATTTGCTTACCATGCTTTGAAGACGTCTCTCCACCATGCTCCTGCTTTAGTGAGGTCCGTGCAAGATAGAGTCTTAGGCGGAGTCCTTAGGCTAGCTCATAATTTATAATTTAATTTAATTAATATCTCTGGATGGGATGCTCGATTATCTTTAGGTTGCACAGTGATTCCTAGCTATTTATTATTATATAAATATGACTGACTCCAATAGGCTGGATTTTAATAATTGTATTCATTTTATTAATTTAATATTATAACTTTCTAACTGGGAAATAATTAAATTTATTATTTTTGTACACAGGATTAATTCAATAAAAATTACTCTTTTGACTGCTGTTGAAAACTGAATTTAATAATAGAGATATTTATAACTGAAATAAATTGAATATATTCTTTCAAATGGTACTATCTTAAAGTCCTTAGCTAACAAAACATAAATTAAATTTTCCTTAAATAAACTAAATTTACTTTGATATTTATTGCAGGGATGTTGGCTAAGTTTATATTAATTATTATAAATTTCAAATTTAATTTATGATCTTATTTTGTGCCAGCAGTTAGATGACATTCAATAAATTTACATATTGTATTATTTAAACCAAATTTGCTACTAATCTACTACCACAGAAATTATTTATTTACAAGCTTTTGAATTTATATATATATATATATATATATATATATATATTGAATTATTTTAAATAAAACTAATTTTCAAAATTTATCATTCATTCAGAAAATACTAGATAATTTGTGATTGAATTTGTTTCATAATTTCTGGTTGAGAAATTATTTATATTTTTCAACAAGTTAAATATTGATAAATATTTTTCCCAGTTTATTTAACTACTGGTTGTAACAAACTTTACTGCATTTCCTTAGATATCATGAATGAATTTATTTTATAAATATGCCTAATATTCTTTTTATCTTTTTCCATATACTTTACTATTTCTATATTTGCAAATATTTGAACATATTTACATATCCATTTTTATAACTAAATAATTTTGTAATTTTCAATTTTTTAATTTATTTTTCAAGGAAATAAAGCCATTATTTATATTTTTACACATTTAAAGCATTTATTTGAATCTTTTAATCTTTGGAACGTATTTCAAGATCAAATTTTATTTAATTACTAAATTTGTATAGAAATCATGACTTGCCCAAATGTCGCACTTTCCTTCATACTTTCCTAGGTCCTAGGAGATGACTTTATGCTTCGAGACTGGTAGCTCTTCTCGTCTGGAATTCGGTTCATCCAGGAAGCAGGAACCGACAAATTCGTAGAAGCCAATTTCTTGACAAATGAAAATTTTAACTGTGATTCCTCATATTTCGATGTCTAGTTTTCACTAGACATAAATTAAGACATTCTACATTATTCCCTCACTTCGTGGCCTCGAGTTTAAGCTCTAGAAATTCATTTTTGTATTTTTTCTAATTTAACAGAAACTGTGACCTTCCCGGTCTGTGGCCTAATTATGAGAGAGCGCCTAAACGCTCAGCGACGGTTATCGTCTCTATTCCCCCCACCCTCGAATTGCTTGTCTGACTTGGATTTTGTCGTTTTTTCTTGTCTTAAAAATGTTTATATAAAATATTGCAGAACCCTGATTTTTACGTATCACACAAAACACTCCCAAAGTCATGATTTTTGTACAATTACAGTTTATTTTAGAATTATACACTTAATGATCAATGTTCATGGCTTGGAATATTTAGTTAGATTATATTTTATAAATTGAGATTATTTCAATTTTTTATTGAATTGTCACGGGACATTTCATCCCGTTACAACACACACACACACACACACACACATTAATGATTTCATCCTTTCACACAATCGTTTTCTGTTTTGGTACATAATTCATTTCTATTATCCATTTTGCCATTATCCTGGCAAAGTCTTGTGGACCTCCATTTTCACTTTCAATACAGATATTTTGTTCTATCTCTTGACGCCATCACTTGAGACAGCATCATTTCGATTTTAGTCAGCAGTTCTTTATCCTTATTAGGTTTTTTTTATTCCTTTTTCGTTTTCTGTTTCTTGGTATTTCGGGACATTCATCTCTCGTTACGACAAAATAAGAGACAGTTTCTAACATCATTCGTTATGAGGGGAAAACAATCAGTACTTACGTTTTACCATATACGGGAGTAAAATGTTTCGAATTCTTATATTTTCATGTATTTCAATATTTGAATCATTATTAAATTCCAAGAGTTTAGAGAGTTCACACAACAGCGTTATAAAAGTATTTCCTGGAATATTTTGTTTGGAAACGTTTTTGAATAACAAAACATGCATAAACGTAAACATTATTGTTTCTATGGATTCCCGAGTATGAGGGAAGAAAACGTAATAATTCTGTCACTCTCTATATTTTTGTTCTTTCAATTGTAATACAATAAAATCGAGAAAGTAAAGAGTAACTCAAATTTATATGTTTTCATCAAAGAAAGCATTTTATTGAAGTTTGTCTAGACTGGTTTTTATATTTTTTCGAAGTCATTGTTATAGAGTAATTTGTAGGCGTCACAACACCATCTAATTCAGATGTTTCACTAACATTACAAAATGTAGGATTCTGCTGTTTGTTTGTGCGAGCATACAATACAGTCGTTAGACTTACAAGTATGCTTCCCTACAGGTACATTTATAGTGAGTTGTAAGCACCCACTATAATCTTTCCCAAATGCCCTTTTGTTTTATCTTTCTATTAACGGTTAATTTTAAAGCTTACTTTAACAGTCCGTTTTTCTTTTGACAATTCCATAGTCTTCGACGACTTTACTTTTAACATCTTCCATTGATCCATTTTTCATGTTTCGTTCTTTATCTGATGGTAAAGCCTCAAACTATCAACAAAGTTAGAACAAGGAAATAATGTCGTTATTATGTGTTTATCAAAACCTATTATGTGTTTTGTGATATACAAAAACTAATATCTACAGAAATATATATAACAATTTTCGTTCTAGCAAACAAATAACAACAAACAATAATTAAGTACCAAATCAACAATATAATTCTTAGCTATCAGGAAAGTAAGCGTCTTTCCTGCTAGGCGTAGTGCTAGATATTATTTTAAACCTAGTTATTATTCCACAAATAGTAATTATTGCATAACTTTTAGCAATATATTACATTAGCTATATATCTTTTGTAATTTTCTTAAAATATTAAAAAAATTTGACTACACATACACACACACACACACACACACACACACACACACACACACATACACACACACACACACACATACACACACGCGCTCACGAATCTTCTCATTAAGCCAGGTCTTCTAAGACTTTTAACGTCTTGAAAATTGTTTTGTGTAATTCGATCTTTTACTGTTTATATTCATAAAAGTTCGTAGACTTAAAAGTGTCATCATAAATTCTTTATTATTTACGTTACTTTAGAATTATGTAGCTTTATGTACGATAGGACTCTGAAGTAATGTGTTTATAATTTTAAAACCTAAGCTAAAGAATAGATTTTAGTTTGGGAAATAAAATATATATTTAAAATATATGACTTGCCGCCTGATATTTGGTGAACGTATACAAAGTTTGCTTATCGATATTTTAAGCTCGCAATCACATACACTCCTTCACACTTCTGCTCTCCTGTACAGCGTCTGCAAGTGTTGCTTTGAATGATTCAACTTCAGCTCAAAACATCTCTTTCATTAATCTGAGTTATAAAGAGTGGGTATCACTTCAGTTATTTTATCCTTTTAAACCTAATTTAATCTTAATTTTGTCAAATAATTTTAAACTTGATAGATCGTTTAACTATTTGAAATACACAATAAAATCCTCGTGTGAGTCTATAAATCAAATTTCTCTTACAATTTCTGTCAAACAAAATTTTAATCCTAACCTTTTTTACAACAACCTGAAACAACTGTAGAGTAAATGTTTATATTAATTAAAACAACCTCTCACCACAAATTCAACAAATGTATTGTAACATGATTGTAACAATAACATGATTGGTCGGATAGTGTAGGGGGCGTGGCCAAGGAGTTCCTGTTGCTTATAAATACGCATAGGTTTAGCTGTAAGTTAGTTACTTGTAAAAATGCCTCTGAAGATGATTACTTTGTAATCGAAATGTACATAGGGTCAAATAAAATTTGTTGAATTTGTGGTGAGAGGTTGTTTTAATTATTATTAACCTTTTTTTAATTTTTTAATTTATAGAAAGTTTAAATAACCTCTGATAATGGAATAGCTGTGATGCTCTTTTGTGCGTGCAGACAAGATATTTTTTTTCTTTTAGATATCTTCGTCAATATCTTCTTTTATTTATTTAAGATAAATGGCTAAACATTATAAGTTTAAAGACAGATTATAATCCTACTTCTAGTGCGAAGTAACACATTACGTGTGATCAGTATCGCAGTCAAAAATGCAATTTTAATGCTTAAGCTAGACATGTTTTGATGACGATTGTAATGTATATTCCTAAATCTCAAAACTCTTCCAAGTGTAACTAAAACAACAACAAAATATGCTCTGTAGATGTAATGGATTTACTTTTTTACAATTATTTAATTTTTCCAATGTAGAAGGACTTTTCAAAAAATGTTTTATTTGTAATATTTAGGCCTAATTCAAGTATAAAATATGGTCTAATAATCAGTCAACAGGCTACAATAAATATCCGTTTCGCTTCCGTATTGTTATCTTTAGCAAACCATTTTTGCCGATTTTAAAAACAATCCAATTTACCATATCTGATTTTCTAAAGTTAAATATTGTAAATTGGTTTCACTGAATGTGCTTGTTGAAGCAATATAATAGAGGCGAGAGTTTCCTCATAAATGTTACGTCTCTATTCAGAAGAGCATGGTTTTGGGTTTCCCTAATTCGAAACCATTTCAAATCGACCTGGTTGTAATTCCAGTTTAAATCCAAGGATTTGAAGTTTTGCTTTGCAATGCGAAATTTCTAGTTCAGAAATATAAAACTTTGTCTAGACGCTTTCAATAAAACCTTAATAGAAATATGATTGAAAACATACAACTGTGATATGATACTATTTGATTATTTTCTCTGTTTTCACGAAAGTATCACAAAAACAAGATGTAAGAATTGAAATTGAAGTATGAATGCTATAAGTTTTGTTTCGTGATATAAAAGTTCTTAGTCTTTGTTTTACTACAATATTTTTAATGTTATAAAGTTGTCAAAGAGTTTGTGAATCAGCGACATTAAAAGTTCTACTGAAATATTATGAAAGGGTTAGGAAAGGTAATTACGCATTTCAGTTTATCGTTGTTAATTTTATAAAATCATGGATATAACAATAACATTTATAGTAATACTAGCGTTACCCAGAGCGCGTTGCTGCGGCCGAAATCATAATTGTATGATGGAAAATGGAAAACTAATAATTAATTTTCCAATATAAAAACCAAATCAAAGTTTTTGGGACAAAAAATATCACTGAAGGAAGGAAAAATGCCAGGTCCGAAGGAATGACGTAACATCGTCTGACACATTACTCTATCTTGTAAAATCATTGTTACTGCTCAATTTCGCCACTAGCGTAGGGGTATGGGAATTTTTGACAAACGAGAAAATGATAGCGTACTTAGAAGAACAAACGAATTTGGTGCCTTGGCTGTTCAGGAACGTTCCGCTTTTTTTGTATCGTTTCAAAAAAAAAGTGTAAGAAGAATGGAAATACAGTGTTAATATGGCAGTTGTGGGTGCCAAAGATCTGACTTTGTGTGTTCCTAACTTTTAGGGAGGCAACTCCCTAAAAACGATTTTTTTTAGCATTACTTTGTGTTGCGTTTTCCTGAGAAAAACGTTCCGCAAAATAACAGAAAATAATAATGGTTGAAATACAAAATTTTGAAAGCTGAACAGTGACTAAATTTAAAGTTAACAAAAGTCAATTAAAATGCAGTAAAACCGTTTGTTAAAGAAAATTTAAATAAATATAAATTCAAAAGTTTGAACTATATTTTAAAAATAAAAGTTGTTATTAAAATTAAATTAGAGACTTTTAAAGTAAAGTAGAGTCGCGATAATTCGTGGGAGACGTGACCTAGACATCTTCGGATATCCGAAAACTCGAATTACACGGAAATACGTTCTCGTACATTAGAAAAACAGGAGCTCTAATGAACCATAATGCTATAATTAGGAATGCACAAAATACATTTATAGAACTTTAGTAATTACGGCACTTACATTAATAAATGTTGCTCTGGAATACATTGCTCGTCACACTTTCTACATTGCTTGGAAAAGTTTTAAAGTGTCTTCTTTAAAGACGTGGTGTCTTTATTCAACAAAGCGTAGCGCAGTTTCCAAAGCGGCCGTTCCTTCAACGTCACTAATTTTCCCTTCTTCTACTGTATCGCTCGAACCTTCATATTTATTCTCGCCTCACTGCCTTCAGTAGTTTCTTGTACCATATCAATAGTCGTAACGTGTATTATTTATACTTACGTTCGTCCTTACTCATCCTTGACGTACGTCCGTATATTAGACATTTTCATAACTTGCGAATCAATGACACAGTGAACAGTTATATTATGACTCAGGACTTTGTTCTATGACTTACTTGATGTTTCTTCTTTTATTTTGTTCCATGATTCGGCTACACAGTACACCACTTTCCTGTCTTTTTTTAATGCCTACAATGCTTTCTTCCTCTTCAGTCGCTTCCAAGAGAGATTGTAGAAGGTAACGCCTGTATTTTTTCCATACACACGAATATCATCATACCACAGTTGATCTTCATCGGGATGCGACGGTACATTGTCTAACAGTATTTTTTTTTTAATTTCCTTTCAAATAGATAAAATAGTCTAAAATATAAATAGGCTCGAATTTAACGGAAGCTCGAAAATTTGGCACTCGGATACTGTATGTATTTTTAGTAGAAATATTTTAATTTGATGTGTGTGTGTGTGTGTGTGTGTGTATGTGTGTGTGTGTATGTGTGTGTGTGTGTGTGTGTGTGTGTGTGTGTGTGTGTGTGTGTGTGTGTGTGTGTGTTTGTGTGTGTGTGTGTGTGTGTGTGTGTGTGTGTGTGTGTGTGTGTGTGTGTGTGTGTGTGTGTGTGTGTGTGTGTGTGTGTGTGTGTGTGTGTGTGTGTGTGTGTGTGTGTGTGTGTATGTGTGAGTGTTTGTGTGGTGTGGTGAGGTACAAGTCTGCGTATTCATAGAATCCTGTTCGTAAAATAAACGTTAATTTAAACAAATACGGTGATTTCAATGTAAATGTTAACAAATCGTAAACCCAGGAATTGTATTTATGGATTAGTGGATTTATAAGCACGAAGCGGAATAATTATCTGTAAACCCTTTAAACGGTTTACAGAACACGTTCAATACGTAACGACCACATTTAGTTTTTAATTAAGTGAGTATTTAATTCAGTCATTCTGTGATTAATGCTATGGACCTCATAACCATTTGTTATATTATATTCCATTACAAACTATATTTACAAACACTATTCGACATTTAGAAACTGAAAATATCATGAGTCGTCGGTCTTTTGGTATAGACAAATAATTTTTATTTTAAAAGGGGTATTTCAAAAGTAATTAATTTTTTTAATTTTAGACAGCCTAGGCTAATTTCCCTCGTTATTTCTGTATAATTTTCATCGGTTTCTATTCCTTGAACCTCCAACTGGTTCCGTATGCTATTTATGAACTCAGCTCAGAATAGTTTGCCAATAAGATACTCTACCTTACTCTGTGGTGTAAACAAGATCTTTTCCTTTTCCTACCTTTGTTAATTCTTTGTCATTTTTTCTACCTTATTTGTTATGCAATACCTTATTCTACCTTATTTGTTTTAACTTTTCCAGCGCTATTATATCCTTTATTTCTATTTATCTTCTACAAAACAAGTGTAACTTTGTAAAATATTTTATTGCTTAGTTATAAAATAAATTATTTTAAACGAATACAAAGAAGGAACGAAATTATAAACACGTTTAGACATAACCAGAAAATAAATGTACTCGGCCAAGTTTCAAAACGAAAGTGCCTATACCGCAGCCTGAACCTTCTCGCAAATAGACGTCCAGATATCGCAAATTTACACCAACCCAATGCTATTGGAAACGAAACGCAATTTACATTTAGATCAGAAAAAGTTATCTTCTTTGCGTCAGCTTTTTCAGTTCTTGGGATAAGTTAAATTGGATGTTTGTTGTTCATTACAGGAGGGGTTCTTTTACTCCCTGTTATATATTTCCAACAGTTCTCACCTGTCAATCTAGAAAGCAAAGAATTCGATTATGGGTTTGATCACGTCAGATTGGAAATCAAAACATCTGAATAACTAAGCTCATCTGATATTCTCTGAAAAAGATATATTTTATTGATGTTCTTATATATCACTTAAGAAGACTTACTGATCAACATCACTTGCTTATGAAGCATGACCTGAAACATGCTTAAAACAAGTTTTATCTCAATATTATTTTCCAAGCAGATTGGGCTTAGTTAACAATCAGGTAAAACAAGATTGATACTTGTACGCATTCCTCATTTCCCTGCAGTTTCGTTATCTTGAAATAGTGTTTACGGAGACTTGAAAATTTACAGAACGTATTTCTCTCCAATGGATAGAGTTTGTTTAATAACTGGAATTCAACATCAACTTAACTTCCATTAGCGAGTAATGAATTCGTGGCTGGTAGCCTATATTTTCCAAGAAATATATGCTCATACAACTAACCTTTTTTAGTGAAAAAATGTTATTTTTGTTTTGATTTTTTTTTAACTTACTACCATTGTCGCCAACAATATGACAACTTGAATGTTTCCTAAAGTCTAGATATCTTTGTGTTCGTGTCTGCAAATAAAGCAGGCGATGACAGCGTTGTAAAAGCCAAGTTAAGGTCAATAGTTTAGCAGCATACAAATGTTTTATTGAAATTTTCGTTACATTAAGACATCACACACTCTAAATTAAGTCAAACCGATAATTATCATTTTATTATCTCACATCTATATTGGTTAATGGTTCACATTTCCAAGCTTACCACTGTCATTCAGTTTGTTTTGTCTGTTTGAGTAAGCAGTGTATATATAAATGTTTTATTATATTTAACATATTCTTGTTTATAAATAGTCATTGTCTATCAGTAAATACTTATAGCTAGTTTAAACACTCACTATCAGTGAATACGTTTAAAACACACACACACATACACACACACACACACACACATATATATATATATATATACACACACAAACACCCTCTCTCTCTCTCTTTCACTCTCTCTCTCTCTCTCTCTCTCTCACACACACACATATAGTATATATATATATATATATATATATATATATATATATATATATATATATATATATAAAACTTTAAATATGTGTAACATAACAAAACTATTTTAAAACAGTATTACTACTAAATTAAGACCACTTAAATTAATTACTCAGGTAAACAATTACGAACAGGGTAGTAAATTAATAAATAAAGGCTTGGATCACAATTCAATCGTGTTACATATTCTAACCTGTTCCTCAAAACAATCATGTCTTTAATGGCATATTTAAAAAACATACATTTTAAGTAAGCGTTTTATGTTAAAAATCTTCTTATTTTAATTATCTTGTTCAGAAATGTAACAACGTTTATCCTATCGGAAATCGTATTTAAAAAATGCCTTCTGCTTTCTTTGTTATTTTTCGTGTTCATAAATGAGCCTTAAATTTATCGTTAGTTATTTGTTTTTCTCCTCTACAATGTACATATTTCAGTTTTAATTTCCACATATAAAACACTATCTTTTAGCAACTACTAATTTATTAAACTACTAAAATCCACTAAACCTCAATTTCACATTTTTCATTTTCGCAGCTAAACACATACTCACATTATCACTAACATCAACTACAGTCCATAGTAATAGTGTTATGTAAATTTTACTTTCTACGAATGACAAACGTTCTCGCTATCTCAAAAACTAAGTTAAACCAAACGGTTTTGTCGACTACACTCTCTTCATTTAAGGATAGAATCAAAAAAATATAGAAGAAACAAGTATGCTTTTGCCAACAATAAATCCAAAAAATTCTTAGTTGCGTGTTTTGGTCCATAGACCGATCACACGTTCGCAAGATGCCAATTTGTAAATTAATTCAAAGCATTTTTGTTCGCTACAGCGCACAGTTTATCACTTACAACATTGTCAAAAATTTGTCATTTACAAAATAATTTGTATTTAGTTTAGCCCCTTGAAGTTTGTAAAAAACAGGATCTATTTCACCCTTATCCTTTCAAAAGTAACAAAAATATCTTGTTATATAACAAAAATATCTTTTTTTCGGTAACCAAGTAACAATTGTTTCTCTTCACATAATTCTCTTCTACCATTATTTATTATTTTGCCTACTATTAATTTATTGCAGCTATTTGTTATTACTGGATCTCTTATTTCGTTTATAATAGTTAATAATTAGCCTATATCAGTTATTATTAATATAAATTTCAAGTTAAAGTATTTAGGATTCAAATTATCCCTTTGGGATTTTCATTTTTGGCGTGAAATAATGAAATTTCTCGAAATTAATATTTTAACAAATATATCAATTATATCACGCATAATTAGGAGGTATAGTTGTTAATATTATTAAAATTAATCAATAACCGTCTTCCGTGTATAAGCAGTTAAGATTTCGCTTTGTGTATCATGAATGTTTTATGACAGTTTTACAGGCATTATATGTAGCATCGTTTTACCCTGACCACATTCGCTATGATTCTTACTTATTTACAGGTTAAATCTATTAAAGTTTTGCAAGTAATGAAAATAATAAATAAACATTAAAATAAAATAGCATAAAAATTTGATGAATATTAAAATCGGGAGATTGGAAACATTTTTAATAAAGACGTTCTACAAAATTCGCCCTTTGTAAAAGCAAATAACATTTAACCTATGGACTAGTTTTTGTTTGTTCATTTAATTTATGTCTTTTAATGTTTGTGCTCTCTGGTTATGTATAACTTAAATGGAATATATTGCAATATTTCTCATTGACGTTTATATTTTATTTTGTACTTCATTATATTGCGGTAATTAATTTATTATAGCCTATTCACAAAGTAATATCAGTAACAAAAAGAGTGTTTAATACATTATTGTAAGTTCATTCAAAACACTATTGTGTACACTATTCATTCAAAACACACACACACACACACACACACACACACACAAACACACACACACACACACACACACTCAAACACACACACACACACACACACACACTCAAAAACAAACACACACACACACATACACACACACACATATATATATATATATATATATATATATATATATATATATATATATATATATTCCTTTTTACGTCAAAAGTCAAAGAAATTTGTCACTTGTAAGGGACACATTGGCAGCCAGAATTGACAGCAATACCCAGCGCAAATCTCTAGAGAGTAAATATATTGGATTCGATGCTACCGCTTGCAATTTGTATCTGAAGGTGTATGCTTCAAGTAACGTATTCCTTATATTTGCGAATATTAAACCCTTTCATGTAACATTTCAGGAGACAAAATTTGTAATGATAACTATGTAATACTATAAACATTTTACGTACTCTTCTTTTTCACTATTTCTTTCTTAAAAATCATAAATGTATATAAAGAAATAACATCACTAAGTGAGTAAGGATTTATGAAGTGAGATACAAATAAACACTGAAAATTGATGATAAATAATAATTTCTTTTTTGTCACTGACTTTTGCAAAATTATGTCCAATCAATCACGTGACCAGATTGGTTATTTCCATTAAAATAGTTTCATTTTATGATTATTTGTGAAAAGTATATTCCCTTGATTTATAAAGATTAATGAATTTATAATAATCATTTAATCGATGAAGCTCCCCTCCTTTAACGTTTATCGTGTATTTTCACTTATTTATTAACTTCAACGTTAAATGAAAGTTTGTTTTTGTATAACGGTTAGCTCTGTTCTTACTTATTACCTTACCTTTTATAAACGTGGCGATAAAAGGGTGTTTTAGACTCAAAATACCTTCACCTATTGATTTCCAGTCATTCTAAAGTGGTTACCAATTCCTTACCTAAGTAACACAATACGAAACTATCGCCATATCTCTAACGAACCGTACATGATAAAGTATCGAAAAAAATGGTGTTTTTCAAGGTCAAATATAATTTTCATTTTATTGAAAATGATATGTTATTAAACGTAATTAGATTTAGTAAATTTACACTCACTTGAAATAATTATTGAATTAGTTCATAAATTAACCTGTACGTGTGAATCTAAAATGTAAGAGTAACCAATACAATTGAACACTTATACTGTTTATTAAATTAATAATTCAATTTAATTTTTTGGGAGAGATTTAGTCGCATTCCTCTTCAACCCCAAACAATTCCAATATAGCCAAGCAATTTTGAGTACTTATATTTAAAACAGAAAGCAATCTTTCGACACGACAACAGTCCAAAATAGTTTTCCTTTGTTCGTGTAAAGCTTTATAATCTTACAACCATATCATTGGCTACACGTTATAGAGTTGCCCTTTAAAATATATCATTGTTTTTATTTATTTGACTAAATAAAAAGCATACTGAATGAGTTACCACATCATTCATTTGGTCAAACCAGAATAGTCACTTATTTTACTTAAGGAGCCGTGAAATCCATAGTTTAAACTATGATAAACGTTCACTTTCCAGTAGGAGAAAACCCAGTACACACATATCTATAGGTTACATGTATATATATATATATATATATATATATATATATATATATATATATATATATATATATATATATATATATATATATATATATATATATGTGTGTGTGTGTGTGTGTGTTTACACACATATATATATATATATATATATCGTAATATTTCACATTGTCCATTATTTAGCCGTTGCACTGACATTATGAAGTTATTATTATTACATGTAAATAATTTTATCCGCCATTAAGTGCAAAAATTTTATCTTGTACAATATATTGTATATTAATAGGAATAAAAAATAGTATTATAAACAACGAGTCAGGCCCTATTCCAAATTCTGTATTATTGTAATTAGCGTAGCAAAAGGGGGAAAAATCAAGTTTATTGTAACTTTTAGGTTAAATATTTTGACATAATAATAATGTGTAATATTAATTATCTATTTTGTTTATATGTAATTATGTTGTATGTTACAAATTTTATTGTAGGTATTGAGTTAGGGAAAAAATTTCTATTTGTTGTATCATGTTTAAAGTAGGGATAGTAAATGTTGTTTTGACAAGTGGGCGTGGCAACGACTACTGTATAAATACGGAAGTGTAACCTTACTTTCACCTTAGTTGGAAGAGTTTGTAGTAGTAACATTCACTGATGATGATGGCCTGGTCATTGAAACGCGTATGCGTAAATAAATGAATAATTTGTGAGTTTTGTGTATGTTTTTATTTGTTTTTAACATAACCTCACAAGCTAAGCTCAAAGAATATTTGTTTACTCACAGTAACATTATAAATAAAGCAATAAAATACACAGAATATAACAAACAAAAATTATATGAAGAATTAGATAACATTACAAAAATAGTAATAGAAAATTGATACAACAATCACCTTATAAATCACACATACAATAAATTTACAAAAAAACCTAACCTCAACACAACACTACAACCTGAACACAAAATAATTAAAAATAAAAAAATCTACCTAAAATATAAATACACCAATAGCAAAATAGAAAAAATAACAAATATATACAACAAAGAATACTACACTCCAACATACAAATCAAACGACAAAATAATAAAATATCTTAATAACACAAACCACAAAACAATTACAGAAAAACATAACCTATCAGGAATTCGTAAAATTACATGTAACGACTGCAACACAATTTACATAGGAAAACAACCAGATAATTTAAAATAAGATTTGAAGAACATTACAGAACATTCAAAAATAATACTACAAAAGCATCAATTGTTGCACCTAATATCACATAAACATGAAATAACAAATTACGTAAATAACCTAACCATACTTGAAATAAATAATAACCCATTAGAACTAAACTCACTAGAAAATACTACATTATAAAAACATACACAGCAATTTAATGAACCTACAGACAACATATGCAGACGACGTACTATTTAAAAACATTATACTCGCGGCTCAAGAAGAAATATGTATGACGTCAACAAATACCAACATCACGGACCGAACACCCACACCAGAAAAATAGAGAAAATTAATTCAGTGATTCGACAATGGTCAAGTGACCGAAAGATGCCACATTACATAGAATTATTGCACTTAGTGGTGGAAAACATTATTTACAAGTAATATGTATATATATATATATATATATATATATATATATATATATATATATATATATACATATACACACACACATCCCTCTATCAATATGCCAGATTTCCATTTTGAAACCATATGGCAGCCACTGGAATGAAAGAGTGAATTACATATATTTTTCGTCAAGTATAATTTATTTCTAATAAACATGATACTACTCCATGAACTTCAATTTCATAAAATTATAAGAATACGATACTGACTGTAGTACTATCAATTCAGCAACAATCATTTATGCATCATTATTGCAGCCAGTGTACATTTCCGTTCAATTAAATAACAATATCGCAGCCGGTGTGTATATTATTCCCAAGCCAATAACAATACTAGAACCGACAGTGTTGCCATTATGGCGAGACTGTCTCACTAGTCACATGTTTAGACTTTAGGACACTAGGTGTGTGTAATCTCGGCGAAAACAATAACATGGGAATGTCCCTTCTTGCTTTCAGCAGCCCATTTCCCTACTCCGCACATAGGTCCTGGTTGTTAGTTGTCACAAACGTGAACTACTAACGAAAGCTAACGGGAATGCACGGGTGTGGCTCTATAGGAGTAGCGAAAGGATAGAATGGGGTCCCAATATCAGAAGCCAAAAAAGGCTAGAAAATAATTATTTTACAGTGTTTAGAGGGTGCTTAACCTTATGCCATCTTCGAAAGTCAAAGGGCTCTACGGGAGTATCAAATTGGTAAACTTGGGGTAAAAATGTCAACTATTAGAGCTAGGAGATGATCAATCAGGGTGTTTTTGAGGGTACTGAGTCTAATACCGTCATCAAAATTGAACGGGAATGTACTAGTGCTGCTTTATGGGATTAGCAAAGAGGTGAATCTGGGGTTAAACGTCAGAAGGCAAACATAAGTTGGAATATGAAAAATTGTGGTGTTTTCGAGGGTATTGTATTCAATGCACTCCTCAAAAGTCAATAGGGGTGCACGGGTTTAGCTCTACGGGATTAGCAAAGGGCTGAATTAGGCTACAAATGTTAAAAGAGGAGAAAATCTAGAAAATGGTCACTCGGGGTGTTTTAATGATGCTAAATCCTATACCGTTATCGAACGTCAGTGGGGATATACTATTGATTTTCTATGGAAGTAGCAAACTGAGAATTGGGGTATAAATGTCAAAAGGCATAAATAGGTTGGAAAATGATTAACCAGAGTGTTTCGGAAGGTGCTGAGGTCACCGCCATCATCAAAATTATACGGGGATGCACGCGTCTCGCCCTGACGGAGTAGAAAAGAAGTTAATTGGGGTAAAAAAGTCCGAAGGCATAAAAATTAGAATATTATCATTTGGGGTGTTGTGGGGATGCTGAGTCCAATGCTGTTATCGAAAGTCAACAGGGACCACGGGCTTGGCACCAAGGGATCAACACAGTGGTGAATTGGGGTGAAAAAGTCAGAAAGCAAAACGAGGCTAGAATATAATAACGTGGGGTGTTTTGGAGGGTGCTAAGTCCAATGTCGTCTTCGAAAGTAAACGGAAATTACGGGCGTGGCTCTACGGCAGCATCAAAGTGGTGAATTGGAGTAAAATTGACAGGAGCAAAAAAACACTCGAAAACGAACACTCGGTGGGGAGGAGTCCTACATCATTATCCAATGTTAGTGGAGATCCACGGGTGATGTCCTATGGGATTAGCAAAGAGGCTAATTTGGGGTAAAAATGTCAGAAGGCAAAAATTAGCTGGAATATAAAATGTTTTTGTGTTCTCGAAGGTTCAGGGTTCAATGCATTCCTCGAAAGTCAACGGGAATGCACGGATTTAGCTCTACTGGAGTATCAAAGGGCTAAATAGGGCTCAAAATGTCAGAAAAGAAAGAAAATCTAGAAAATGATCACTCCGAGGTCTTAATGATGCTAAATAATACACCATTAACGAACGTCAGTGGGGATGCACGGTTGATAGATACTTTATGGGACTAGCAAATTGTGAATTGGGGTAAAAATGGCAGAGGGCAAAAAAACCAGAATATTATCAATTGGGATGTTTTTTAGGGTTCTGTCTAATGTCATCAAACGTCAATGGGGATGCAAGGGTGTAGCTCCACTGGATTAGTCAAGGTCTGTATTGGGCTAAAAATATCAGAACTCATAGAAAAGCTGGTTAGGTTACGTTACGTTGGGCTGGGTTGTTTTCGGTTGGGTTGTTTTGGGCGTTATTTTTTGCCATACAACATCATTTTTATCAATATTAACATAATATATATTTTTTCATTCAAAATACTCATAAATAATCAGAAAGATATAAATAATGTAGCAAAGAAAGAACATGTGATATATGCACAAATTCTATGAACATAAGGTAAAACACTTTAAGTACTTATTTAAGGATGCATGTTTCATAGGTGTTAATCTGCCAATAAAACTAGAGAGCAGTTCAGGCGGTTTAAGCAATGGTTAATATTTAAACTTCTTTAATTCTACATTTCTGAAGATTATATATAAGGATATAGTTCTTATCAATGTATATTCCAGTGTAGCTAGGAATCAAAATGTTTTCGGTAAGCAATGTAATAAATATATTATATTTATCCACCATATTTGATTCGTCAATGGTTGTAATAGGTACAATTGTGTCTGAGTAAAGTCCTATTTAGTCTAAAAGCTCTTCTTTAACTATATTCAATAAATTTTCCTAGCAGTCGTTGTTGGCAGGCTCAACAACTTTTTTAAATTCAACCCTTAGATATTTTCCGCAAGGATGATATTTCACATTGATTGTGATGTTACTTTCATCAAGCCATGTTGAATGCATTTGAAAATTTATCAAATAAGATTTAAGTCAATTTTAATCTTTTTCTTTTATTTTATCTTTAACCGTATCCCTCCTGGCTCTCATATTTTCAGTTTGATTTATTATTATTATTATTATTATTATGTTGAAAAAATTTACAAATATTTTGGAGTATTTGACTGAGGAGCGAGTCTTTAAAAACTAACTGTAAATTAGCGGTGGTATACAGAGTGACAAAATGAAATTAGTCACTATTTTGGTATTTCTGCTGCGAAAGCAGACATAAAAGATATTAACTGGATTGTGGAATGTTTCACTTTTAAAAAAATGCTCACCTTTGTTTGGTCGACATTTTACATACATTTTTATAGATAGTGTCAGAGTGATTTTATATCATACGTATGGGACGTTAATATTTCTGAAAACAGCATAAATAATGCCATTCTAAACTCCGTTTTTCACACTTCTTGAAATTTTCAAACACTGTCTCTGTTAATTTTTTTTTCAGCACAACTATAGAAAAAAAAACATTATTACTGCGAACAAACGAGCACAAACATACTCCAGGCCTCTCTTGTGCGATATTTTTGGGAGGAGAGCTTACTTGAGGTTGGGAACCTTACTCTTACTTGAAGAGTAAGAGGTTTGGACAGTGAAGACTGGAATTTTAGCTGAGGGCTTTTAAAATATTGAAAAACGCCTTATCTAGAGCCTAGTTCGCTAGGTTATGTCTGATCTCAAGACAAACTCTGCTAATACTCAATCACTTCCCAACACTGACGGCTTTGTTTATATATTCTACGAGCCCTACTACTAGCAATACCAGCTTTTAAATAATTCCTAATTGCAAACTATATATGTTATTCTTGTATTTTGTAGTCCATTGCATTCGGTGAATCTTATTAATCACTTAAACAATAGTTTATGACTATCCGATCAATAAATTTTGTAAATTTCTTAAAACTTACTGAGACAGAACGTTTTCGATCGCTATGTGCCGATCTTCATCAGTGTCTTCTCAGAGAAGATCAAAACACTGGTTGTCTTAATAAAGATTAAGAGGCGATATCGGGTTTTTTTAAAGCTATAACTGCCGGTACGTAGTGTGGTATTCATATCGTACGGTATGTGTGTGTGTGTGTGAGTTAGTGAGTGAGTGAGTGTGTGTGTGTGTGTGTGTGTGTGTGTGTGTATGTGTGTGTGTGTGTGGGTGGGTGGGTGGGTGGGTGGGTGTATGTGTAGTTAGATGGATAGATGAATATATTCTGTTTTAGGAAACTATATTATGGTCATATAATATTAATAAATATATCATCCGAATTTCGTAAACGTTATTGACAAAATAGGAATACTAATTTTTAGAACCTTCAATTTTTTTTATTGAAAAAATAAAAATGCGGCAATTATTTTTCATAATACTGTGAATTTTATTTTGTCATTTTGTAGAATTTGAAAGTATAAATGTAAGATATTTCGGATTAAAGATATAGGTATAGTTTTTTTTAATTCTAAAAAATAAGTGAGCAAAAAGATATATTTTAATATCCCATTTATTCTCTATAAAATTACATCTGAATTTGATTCCCACATATTTTTGTAGACAATAGTACGCTTTTAGAAAACACCTAATGTTTAATGTTTTATTGATCCAAATAATGAATAATAACAATTGCATTACAATGTTTTATTTTACTTACAACAGGAGACAGAAACGTTATATTATTTTTCAAGCCATATCCAACCGTAAAAGTTCCTTATAA
This sequence comes from Prosapia bicincta, assembly GCA_036971475.1. Classification (NCBI taxonomy): domain Eukaryota; kingdom Metazoa; phylum Arthropoda; class Insecta; order Hemiptera; family Cercopidae; genus Prosapia; species Prosapia bicincta. The sequence goes on from JBAIZL010000002.1 coordinate 176,292,719, forward strand.
CTGTAATTGGTGAAAATTCCAAAATTATATTTTATAGAGGACTTATTTTAAATCTATTAAAAATAAGATATATTATGAAGAATATATAACAATCTAAACATTGAAAATACGGAATTAAGAAACCCCATAAAAATGTTTATGCAGGACATTTAGTAATTCTGCAAATGTCTTATCTATTTACTAAAATACCTAATAAATGTTTAGTTTATTTAGAAGTAATAAATAAAATTTCACTGAAAAGTTCTCTAGAAGATTTACAGTCATAGTCGGCCTTTAAACTCTTTTCTTGCTCCAATGAGCGCCTTATTTTCACAATAATTAATAAAACATTTGCTATTTCAACTACATTAAAAGAATCAGATTAAATACGCTTTCTAAAAGAAACTCATTTGCTATTTTTCACAAACGGAAACCGATATTACAACTTATTTTATAATTCCAATGAACCTTTCCCTGGATATATGTTCAATACGGATACTCCCTGACTATAATTAAATGAGAAATACGAAAACGTTTCAATATAAAATATTGTTGGTAGGTATTTACTACAGCATTTTTATGGTTATTTCTCTTAGAACTTTATTATGTAGACAGGTGTCTTTATTGAAGTGAATCAGATTGACAGGCTTTACAACCAGATTAAAGAGGATTTACAATCCTATTTGTTTGACCATAATTCCTCTTAGACTGATCGACGGTATCTTGGAAAATGCTTTTAAACACAAACAGTCTATGTTCAGTTTTACGCTTGGGAAAATTAAAAACGATTTTATTCCGTGAAACTTAGGCTCTAACCAGGGATAGATTTTTGTGACAATGCGTTTCATATGGATTCTCGTTCACAATAAAATGTAAATTCAATTAAAAGATCCTTGGTCCGATATTTTGAATTATGTACATTTAGTCTTATTCATTAATATTTTAAAAAATTGAGTTTAGAATGTTGGTTGAATTAAACAATAAATTGAATTTCTTGGTAAATTGAAACTTTATTTAATTACTCTTATCTTACATCTTCATCACCAAATAAGTACCTTAAACTTTATTTTTGAATTTTTTTAATATTTGTTAAAATCAATAATTATTATTACCAATTAAAAACTAAATCATTTATAAATCACTGATTAAACTATAAATACTGTAATCATTGCGTAAATACGTGAATACTTTTGAACTTGCTGAAGCGTTACGAAAAAATCGTTTCGTTTAAGACACTCCACTGCTAGCGATCGCTCAAGATGCAGATACATGATTTGTGAGTGTAGAGAGGTTGGGGTAAGCAGGTTCTGTACTATATTAGATATTATATATATATATAATAAATTACACACACACACACACACACACAAACACACACACACATATATACGAGCATATATATATATATATATATATATATATATATATGCTGATACGTATTCCTTCACAGATGGAAAAATATGATGAATAGTTATTATCTGGAATACATCCGTTTATTCTGCAGTGCATAAAATCGCATTTTGACGCGTTTTGCTAGAATCTCCTCTAGCATTGAAGAGGTGAACTCAACAACACCTCGCTCTGCAACTATTGTGGGATCACCTCGTCAATGCTAGATGAGATTCTAGTGAAACGTCGGAGCTGCGATTGTATGCACTGCAGAAAGAAACGGAAGTACTCCAGATAATAACTATTCATCATATATATACACACACACACACACACACATATATATATATATATATATATATATATATATATATATATAATATATACGAGGTTGTTTAATATATAACATATAGTAGACCACTCGCTTAACCCCGCCCCTCTTCACTCATAAACGCCGACAGTAGATGATCATTTTCGTAAACGTAACTATTGTTTCGAATCGAGTCAACAAGTGGGTACAAAATTATTCTTTTAGTTATGCAATAATTACCATATTTATAATTAAAAAGTAACACAAAATTAAATAACAATAACTAACTCACCAAATATCTAAGACTTAAGTTATTTTCCATTTCAAAATTTTAAAGATATTCAAGTTATATACAGTTATGAGTTTACCCAAAGCAGAAGGAAATATTTGTAGAAAACCTTGAAATAATATCTAGATCGAATGCGAAGTTTACAAACTACTAATGACTAAATTACTGTGTCTATTAAATAACTGTAGAAATTGGAAATATCTACACATAATAGGGAGTCCTCTACATGATTCTGGTAATGTTTTCCTTATTGGAAACCCCAATACATTGTTGTACAAATGTTTGGGTGAGTAAGCATTTTAAAGGTGGAAGGAGTTAGAAGAATCGGAGTATGGAAATCTATCTGTATGAATTCAACATCGCCATTATTTCCTTTTTGTAAATTGTTTGTTAACCAGATGAATGAAAGATTCATTGAAGAGGTTTGGCCATCAGACGAAGAATGTAACATTAAAAATCCGCCAATGAAAAACATGTGTTTAATAAAACATAAACGGAAGATATAGACTAAAGGTTCATCGAGGGTAATCAAATTTGAATAAGTGGTTGCTCAAGAGATACCTGTGAACCAAAGCACTAAAAGGAACTCTGAATGGGAAAGAAGACAAAACACGAGGTAGGATATTTTGGATATTCTAACTTACAGTTACAATACTAATGGACTTATAAGTTGAAACAACTTCATAGGACATATAAACAATGAAATTTACGTCTTATATTTTTGTTACTACATCTGAAAAAGATGGTGTTCTGACGCCTATAATTTATTCCGTAACAATGACTACGAAAATATATAAACCCGTCTAGACAAACTTCAATAAAATGTTCCGTATGAGAAAAAACATAGATTTAACTCACTCTTCACTTATTTTAGAATATAATTCAAAGTCTTGAATTACGTGTGACTACATATTTTGTGAACCGTTCGTAATAACTCAATAACTACTTTAATAAGCTGTAGTTTCACTATTATGTAACGAATTACCATTTTTTTCTGTAACGTAGCTCAGTGTAGATAGACTAGTAGTTCACCACACCTTACACCAACGTGCAAAATGTGGAAAACGTATTGTCTTTAGCTTATTAAACGCATAAAAGAGTGTTCAGGATATCAAAAAAAAAACATAGCATTTAAAAATTTGAAATTTTGAGCCAGACCAATAATGGAAGAAGCATTCCTAAAGATTTTAAGCTTTAGTTTTTATATTGTTTTAGGTCATAAAAGCGTTATTTTGTAGCATTTAAAAAGATGTGTTTATAACCGTAAAATGTTTACAGAGTAGTTGTGAATCACGAAGTAAAATATTGTCTCTTTCTCATTAATGTGTCATTCATTGAGACAACGAATGGATGTGAATCCTTTTTATTAAGCAAAAAGACCAGATTATAAAAATTATTTTTCATTCTTAATGTTAGTTTGACCCTTGTTTTCTTTAAAGAAAATTCCTTTATGTCATTTGTGTACAACAATTTAAGTTTTGTGTTGTGTCAAAGCTGTTATTTTTTTTTTAAAGTAAATGAATAAAGGGTAAGGATAGTCCACGTCTACAGTCGGGGTAGTAATTAACACTTTCTCTCCTTCTATAAAGGTTTAAATACTTATCAAAAGTATTTCTTTTTATAAGTACTTATAAAAGAAAACAGGAGATAGATAGTGTATGCTGTTAGAGAGCTAAATATGTAATTTAGAAATCGAGACACACATCAAATCAAGTTTGACGTTAAAAAAATTATATTCTTGCATGCATGATAAAATCTATTAATAAAGTAATTATCAAGTTAGATTGGCAAGTTCATTGCTCTCGGACGATTACCCCTGTAAACAAAACCCTTTTAAAGTAATTACAATTAGGTGTCTCCCCACTCAAAGGCGTCTTGGAATAAGTTTCACTTTGAAGTGGTAATTTCACTTTAGCTAACATTAAGCACACTAAATGATAGGATTATTACAGATGTCAAGAATCTAATCAAAAGTGAAGTTAGAATGTAATTAACCAAATTGCATCTATCCTTAATAACCGTATTTCATGCGCATTTTTTAGACAATGGTAAAGTGGGAAAACACGTCTATAAGTCAAGATAGCCTAGGTTCTCCCCCACTAAACTCGATGGTACCCCTTCATTTACACGCGATCATAACCTTAGGATTTAATTAGGATTAAATAGGCTGAATGGAAAATATTGAATAATAACTAATACGACCGTTTGCGCTCATTTAGTTCAATGATTATGTAACAGGGGTTTCTGGACGTTCAATCATGTAGTACTGAATCCGTAACTTTCTACTTTTTCAGCCAAAGTTACCAGATACCTGTATGCGCAAAATAATACTTTAAACTCTAAAAGTAAACTTTTAGTTCTTGAAAAAGACTTTCCTATAGAAAGTCAAAACTTGATCGTTAAACACAAGAAACTCTTGATCTAAAATTTGCGATACATATTCCCGTTCTGAAGAAACAATAAGCGAATAGAAATATTTGATAGAAATTAATTAAATACAAACAATTATTATTTATTCCTGGTGATCCAAAAAATCCTAGTTGACAAACAAATATTTTACTTTAGGTAACTAAACAATTCTTCTTTAAAAGTACGTTACGTATTAAATTTCTATTATTATTTATTTGAAAACTGTAGATTAATTATTTGTTTGTAGGTTCTAATAACAATCGTATATTAAGCTTACACATAAGTAATACAGTTTCAACTATATTAACCTAACGTAACCTGTAACCTAACCTATAACCTAGATCTTAACCTAATCTAATATAACCTGAAACGGTTTAGCAATTAAAGTGAACAGCTGTAGTATTAGAGGCTAGAACGATTCTGCTGTAAGCGAGACGATGTTCTGGCAATCATGTTTCAAAAGGAGAGAACAAAATTCTCATTTTATTCTTTTGTAACCGTCAAGAAGTTAAATTGTTTCTCTACTTTTCACTTTTCAAACTGACAGGATGAAAGGCAAGCGTTTCAAACAATCTTGACTGTCCGTCAGATTCAACGGCAAGAGATTGGAGCTTGTTTTTCCTTTTTGTTTTCTTTGTAAAACCTAAACCGAACTTGAAGAATTTTGTAGAATAAATAACTTAAATATATATATATATATATATATATATATATATATATATATATATATGCATATAAATGTGTGTGTGTGTGTGTGTGTGTGTGTGTGTGTGTGTGTGTGTGTGTGTGTGTGTGTGTGTGTGTGTGTGTGTGTGTGTGTGTGTGTGTGTGTGTGTGTGTGTGTGTGTGTGTGTGTGTGTGTGTGTGTGTGTGTGTCTCACAGAGCACTTAATACAAGTAGAGTGGTCGTCTAGTGAAATAGATAGAGGGAGATGTGAAGCCGAATTCGCCATCTTGGCTGGGTAAAATGTCTCCAATACCGTGCCGTGCAGCGCACAAAATTTAAATCAAGGTTTAAAGCATTTAGAGTGGGAATTAAATTTTGAAACTTGGTAGGTATAAGCAGCATGATTCCCTCAATCAGAATATTAAACCACAATAGTAATATTTTGTTGAAAAGAAAATACAAAATTAGATTTAATAAGAGTTGCACTTTAAGAAACAAAGTAAGCGACAATTTTTCGTATTTGTTGGTTAGAAACGTTTAGTAAGCGTAAACGTTTGAGATAATGAGTTAGATTTTATTATTCTTTTCACTTCAAGTTTGTAGGGCCTTTGGTTTGCTGCTAGTAAAGTGATAAAGTAAAAATTTTTAAACGCTGCGCGTCACACATTTTCGCCGAGAACTGCAAGTCTATACTCGTACGTAGATAGTGGCTTTTACTTCTGTATGCATATATTTCTAAGTATTTCTTCAGTAAAATAATGTTAACTAATGTAAGTAATTAAATTTTTACATACAAATTAAAACTTATTTAACTAGATAATCCGAGGGTTCTCTTTTAATATTAAAAATAGAACATTTTATCTTTTGCTTTAATTTGAGAGAGTTTGTATCAGCTACCTAATACCATTTGTTTGTAGTAACTTACCATGTTCTATAATTTTCTGATAGGAATATTACATGAAAACAAATAACTACTGAGACAATAAACAACAATAGTATTTGCTTTTTCCATGATACAATGTTATCGACATCAGTGAGTATGTATGAGCGATGAGAAGTAATACAACTTACTAAGTACACAGTTATTTCTTATTGTCCTAAAAACAACACGGTTTTACACAAATTATTTCTTATTTTCATGCCTTGCATTTTCTCGTTAAATAATTTTGCGTAGTGTTTAAGTCTAATGTTGAAGTATTTAAAACATATTACTTTTACCAACAGCACATAATGGTTGTCCTCCAAATCCTGATTTACAAAATGATAACTTGAAAAAATGTCTTTGCCTAAACGCATTAACAGCACTGTTGACGTCATCTTATTTACAATAAATTTCTTGAATTTCAAGTGGTTAGTTGTTAATATTCGTTTTAATACGCAGACACAAAAGCTACATATTTTTTGGACGCTTTGTGAAAGCTGGAAAAGTCCTTCCCTATTCTTACATTATATTAAAATTAAGTTTAGGTTTGTTTGTAGAAAGCAGTTCTACGCAGTCTTCACATATTATAATACCCCTGATTGATCTGGAAGCAAAACCAGCTATATACTCAATTATGTTACATGCCAAATCGTGATGTGTAATAGTTAGTTTCTAATACCAAAACGTCCAGTACTTCATGCTCGCAACCTGCGCCTGAATGCTTCTTCATTTAAGCTTCTCCAATGAGGAGTTTATGCATTTATACTATCTACAGGACTGTTATTACCATGTAGGTTGAAATATATTGAGTTAACTAATACAGCTACATTTCTTGTACAAACATTCCCGAACAAAAAACCTGAACAGAGCTTGACTTTATGCTCGGGACTACAAGGTACTGGGTCGGAAAGTGGAGGGGGCCGCCATCTTGGCTGGGTAAGCTTGCTTCACGGGCCTTTCGTCGTGTCACCTCTATTTACATTAAGTGCTCTGTGGTGTGTCTGTGTGTGGTGAGTGTGTGTGTGTGTGTGTGTGTGTGTGTATGTGTGTGTGTGTGTGTGTGTGTGTGTGTGTGTGTGTGTGTGTGTGTGTGTGTGTGTGTGTGTGTGAGTGTGTGGGGGGTCTGTGTGAGTTAGTATATATATATATATATATATATATATATATATATATATATATATATATATATATATATATATATTAAATATGGTGGGTGAAATGTTAAAATAGTTAATGTAATATAGTTAATAAATTAAAAATATTTCAAAAACAAGAATTCTTTTAATAAATATATTTATTCTTAAAATATTCATTTATAAATATATTCATTAAAAGTATTCTTGTTTTTGAAATATTTTTAATTTATTATTTTTATATATATACAGTTAATCTGTTTAATTCGGTTTTCAAGGGACCCTTCAAAAATAGCGTTTTAAACGGAAACCCGTTTTAACATGGAATAGAGACAATACCAAATTAAGTTAAGACTGTAATATCAACAAAATAATACTTTACCTACTCCCCCCAATAAACATAAACATACTGGGTTAGTCCCGCATATTTATCAAAACAATTTTATCACACTTTTAAATAAAAAATCATGAAATAATGAAAGACGAATTTACGTAACACAGATATACGTATTTAATGGGAAATCATAAACTACATACTGTACATTATTCCATTACCACTGTATAGAGCGATATTTTTCTAGTGTTTGTATCTTCTTAAAATAAATGTCGATCTTATTTTGTTTAAACTTTATAGAAGAATTTAGAATGAATATTTCCAATTGATTAATCTTATCGATAGTGTCGTCTAAAGTTCCGGGCACGCAGATAATGTAACATCTCACACCAGTCAGTGCACTAAATGGTGCAGGAGGCGTTACTGGCGCAGAGGCTCGTATTCTTCTTCATTATTATCATCCTCACTCTCCTTATTTGTAGTAGAAGCTATTGAAGCAACGACTCTCACAATCGTCTACAAATACGTAGTAAGGAAAGTTATCACATATGACTACCTCGACTTTGTTGTCAGTACACTCCAATCCCACTTCACACTGAGACTATTTGATAACCGCTTTTATGAAACAGATTTTAATGACCTCAGGACGCACTTCAGTCCACGCCGAAGCAACGTAATTAATAGCATCCAAAATGTTTACAAGATGTTGCTGATTACTTTGTTTCATGGCTAATAAGTATATTTCTCCTAGTCGCTTACGGCAATGCTGCTTTACAACTTTTATTAACCCTTGAACCGTGCGATGAAGCTGGCTTGTGCCGTTCGAGGGTAGAAAAACAATTTTCATGTTGGTAAATTGAATATTTTTCGGATGTGCTGGACGGTTATCAATAGGTACAAGAATCATAGATTCTTTCTTTGAAATATCGTATTTTAGTTGTTTTACCCTGAAAACAAATTCTTTTCTTGTAATCCATTCACGATTCTGAGCAGCATAATCGCAGGGAAACGAGCAATGCTCGCCAAACATCGCTGTGACTTTAACCTGTTGATTGTTATTAATCAAACCTACAACTACCTTCATTTTTTGTTATTATATATAAACTTAGGAGAACAGTTTGTAACTATGGCAATGAGATATCGATGCCCAGGTATTACAATAAAATATTCAAACATAAAAAAGGTTCTGTCAATGAAGTATCTCATTACTATATTGCCTTTTAAATTAAGGCCACAGGAAAAACACAAAAAATAAATAATTTGTTTGTAAACATGCTTTTTATGAAAAAAAAAATACAACAAAAATACAAGTTTGAATTATATTCTTCCCTAATCACCAAACAATTTCGTAAAGTACAGAATTTAATATTTTTAGAAAATACAAAATACTCGTAGACTATATGTCTTTAATAGTCAGCTACTGCAGTCATTTTGGGTAAAATAGCTTACTTCAACTAATAGCTACACGTGTTTGTTTTAAGATATACTACGATCCTGAAGATAATAACTACATTATCTTACAAAACGTTTGGAATGTTATATCGCCCATGATCAACATAATTAGAAGTTATTGTTCAGTTAATGTTCACCTCTGAGGTAACCCAACAATGGGAAGCGATAGTAGTGGAACTTTTCGTGTAACGTGAATCGTGAACCGTTATTTAGTCAACTAAAGAATCAAATTGAACTAAAGAAAAAACGTTGAGTCTGTAAATAACCTTCCTGACTTACGGCAGTTTTTTTCTCTTCTTTATGTATATGTAGTTAGTTTTATTACAGCAAATATTTAACAAGACTAGCTGGACGAGAACACACTGGGGAATTATTCCAAGATACTGCTAGTTTTATATATATTTTTCAGATTAGATAACGCCTAAACCTAAATCTGTATTGCCTACTCCATGTGTATGACTTTCAAGGCTTGAGAGACACTGGTCTAAAGTAGTAGGGGCAAAAGAGATTCTAGTCAGAACAGCTAAATGACTCGGTAACATTTTCAGTTTAATTTTGGTTTATTTGCCCTAATATTCGATTTGTAAGTTTGATATAATTTATTGCTGTTTGTAAAGCCTTTGTTGTAAACAAAGAAAAAAAACAATCTGGGACTAAGCCTTCTGATTTTACCTAGTTTATTTATATTGTTTAGAAATATTCAAAGTATTTATTACTGAAAAGGATAAAATCGCAAGGATCTCCGAAACGTTTACTCGACATGAAGACCAGTAGAAATGTAAAACAATACAGTTACCTTTAATTACAGTCTACGTCAAAGTTCTATATCGCTAAAACCATTGTCTTTGGACCAAATTATTTTGATGTTTATCGATTGAAAATATTATTTTTGTTTTGCATAGTTTGGCAAAATTTCTAAAGCATATTTAAAGTAAAGAAATAATGCCATAATTCTATATTATGTTCAAACGAGTATATATTTACTAAAACTACTTTTCAGGAAGCCTCAAGAAAACCGGGCTGCATACAAGAATGTCTGTTTTAGTCCTGAATTTATAACTGTCCTTTTGCAAAATTATACGAAATGAGTTTGACTATTAGGGGAGCTGTAATGTATGCTGTTGTTGAACAACCTATAAGTATCTGTGGTTTAGCGAAGTATTCCTTTATGTTATCATATACAATTCCAGTATCAATCCAGACATTGTCAGATGAAATTAGTTATTCAGGTGTTATGATTTCCAATCTGATACGATCAAACTTATAATCGAATTCCTTACTTTTCAGATTGACAGGTGTGAACTGGGGGGAATATATAACAGTCAGCAAGAGAATCCCTCCTGTCATGAACAAGAAACATCCAATTTAACTTATCGCAAGATCTGAAAAAGCTGGAGCATAGAATAAAACCTTTTCTGATTCAAATTTAAATTGTGTTTTATTTCCAATGGTGTTGAGTTGGTGTAGATTTGCGATTCCTTGCATCTGTTTTCGAGCGGGTTTAGACTGTTCGTGGAGAAAAGACTTTCATGTGGAAACTTAGCGGAGCACTTTTTATTGTCTGGCTATGCCTAGAAAGGTTTATAATTTATAAAAATTTTAACTGTCATTAAAGATGAGAATAAAAGTGTTTTTTTACAAATAATTATTAAAAATATTTTTAAAACTCAATTTTATATTTTGTCGAAGACAAATGCAATTAAAAGAAGGAAATAGTGTAGGAAGCGGAATAAGCAAAATGACAAATACTGTTAAGGAAGAGAAAACCCTTATCTTGTTCCTCCAGCAGTTGAAAGCCTAGTACGACATATATATAATCATGCTGAAAGATCACGCAGAACCAGACAGATGTTCCCTGGACCCAACGAAGACTGTATAAGAAACAAAAAGAACTCTATTAGTTGCTCTAGGCTTCAAACAACAAAAAAAAAGGTTACAGTTACAATAACGTGGCCATTGGTTCAAATATTTTTATTGAGATACAAAAATTTGTTATTGCAAAATAACCAAAAGTTATTCAACAAGGAAAGTTTGCTACGATTGGATTAATGTTGGGCTTCATAGAGGTGGATTTGGCCGTTTAATTATAACAGGATTGTAATGTTACAAAATGATTATCCATCGTTAATGCAACAATGTACCGAGTGGTTACATCAAATACACACATAATTAGGTGTGCTAAATACGGTCGTTACATAATAATCACGTTTTGTTAGAGGTTTATAACTGATCAAAGTGCTTTAAGTCATTAAATTCTCTTTATATTTCTGTTGTATTGTATAACGTTGAGTTTAAAATGGAATTAGTTCATTTTCTACTAACATTAATATTATCGCTCATTTTACACATAGGATTACACAAACGCACAATATCTGAACAAAAACACACACACACACACACACACACACACACACACACACACACACACACACTCACACACACACACGCACACACACACATACACACACACACACACACACGCACACACACTCAGACACACACACTCATACACTCACACACACAAACACACACACACGCGCGCGCGCGCACACACACACACACACACACACTGCAAAGGATTATCTTTTTATTTTATTTTAAATTAAATTATTCCACTTGCTTACTTCTTATCTATTTTCATCCTATATTTTATTTTACATTTTATACCTTAATTATTAATTACCATGTTCCATTAACATCCCAACTCATCTTTTACATTTATTTATCTATGTTCCTCTTACTTCGTCCATATTTACATTTATCTATTTATTATTCACCGAGACTCTTTCTTACGCGCTAAGTATTCTTACCTTTTCTAATACCATTTACGTATTTTCTTCTTATCCCTAACCTCGGGTCTACTTTACGTATTTTCTTCTTATCCCTAACCTCAGGTCTACTTTACGTATTTTCTTCTTATCCCTAACCTCGGGTCTGCTTTACGTATTTTCTTCTTATCCATAACCTCGGGTCTCCTTTACGTATTTTCTTCTTATCCCTACCCTCGGGTCTAATTTACGTATTTTCTTCTTATCCCTAACCTCAGGCCTACTTTACGTATTTTCTTCTTATCCCTAAACTCGGGTCTACTTTACGTATTTTCTTCTTATCCCTAACCTCAGATCTACCTAATACTTACCAGTTGCCCTGCAATGGTATAATGACCTAGAAGAGATTTATGTCAGTCAATCGAAGCCTGTAACATCAATGTCTAGATCTCCTAGACTTCGTTCAAATACCAATTAGTGGAATATTTCCCTAAACCAGGATAATATTCAGGGTAGGTTTGGTACTTGGAAACATTTTAGTAAGAAACTGTGCGACTGTGTCATTCTGCTATATCAAAACTAACGACAGATATTTGGAAAATATTAATTTTTTATTTATGAGAAGGTAAAACATGCAAACATTTACAGGCGTTATTTGGTTCTTTTATTCAGCATTATTACCCCTTGACAATATTTTTAAAACAATCACGAATCTAGTTAATTTTATTATAAAAAATTGTTCTCATATATTCCTTTAAGTTATGGAATTTTAGATTATTAACCTACATGAAATCATTTTTAACATAATTTTGGCTGAAAATGTAGATCCTTAAATAACAAATTAATATAGTCTCTTGCTAATCCTTATGGCTTACATTTATTTATAAACAAAAATTGAAGTAAACATAATATATATTCTTATTATGTTTTATCAAATGGCCGTAATGTAACATTGTAATAGATTTAGATCTGTATCCATTGGTTAATTTTCTGATCATTATAAGCGTAATCCACATTTTCTAGTTCTAACAATTCTTAATAAATAATTAATATTTCCATTTCACGAAATCTTAATTTCAGAACAAACATATAATTAATATTTCCATTTCACGAAATATTAATTTCAGAACAAACATATAATTAATATTTCCATTTCACGAAATCTTAATTTCAGAACAAACATATAATTAATATTTCCATTTCACGAAATATTAATTTCAGAACAAACATATAATTAATATTTCCATTTCACGAAATATTAATTTCAGAACAAACATATAATTAATATTTCCATTTCACGAAATATTAATTTCAGAACAAACATATAATTAATATTTCCATTTCAGGAAATCTTAATTTCAGAACAAACATATAATTAATATTTCCATTTCACGAAATATTAATTTCAGAACAAACATATAATTAATATTTTCATTTTACGAAATCTTAATTTCAGAACAAACATATAATTAATATTTCCATTTCACGAAATATTAATTTCAGAACAAACATATAATTAATATTTCCATTTCACGAATTATTAATTTCAGAACAAACATATAATTATTATTTAAATTTCACGAAATCGTAATTTCAGAACAAACATATAATTAATATTTCCATTTCACGAAATATTAATTTCAGAACAAACATATAATTATTATTTCCATTTCACGAAATCTTAATTTCAGAACAAACATATAATTAATATTTCCATTTCACGAAATCTTAATTTCAGAACGAACATATAATTAATATTTCCATTTCAGGAAATCTTAATTTCAGAACAAACATATAATTAATATTTCCATTTCCCGAAATATTAATTTCAGAACAAACATATAATTAATTTTCGTGACCATAAATATTTAATTAATTGTCTTAGGGCCTAACTCTTATTTCAATACATCTTTTCAAAAACTTTAATTATCCAAACAAACTCTTATGAATATTGTATATACAAATAATTATTTGTGAATTTCCATAATTAATATTTCTATATACATATATCTCCTCAAAAATTTTTGTTTTCAAGACCAAAACTTGTTTAATTTATTACACACTATTTTTTATTAATTTATTTAACTATATTTCTGTATATATCTTCTTTACATTTCTTATTGTCAAGACAAAATTTTATATACCATTAATTTTTAGTGAATTTTCCGTAAAACCAAATATGTTTGTGAAATTGGTGATTTAAACTTTGAAATTTGATTTAAAATAAGCTTCTAGAAGTATTCAATTATTTCTGGTTTTGACTTGCCTTTTGGCTTGAAGGTATTACCTCTTCGAAATCGTAATTTTAACAATCTGGTTTGTTCCGGCAAATGGATGCTGAACTCGTCCGCCCTGGTTGAGAAACTCTTACCTACTCCCTCTTCATTGTCTGGCGGTGCGATCTGGAATTGTCTTCTTCTTCTAGTATCTTATTGCGTTTTTAAATGGCTTTTAGAAACGTGTTTACAAATTGTTAATTATTTACAATTATAACTAGGGCGACACGGCAAGTACGGACAAGTACGGACACAGCAAGTAAAGGACGGGCGGCCGTCTCGACAATTTAAAAAAATTAATAACCTTGAATCAAATGTGTATGCCTTCACTTAACCGGAAAGGTTTCCCTACCTTCCGCCATTTTAAAAAGTCGAATATGAACTTCAGGATAATTCCGAACAGATGACTCATCGTTACAAACGAATCATTTACGTTTGCCCGCAACTCATGAATGTTTGCTACTATTTAATTCTGTATTCAAAGTATAAAACCAGTCTGGTCTTCAGAATGTTTATACAGAATAAATAGTAGGTTTAGTGTATTAAAAAAATCTAAAACGCAATCAGCTCAAATAAGACTATTTAAATCGAATATGTGAAACTAAAAATGTATCATGATGATGTGTAGACGCACACAAATTTTTTGTTGAATAAAACTACGGTTGATTCATGAGTCAAGAATACTTAATTTTTTTAAAAATTCAGTAACGTTTCGACAATTATTTTCTTTTTCTCATTCTGACCTACAATTACAAGACTAAATTAACTATAATGTCTAAAAAATTCAAATACAAAAATAATATTAAAAAAATAGCCTGATAATATACATTAAAGTTATAAATAAATTAACAATACAAACAACACAAATAATCAAATGAAATTATTAAAAGCACTTTTGAATTTTCGAACAATTTTCTATTTATCTATGTTGGTTTTGTAAATCATTTATGGTTTTTGTGTATTGCATTTGTTAAATTAGTCATGCTGTGTCTTCTTTTATACGTTATTAAGAAATTGTAATTTTAAATAACTGAAATGTTGGGTTATACTTAAATTTCAAGAGTTGTTGATGTAAATCGTAAGAGGTTTAGGAACTTTTTTGGCACATTCTAATTATTTTATTTAATGTTTTAAAGTAAATTTATGCATTTTTAATAAATTAAATATTTTTGAACCCTGAATCTACCGTGTTTTTATTCAACATAAATCGTAAAACATATTCAAAATAAAACATAAATTCAACATCAAATAGCTTTTATACAAAACTCACTTGCCAACTAAGGCCACTAGTATCGATGTTGTTACACAGAGTTTAATAGAAATAACACTTCTATAACACTATCTAATGTTTCTGGTGTCAGCCTAATAATAATAATAGGCCTATTATAAACACTGTATACAATAATTGTAACTATCAATAAATTCTTATTACCAATGAGTTTTACACAGAATATCAATAACAAATATATATAAAATTAATGACTAAGTCATTACACTGTGGGCCTAAATAATGACTAAATAACAGGTATAATATAAACACCGAATATAATAATTGTAACTGTCAATAAATTAAGATAACATCTTGATACAGATTCAATAAACTAGACGAATAACTAAACATGATCACCCAGTATGGTTTCTTGTTTGCGTTGGCATTTCACACTTTTGGACAATACACTTAATGTTTGCGCTTATATACACCAACGTCACAACCAAACCGGTGGCCGTAGCGAAGTATTTTTTTTTTCAAGAAAAAAAATTTGGAATTAAACTTCCAATTTTCCCACTGATATCATTCACCTGACGAAAAAATTTTAATAAATTCAAAAGACTAACATTTATATGTCCAACTGTAATTCTATTTCGAGAGGTTTTAATTTAATGTCGTTTCTTTTACAATTTTTTTCACAGTTATAATTTTTTCACCATTGTAATCCCTGTATTATATTTTACTACGGAACCAAATTTTATTATAGGTTGACAATAGTAACAAGTTTAAAACGCTGTTGTGGTAACTATTAAAGTTAGCCGGTAACTACCTTGTTTTCTTAAAGAAGTCTTGTTTTCCCTACTAGATCCTCCATACGCGGCAATCAAATGTGCGGTTGGCAGGAGTTCCCGTCTAGTAGACACACCCACCTTCAATAATCTCGTCCGTGCTATTCCAGGTGTCCGTGCCGTGCCGTCCTAGTATGTGCTTAGCTTTACACGGTTGAAACTTTTTACTGCTAAAATTGATTACGTTTAAAAAATAGTCCGTTTGTTGGTTGATCTTCTTATACTTTAAAAAAGTTGACTAAAAGGTAGGTTCCCTGGCAGGACTACAGATTTAAGCCTTAGACTACGAGGTTTCCCTTCTTGAACAACGTGATCTGATGTAGACATTCGCCCGCTGACTGCCGTTTTCAGACTACAAAATTAAACTGTGGTTGCAGACTTCTTCCCACTCCAGCCTTTATTTTTCGAGGCTAAGATCTTTCCGATATGTATTTCTTATTATTACAAATCTTCTGTAGTTTTTTGTAAAAATTAATAAATTTGTTACGTAATATATTTTTAAATTTGGCTCTATCTTACATTTATTTTTTGCTTATAATACTGTTTGTTAACATTTATTACTTTATATTTGCTACAACCTTTTGAGCATTTTCGTGCGTTTAAAATTGTTTATATATTTCATCTCGGCTGATATTGTTTTCAAACTGCATTTCCGCAGGTTTGAACACACACACACAAACTCACACACACACACACACACACACACACACACACACACACACACACACACACACACACACACACACACACACACACACACAAACACACACACATACACTAGACACAGACATACAAACACAAAATAAACTAGACTTAGTCTATCAGTAGCAATAATTATTCAACATACAATTAATAAACTTAAAAACCAGCAATTTGCAAATTATGTTGTTAGTACTAATCATAATTTCCCTCGAAATTAACTGTACATCCTATTTAAATAAAACATATTTTGTCTAACGGGAACTTGTATTTTCATTAAAGGTTATGTAGAAGATTTATTATAAAAAGACCACATAAAAGGTGTTTATTAATGATTTCATCCTTTCACACAATCGTTTTCTGTTTTGGTACATAATTCATTTCTATTATCCATTTTGCTATTATTCTGGCAAAGTCTTGTGGACCTCCATTTTCACTTTCAATGCAGATATTTTGTTCTATCTCTTGACCTCATCACTTGAGACAGCATCATTTCGATTTTAGTCACCAGTTCTTTATCCTTGTTTAGTTTTTTTATGCTTGGTATTTCGAGACATTCATCTCTTGTTACGACAAAATAAGAGACAGTTTCTAAGATCATTCGTTATGAGGGGAAAACAATCAGTACTTACGTTTTACCATATACGGGAGTAAAATGTTTCAAATTCTTATATTTTCATGTATTTCAATATTTCAATCATTATTAAATTCCAAGAATTTAGAGAGTTCACACAACAGCGTTATAAAAGTATTTCCTGAAATATTTTGTGTTTGGAAATGTTTTTCAATAACAAAACATGCATAACGTAAACATTATTGCTTCTATGGATTCCCGAGTATGAGGGAAGAAAACTTAATAATTCTGTCACTCTCTATATTTTTGTTCTTTCAATTGTAATACAATAAAATCGAGAAAGTAAAGAGTAACTCAAATTTATATGCAAAGAAAGCATTTTATTGAAGTTTGTCTAGACTGGTTTTTATATTTTTTCGAAGTCATTGTTACAGAGTAATTTGTAGGCGTCACAACACCATCTAATTCAGATGTTTCACTAACATTACAAAATGTAGGATTCTGCTGTTTGCTTGTGTGAGCCTACAATACAGTCGTTAGACTTACAAGTATGCTTCCCTACAGGTACATTTATAGTGAGTTGTAAGCACCCACTATAATCTTTCCCAAATGCCCTTTTGTTTTATCTTTCTATTAACGGTTAATTTTAAAGATTACTTTAACAGTCAGTTTTTCTTTTGACAATTCCATAGTCTTCAACGACCTTACTTTTAACATCTTCCATTGATCTTTTTTTCATGTTTCGTTCTATATCTGATGGTAAAGCCTCAAACTATCAACAAAGTTAGAACAAGAAATAATGGTGTTATGTGTTTATCAAAACTAATATATACAGAAACTAATATCTACAGAAATATATATGACTATTTACATTCTAGCAAAACAAATAACGACAAATAATAATTAAGTACCAAATCAACAATATAATTCTTAGATATCAGGAAAGTAAGATTATTTCTTGCTAGGCGTAGTGCTAGATATTATTTTAAACCTAGTTATTATTCCACAAATAGTAACTATTGCATAACTATAAGCAATATATTACATTAGCTATAAATCTTTTGTAATTTTCTTAAAATATTAAATAAATCTGACTACACATACACATACACACACACAAACACACACACATACGCATACATACACACACACAAACACACACACATACACATACACACACACACACACACTAACTCATTCACACACCCAACACACACACACACACACACACTCACACACACACAACACACACACACACACGCATAAAAAGTACACACACACAACACACATACACACACAAGACACACACACACGCAACACACACACACACACACACACACACACGAAGCTTCTCATTAAGCCAGGAATAGAGTGTCTTCTAAGACTTTTTACGTCTTGAAAATCGTTTTGTGTAATTCGATCTTTTACTGTTTATATTCTTTTCATAAAAGTTCGTAGACTTAAAAGTGTCATCATAAATCCTTTATTATTTACGTTACTTTAGAGTTATGTAGCTTTATGTACGATAGGACTATGAAGTAATGTGTTTGGGAAATAAAATATATATTCAAAATATATGACTTGCCGCCTGATATTTGGTGAACGTATACAAAGTTTGCTTATCGATATTTTAAGCTCGCAATCACATACACTCCTTCACACTTCTGCTCTCCTGTACAGCGTCTGCAAGTGTTGCTTTGAATGATTCAACTTCAGCTCAAAACATCTCTTTCATAAATCTGAGTTATAAAGAGTGGGTATCACTTCAGTTATTTTATCCTTTTAAACTTAATTTAACCTTAATTTTGTCAAATAATTTTAAACTTGATAGATCGTTTAACTATTTGAAATGCACAATAAAATCCTCGTGTGAGTCTATAAATCAAATTTCTTTACAATTTCTGTCAAACAAAATTTTAATCCTAAACTTTTTTACAACAACTTGAAGCAACTGTAGAGTAAATGTTTATATTAATTAAAACAACCTCTCACCACAAATTCAACAAACGTATTGTAACATGATTGTAACAATTGTAACATGATTGGTCGGATAGTGTAGGGGGCGTGGCCAAGGAGTTCCCGTTGCTTATAAATAGGCATAGGTTTAGCTGTAAGTTAGTTATTTGTAAAAATACCTCCGAAGATGATTACTTTGTAATCAAAATGTACATAAGGTCAAATAAAATTTGTTGAATTTGTGATGAGAGGTTGTTTTAATTAATATTAACCTTTTTTTAATTTTTTAATTTATAGAATGTTTAAATAACCTCTGTTAACTGAATAGCTGTGATGCTCTTTTGTGCGTGCAGACAAGATATTTTTTTCTTTTATATATCGTCATCAATATCTTCTTTTATTTATTTAAGATAAATTGCTAAACATTATAAGTTTAAAGACAGATTATAATCCTACTTCTAGTGCGAAGTAACACATTACGTGTGATCAGTATCGCAGTCAAAAATGCAATTTTAATGCTTAAGCTAGACATGTTTTAATGACCATTGTAATGTATATGCCTAAATCTCAAAACTCTTCCAAGTGTAACTAAAACAACAACAAAATATGCTCTGTAGATGTAATGGATTTACTTTTTTACCTTTATTTAATTCTTCCAATATAGAAGGACTTTTCAGAAAATGTTTTTTTTGTAATATTTAGGCCCAATTCAAGTGTAAAATATGGTCTACAAATCAGTCAACAGGCTACAATAAATATCCGTTTCGCTTCCGTATTGTTATCTTTAGCGAACCATTTCTGCCGATTTTAAAAACAATCCAAATTAACATATCTGATTTTCTAAAGTTAAATATTGTAAATTGGTTTCACTGAATGTGCTTGTTGAAGCAATATAATAGAGGCGAGAGTTTCCTCATAAATGTTACGTCTCTATTCAGAAGAGCATGGTTTTGGGTTTCCCTAATTCGAAACCATTTCAAATCGACCTGGTTGTAATTCCAGTTTAAATCCAAGGATTTGAAATCTTGCTTTGCAATGTGAAATTTCTAGTTCAGAAATATAAAACTTTGTCTAGACGCTTTCAATAAAACCTTAATAGAAATATGATTGAAAACATACAACTGTGATATGATACTATTTGATTATTTTCTCTGTTTTCACGAAAGTATCACAAAAACAAGATGTAAGAATTGAAATTGAAGTATGAATGCTATAAGTTTTGTTTCGTGATATAAAAGTTCTTAGTCTTTGTTTTACTACAATATTTTTAATGTTATAAAGTTGTCAAAGAGTTTGTGAATCAGCGACATTAAACGTTCTACTGAAATATTATGAAAGGATTAGGAAAGGTAATTACGCATTTCAGTTTTTCGTTGTTAATTTTATAAAATCATGGATATAACAATAACATTTATAGTAATACTAGCGTTACCCAGAGCGCGTTGCTGCGGCCGAAATCATAATTGTATGATGGAAAATGGAAAACTAATAATTAATTTTCCAATATGAAAACCAAATCAAACATCTAAATAATAATACTTCATTTGCAGTAATGCTAGAGGATAATGTTTTTTGTCATTTCAGTATGCGACTAACATACAAGCTTTTAGTTGTCCCAACACGTGGCACGCAACATATAATTGTCCGTGAGAAAAGCACGAATGTTCCAAATTTAATCTAGCAATAGTCAATGATCGTCCTTGTTCTTTTTTATCGTTATTGTGAATGCAAGACCCAAAGGAAATTGTAGTCGTTTGAAATCGAAGGGTAAATCATATGAAATCATAAAGACCATCACTCTTTTCAACTTGCCACTTATGATTTCTGCCTCGATCAAGTTGGGTGTCAGTTTTTCAGTCGTGAGTCTGGGTCTGTTGCATAACTTTAGTGGATTCAAATTTTGCAAGAGTAATATTAGCGATCACTTTTTTATGTCAATAAATGTAGGGGCAATAATCGTACATAGAATTTAGCAATTATAATCAATTTCAAATATTTAATAATGTATTTTTATTTTTAGATTATGTTTTAAATTAATTAGGTAATATTAGTATGAATACACATTTTGACATTAGACTTATGGAAGGCTGTACATTGAACCATACTAAGCCTCTGTGACAAAGCCCTATGGATGAAACCGCACTAAAGTAGTACAGCAAGGACAAGCCATGACAGTAATTAGAGACCGATACCGTAAGATGAAGAGAGAGATTTTGTGATTTCATTTGGATGGAATGAACATTGACGAGTTGTGGTTTCAGCAGGATGGTGCCACCTACCACGCTGCCAGCGAAACAATTTTGTGGCTCTATGAACGGTTCATAATTTCTACCATCAATGGCCACCAAGGTCGTGTGTATTTCATTTACTTTTGAGTATTTTGAAGTCATTTCTGTATGCCAATAAACCACAAAATACCAATGATTTAAAGGAGGAAATTTGATGGGCTATCGGAGAAATGGAAATGAAAACTTGTCGTGCAGTCATAGTAAATTTTATGGACAGTTGCTTGCCAGCGCATTGCAGGAAGGCACATAAATGACATAATTTTTCATACATAAAATCGAATGGTTAGATGAACATGTTGATGTATTTAATTTGAGTGTTTCAATAAAATAAATCTCTTAATTTGAAATATTAAAACGGGCGCTCTTTTTGAATCACCCTTTGTAATACTTACGTCACCTCCAAACTTTTCAAATGATATATATATATATATATAGCTAAAAGTAATAATTCTTTAATGTTATGGAACTATTTGTAGGAGAACTGGAAAACGTAACTAGTACAGACAAGCATATTGTAAGTAGATGAAGGTTATTCTGGGGAGTCCGGTATATTATATAATTTCTGAGCGAGTAAACATATCGTAAACGGCAAATATGTATGCAATGGAAGCACCCGTGTCCTGATAAACATTCAATACTGGCATTGATTCGTTATTTTAACTTTTCAGTTACACCAGATGAATTGAAAATGTTAGAAAAGGGTTGTTTGTCACCACAATAAGAATTCAGTATGAGAAGTGAATCAATAAAAATAATGAAACATGGAAAGAAGATAGATACTGAAACTAACTGTAATAACAAAATATAATCCAAAATTTTTTAACGAAAGAAACAGTTCATAAAGACGTAAACATACCCATTAAATTCTGATTACAAATAAGTATGTTACACGATATATTTGTTGCTTAGTAAATGTAAAATCTGCTTTGCTTAAAAGAAATTTATGTTTTTTGAAAAGATGTTTCATCGACAGAGCTAGCAGGAAGTTCTCACAAAGTTCTGAATTCACAGTGGTGGTGGCATTTCCGAATTCACGTGTTAAGTTTCTGTGGGAAATTGACAAAGCGCTCTCTCGCAACACGTCTCAGAGGGCAGAGCAAGATGGGCTAGCAATCGTAAACATTTTTTTAAAACTTTTAAATGATGTAATTGTCTAAATTAATTAAAAACGGGAAATGTTATTAATGCCTTTGTTACGTTTAGTTTGTTGTTTCAAAATTTAAAAGTGAACAGGTGTAATAATATAAATAAATAATGTAAATAATAATGTAAAATTAATATTAAATGTTTTAACAAAGCCACGTGAGTGTAAGTGATTACGTAAGGAATGTTTTAAATTTAATTTTTTAAATATTTTTGGTTTCAATAAAATCAGTAAATATAAAATACCAGAATGCATTAAACCTAGCTTTTTCAGAGAACATTTACAAAAGATGTAAACTTGAATATTTTACAAATTATAAAATAAAAGTAATATTTTAAATATAAAATTTTTTTGAAAATTAAATCTCTTTTATAAACAATAATTTAATGTAACCTGTCTTTGATAGAGCTATTAAACAGACAGACAGACTGCCTGAGTTAATAGTTAGATACGATTGTTTAGACAAACAATTGACCCGTCGAGTCTCTGTAGTAGACCTACAAGTGGATAAGGGTAATTAAAAGTTTTTTAAAATAAGTCAATTCACTCTACAACCTATTTGCAAAATCCCGGGGGGTTACAAGGAAAAGAACTACATTGGTTTAAAAAACTAGAAGAGAGGGCGTTTTTTACAAAGTTAATAGTCGTGCTCAATATCTGCCCATGGCCAGGGTTCTCAAAATGGACTTCTTTGCAGATATATAAGAAATCACACAAACAATGGAATTTTACGTCTTGTCAGTGCAACATCTGAATACGATGGCGTATTGACGCCCAAAGTTTATTTTGTAACAATGATTTTAAAAATATAAAAACCCGTCTAGACGAAATTGAATAAAATGCTCTTTGTGATCGAAACATATAGATTTGACTTACTCTTTACTTTCTCGATTTTATTGCATTACAATCGAAATAAAATACAAATATCTGCAGATATTTGTGGTTTTCTTTCTCCATACTCTATAAATGAAACAATACTGACGTTTATGCAAATACGTTTAGTCGTATAATACTGTATCCACTGACAAAATATTTTAGATCAGCTTTGATAGCTCTTTTTTGCTACCGTTAAGCATTGGGATTTAATTATGAATCAAATATTTCACTTCATTAAAGTATAGAAATTTTAAATATATCATTTTATCACTGTAAGTGGTTATTTTAATCAAAGTAATATCATTAGCTACTTTATCATCGTAGAGAGATAAGGAAGTGGATATTCTGAATACCACGAAGAGCATAAGTAGAAGTAGAAATTAGTGACCTCCGCACTCGCACTAACGATGCGTAAAGGACAGATGACCAAACGCACTCGGCCTTAGTAACGAAAAGAAAAGTAAAATAGCCATTATACTAGAGAGCGATGGCTCTGCTTGAGTTCAGAGAGAGTAAATGAGGTACCAATTGATACAATTACAACTACACACTGTAACGGCCTTCAATTGGGGATTTAAGGTTTACTATTGAAATTATAAAATGGAAAATATGAAATTTTGTAATTCATAAAAAACAAAGAGTTAAATTAAAATATCATGTCATATGCATATAATTGATGATTAAAATAATATAAATGAATCAAGACAAAGCCATCCTAAAGAGGAGGTTTTGTACACTTGAAGGAGTTGGAAGCAAGCCAAAATGAAGCTAGAAATGATACTAGAAATTGAAAAATCAACCACAAAATAAATTATTAGGAATTTCAAAAATGGGCTAATTCCGAAAAATCCAAATTACAAAGTTATGGAGAAACAAAGTTTTTTGGACAAAAAATGTCACTGAAGGAAGGAAAAATGCCAGGTCCGAAGGAATGACGTAACATCGTCTGACACATTACTCTATCTTGTAAAATCATTGTTACTGCTCAATTTCGCCACTAGCGTAGGGGTATGGGAATTTTTGACAAACGAGAAAATGATAGCGAGCTTAGAAGAACCAAAGAATTGGTGCCTTGGCTGTTCAGGAACGTTCCGCTTTTTTTGTATCGTTTCAAAAAAAAGTGTAAGAAGAATGGAAATACAGTGTTAAGTTGGCAGTTGTGGGTGCCAAAGATCTGACTTTGTGTGTTCCTAACTTTTAGGGAGGCAACTCCCTAAAAACGATTTTTATTTAGCATTACTTTGTGTTGCGTTTTCCTGAGAAAAACGTTCCGCAAAATAACAGAAAATAATAATGGTTGAAATACAAAATTTTGAAAGCTGAACAGTGTCTAAATTTAAAGTTAACAAAAGTCAATTAAAATGCAGTAAAACAGTTTGTTAAAGAAAATTTTAAATAAATATAAATTCAAAAGTTTGAACTATATTTTAAAAATAAAAGTTGTTATTAAAATTAAATTAGAGACTTTTAAAGTAAAGTAGAGTCGCGATAATTCGTGGGAGACGTGACCTAGACATCTTCGGATTTCCGAAAACTCGAATTACACGGAAATACGTTCTCGTACATTAGAAAAACAGGAGCTCTAATGAACCATAATACTATAATTAAGAATGCATAAAATACGTTTATAGAAATTTATTAATTACGGCACTTACATAAATAGATGTTGCTCTGGAATACATTGCTCGTCACACTTTCTACATTGCTTGGAAAAGTTTTAAAGTGTCTTCTGCGTCTGCCTATTAAATCATTTTCCAGCTTCGAGGTCGCGTAGAAGCACATCTCTTGGCGTGGTGTCTTGTAAAACATCAGTTTTAGTGAACCCTAATAGTATAATTTAAAATGCATAAAAAAGTGTATAGATTTAATTTATTAAATACATTACTTACATACAGGTAAATTTAATGTTAATGTTCCTTTGAAATACATTGTTCTTCATGGTTATATGTTTTTGGAAAAATGTTATAAAATGTCTTTTGCGTCTATTTATCAGATCGTTTTTGTTCTGCAGTTTCGCGTAGACGTCTTAGCAGTAGCTCATCTGGTGGCGTGTTGTCTTTATTCAACAAAGCGTAGCGCAGTTTCCAAAGCGGCCGTTCCTTCAACGTCACTAATTTTCCCTTCTTCTACTGTATCGCTCGAACCTTCATCTTTATTCTCGTCCTCACTGCCTTCAGTAGTTTCTTGTACCATATCAATAGTCGTAACGTGTATTATTGTTACTTAGGTTCGTCCTTACTCATCCATTGACGTACGTCCGTATATTTCTTGATAAGAAATGTCAAATCTGTTTCTTCTTGGGAATCAATGACACAGTGGACAGTTATATTATGACTCAGGACTTTGTCTTATGACTTACTTGATGTTTCTTCTTTTATTTTGTTCCATGATTCAGCTATACAGTACACCACTTCCCTGTCTTTTTTTTTAATGCCTACAATGCTTTCTTCTTCTTCAGTCGCTTCCAAGAGAGATTGTAGAAGGTAACGCCTGTATTTTTTTCATAAACACGGATATCGTCATACCACAGTTGATCTTCATCGGATTGCGACGGTACATTGTCTCAAAAAACAGCAATTTTTTGAATTTCCTTTCAAATAGATAAAATAGTCCAAAATATAAATAGGCTTGAATTTAACGGAAAATCGAAAATTTGGCACTCGGATACTGTATATATTTTTAGTAGAAATATTTTAATTTGATAACTTTTAAATAAAGTAAATTAGCGATAATGCTTGAAGGGTTAAATGAGAAGATCGAATAAAGGGAGATAAACAACAAACGCTGATGCAGTTACGGATTACGCCAGAGTATTCAACAAGAAGTTGCACAAAATATCCACCAACCATGCTAGTAACAAAGGAAAACAAAGGCAATAACGCGAGGAAAAATATAAAGGTCTGACTTGTCTACTATCTTTTTTCAAATAAATAAATAATAAATTTAAAATTATTTGGGTTAAGTTAAAACACTAAAAACTTTCCTTTTTTACATAAATTTTCATAAATTGGCATTGTTTTTAAATAGGGACTTTGTCTTAGGTGGAATACAGACATGTGTGATGCCATCTTAAATTACGTCACAAAATCAAAATGGTGGGCATGAAATAGTCTATTGTAAATGAAAAAAAAGAATTCCAAAGAGTAAATAAGTCAATTAACTTTATGTAAAAAATAGTTTTAAAGGGTATCAAAATGTATATGTGATTACAAGTAATTGTTGAATAAAAGATTGACTTTGTTTATAAGGAATAAACCTAACGTCATTTGATAAACAAATATGCTTAACACTAACTGAATCTGTTTCAGAAAATGAAATAAATATTAATTTTAAACACAAGAAACTACAAAATAATTAGGATATAATTTTAAATAAATTTGCAAGGTTTTATAATTTCTAATATCTATAAAGGACTCATAAATGTCTGATTTTGGATTTAATTTAATAATTCAGCTTGTTTATTTTTAAAAGGTTTTTGTTTTCATGATTTATTTTTAATTTCCAATTATGTGGGATTTTAAAATTTGATTGAATAGTATAATATGTTTTTTGGAAGATCTTTGATTTTATTAAATATGCTTATTTTTAAGAACTACTATTGGTTTTAAAACCGTCTATTTTTAGGATTTAATTTTGGTTCTCAAATATGTGGGATTTTCTAATTTGATTTACACATTTATTAGGATTGATTTTACATTAATTTAGATTGCAGGTGTGTTTCATTCTATGATTTATAATGGTTTTAATTATATATGGTCTATATTAATACATAAATATTTTTAACCATTTTACATAGGATAATATAGGCATTGTTGTAACTAAATATAAATGTCTGTATGCATTACTACGTTCATGGTATGTGTGTGTGTGTGTGTGTGTGTGTGTGTGTGTGTGTGTGTGTGTGTGTGTGTGTGTGTGTGTATGTGTGTGTGTGTGTGTGTGTGTGTGTGTGTATGTGTGTGTGTGTGTGTGTGTGTGTGTGTGTGTGTGTGTGTGTGTGTGTGTGTGTGTGTGTGTGTGTGTGTGTGTGTGTGTGTGTGTGTGTTTATGTGTGTGTGTGTGTGTGTGTGTGTGTGTGTGTGTGTCTGTGTGTGTGTGTGTGTGTGTGTGTGTGTGTGTGTGTGTGTGTGTGTGTGTGTGTGTATGTGTGTGTGTGTGTGTGTGTGTGTGTGTGTGTGTGTGTGTGTGTGTGTGTGTGTGTGTGTGTATGTGTGTGTGTGTGTGTGTGTGTGTGTGTGTGTGTGTGTGTGTGTGTGTGTGTGTGTGTGTGTGTGTGTGTGTGTGTGTGTGTGTGTGTGTATGAGTGAGTGTGTGTGTGTGTGTGTGTGTGTGTGTGTGTGTATGAGAGTGTGTGGGTGTGTGTGTGTATGTGTGTGTGTGTGTGTGTGTGTGTGTGTTAGTGTGTGTGTGTGAGTGTGTGTGTGTGTATGTGTGTGTGTGTGTGTGTGTTAGTGTGTGTGTGTGAGTGTGTGTGTGTGTGTATGTGTGTGTGTGTGTGTGTGTGTGTGTGTGTGTGTGTGTGTGTGTGTGTGTGTGTGTGTGTGTGTGTGTGTGTGTGTGTGTGTGTGTGTGTGTGTGTGTGTGTGTGTATGTGTGAGTGTTTGTGTGGTGTGGTGAGGTACAAGTCTGCGTATTCATAGAATCCTTTTCGTAAAATAAACGTTAATTTAAACAAATAAGGTGATTTCAATGTAAATGTTAACAAATCGTAAACCCAGGAATTGTATTTATGGATTAGTGGATTTATGAGCACGAAGCGGAATAATTATCTGTAAACCCTTTAAACGGTTTACAGAACACGTTCAATACGTAACGACCACATTTAGTTTTTAATTAAGTGAGTATTTAATTCAGTCATTCTGTGATTAATGCTATGGACCTCATAACCATTTGTTATATTATATTCCATTACAAACTATATTTACAAAAACTATTCGACATTTAGAAACTGAAAATATCATGAGTCGTCGGTCTTTTGGTATTGACAAATAATTTTTATTTTAAAAGGGGAATTTCAAAAGTTATTAATTTTTTTAATTTTAGACAGCCTAGGCTAATTTCCCTCGTTATTTCTGTATAATTTTCATCGGTTTCTACTCCTTGAACCTCCAACTGGTTCCGTATGCTATTTATGAACTCAGCTCAGAATAGTTTGCCAATAGGATACTCTACCTTACTCTGTGGTGTAAACAAGATCCTTTCCTTTTCCTACCTTTGTTAATTCTTTGTCATTTTTTCTACCTTATTTGTTATGCAATACCTTATTCTACCTTATTTGTTTTAACTTTTCCTGTGCTATTATATCCTTTATTTCTATTTATCTTCTACAAAACAAGTGTAATTTTGTAAAATATTTTATTGCTTGGTTATAAAATAAATTATTTTAAACGAATACAAAGAAGGAACGAAATTATAAACACGTTTAGACATAACCAGAAAATAAATGTACTCGACCAAGTTTCAAAACGAAAGTACCTATACCGCAGCCTGAACCTTCTCGCAAATAGACGCCAGATATCGCATATTTACACCAACCCAATGCTATTGGAAACGAAACGCAATTTACATTTAGATCAGAAAAAGTTATCTTCTTCGCGTCAGCTCTTTCAGTTCTTGGGATAAGTTAAATTGGATGTTTGTTGTTCATGACAGGAGGGGTTTTTTTGCTCGCTGTTATATATTTCCAACAGTTCTCACCTGTCAATCTAGAAAGCAAAGAATTCGATTATGGGTTTGATCACGTCAGATTGGAAATCAAAACATCTGAATAACTAAGGTCATCTGATATTCTCTGAAAAAGATATATTTTATTGATGTTCTTATATATCACTTAAGAAGACTTACTGATCAACATCACTTGCTTATGAAGCATGACCTGAAACATGCTTAAAACAAGTTTTATCTCAATATTATTTTCCAAGCAGATTGGGCTTAGTTAACAATCAGGTAAAACAAGAGTGATACTTGTACGCATTCCTCATTTCCCTGCAGTTTCGTTATCTTGAAATAGTGTTTACGGAGACGTGAAAATTTACAGAACGTATTTCTCTCCAATCGATAGAGTTTGTTTAATAACTGGAATTCAACATCAACTTAACTTCCATTAGCGAGTAATGAATTCGTGGCTGGTAGCCTATATTTTCCAAGAAATATATGCTCATACAACTAACCTTTTTTAGTGAAAAAATGTTATTTTTGTTTTGATTTTTTTTTAAATTACTACCATTGTCGCCAACAATATGACAACTTGAATGTTTCCTAAAGTCTAGATATCTTTGTGTTCGTGTCTGCAAATAAAGCAGGCGATGACAGCGTTGTAAAAGCCAAGTTATGGTCAATAGTTTAGCAGCATACAAATGTTTTATTGAAATTTTCGTTACATTAAGACATCACACACTCTAAATTAAGTCAAACCGATAATTATCTTTTTATTATCTCACATCTATATTGGTTAATGGCTCACATTTCCAAGCTTACCACTGTCATTCAGTCTGTTTTGTCTGTTTGAGTAAGCAGTGTATATATAAATGTTTTATTATATTTAACACTATTCTTGTTTATAAATAGTCATTGTCTATCAGTAAATACTTATAGCTAGTTTAAGCACTCACTATCAGTGAATACGTTTAAAACACACACACACACACACACACACACACACACACACACACACACACACACACACACACACACATATATATATATATATATATATATACACAAACACCCTCTCTCTCTCTTTCACACACTCTCTCTCTCTCTCTCTCTCACACACACACATATAGTATATATATATATATATATATATATATATATATATATATATATATATATATATATATAAAACTTTAAATATGTGTAACATAACAAAACGATTTTAAAACAGTATTACTACTAAATTAAGACCACTTAAATTAATTACTCAGGTAAACAATTACGAACAGGGTAGTAAATTAATAAATAAAGGCTTGGATCAAAATTCAATCGTGTTACATATTCTAACCTGTTCCTCAAAACAATCATGTCTTTAATAGCATATTTAAAAAAATACATTTTAAGTAGGAGTTTTATGTTAAAAATCTTCTTATTTTAATTATCTTGTTCAGAAATGTAACAACGTTTATCCTATCGGAAATCGTATTTAAAAAATGCCTTCTCCTTTCTTTGTTATTTTTCGTGTTCATAAATGAGCCTTAAATTTATCGTTAGTTATTTGTTTTTCTCCTCTACAATGTATATATTTCAGTTTTAATTTCCACATATAAAACACTATCTTTTAGCAACTACTAATTTATTAAACTACTAAAATCCACTACACCTTAATTTCACATTTTTCATTTTCGCAGCTAAACACATACTCACATTATCACTAACATCAACTACAGTCCATAGTAATAGTGTTATGTAAATTTTACTTTCTACGAATGACAAACGTTCTCGCTATCTCAAAAATTAAGTTTAATCAAATGGTTTTGTCGACTACACTCTCTTCATTTAAGGATAGAATCAAAAAAATATAGAAGAAACAAGTATGCTTTTGCCAACAATAAATCCAAAAAATTCTTAGTTGCGTGTTTTGGTCCATAGACCAATCACACGTTCGCAAGATGCCAATTTCTAAATTAATTCAAAACATTTTTGTTCGCTACAGCGCACAGTTTATCACTTACAACATTGTCAATAACTTGTCATTTACAAAATAATTTGTATTTAGTTTAGCCCCTTGAAGTTTGTAAAAAACAGGATCTATTTCACCCTTATCCTTTCAAAAGTAACAGATGTTATATAACAAAAATATCTTTTTTTCGGTATCCAAGTAACAATTGTTTCTCTTCACATAATTCTCTTCTACCATTATTTATTATTTTGCCTACTATTAATTTATAGCAGCTATTTGTTATTACTGGATCTCTTATTTCGTTTATAATAGTTAATAATTAGCCTATATCAGTTATTATTAATATAAATTTCAAGTTAAAGTATTTAGGATTCAAATTATCCCTTTGGGATTTTCATTTTTTGCGTGAAATAATGAAATTTCTCGAAATTAATATTTTAACAAATATATCAATTATATATTACGCATAATTAGGAGGTATAGTTGTTAATATTATTAAAATTAATCAATAACCGTCTTCCGTGTATAAGCAGTTAAGATTTCGCTTTGTGTATCATGAATGTTTTATGACAGTTTTGCAGGCATTATATGTAGCATCGTTTTACCCTGACCACATTCGCTATGATTCTTACTTATTTACAGGTTAAATCTATTAAAGTTTCGC